>QVRM01001384.1:285000-565173 GCA_003439945.1 Dermanyssus gallinae
TCCCGCCCAAGAGGCTGCCGCCGACCGGCCTGCGGCTGCCCTGGTCAAGGTCGTCGATTTTCTTCGCTGGGGCTTGCCTCTCTCCGATTGGCAACCGCTTATCTTCGGGGCCCGACTTTCTGCTCTTATGAAGAAGGATGGCTGCTTGAGGCCCATCGCGTGCTCATCTGTAATCCGGAGGCTGCATTATTGAAATCAAGGCAGACATCTCATGTGATCTTGGTAGCCATCAGCTTGGGTTTGCGACACCGGGTGGACGCGAGGCCGCGATGCATTCGACTCGGTCCGACCTGGAGCCGCGTTCTGGAGCCACTCTGGTGGTCAAGCTTGACTTCAGGAATGCCTTCAACATTATTTAGAAGGACCACCTGTTGAGTGGGGTCAGAGCCCCGAGTATGTTCCACTAGAGGTGGAACTAGAGAAGCCATCTCGCCTTCTTCTGTCACATGGTACCATAATGTTGCAAATTGGAGTGCAGCAAAGCCGTAGAGCAGTTGCCATGTGCGGCCACGAGCCCGCCGAAGCTGAAGGCTAGAGAGATAGATCGTTAACTTTATATGAGCAAAAAGTTGAAAACCTCATCGCGGGACGCGCCGCGTTCGCTGATGGGGCTAGGCTGCGTCTCGACTCTTCCAAAAGGACAGGCGCATGGCTCCACGCCATGCTCGAGCCGGGACGCTGTTAGATGACGAGTCGGTGAGGATCGCGGTTGGACTTCGTTTGGGGACGGACCTTGTGCACGCGCACTTCTGCGTCTGTAGAGATGCCGTCTGGCGGGCTGGACACCATGGACTCTCATGTATCGTCAGCGTAGGTAGGCGAGCCAGACACCAAGCCCTGAACATTCAGCAGAGCCTTACAATTCAGTGGCCACTCGTTGGTCCTAGAACCCGTCGGACTGGACAGGGAAGGCGGAAAGAGACCTAACGGTCTGACATTAACCCCGTTCGAGAACGGTTGCATGCTGATTTGGGACGCGACAATTACTGACTCATTAGCTCCTTCAATGGTCAGTGCTGGCGCGGCCCGGGCCGAGTTTGCAGCTCTCGCCGAAGTAGGCAAGATGAGAAAGTACTAGCATATCGGGAACCCGTGCGGGTTTTACTTACTTGCCTTCGAGACCCTTGGTGAGCCCGGCCCGTCCATTCTCGGAATTTTCCACGGGCAACACCAAATTACAGATCTGCACTACAGCCGAGTGGTATGCTTATTTCGAACAGCATCGATAGCTTGGTAGCGACATTCTGTCGGAGAGTGTGGCCAAACGTGCAGGTACGTGCAAGCGTGCATGTATGGTGTGTATGCTTGAAGATATGTGTACATCTGAGCGGCTGACACCGAATGAGATGGAACTGACGAATGAGAATGAGATAAGGCATGGTGCGATGCGGCTCAAGCCAGGCAGGATCGTTGACAAGGGGGTTATTGCGGATGTCCTGTAGGAGAGAATTATGGACAAAGAGGCTCTAGCCGAGGAGAAGGGGAGACAGAGAGAGAGAGAGAGGCGCGCAGTGGTGCTACGGCAGGAACTGTTTGTAATGCTCGAGATGAAGTCACGCGGATAGTGAATGATAAATCAGCAGTGTAGTGGCGGCGACAAATACGTTGAAGAGTTGAAAGAGTTAATGATGAGGAGACAGAACAGTGTAAAGTTAATGAACTAGGAGAGAGTTGCCGCTGTTGAGGGCACAACGTCAGTCTAGCGGATGATGTTCAAGAAATGGAAAACGTTGATTCGGGGAAATGTGGATGGGAAGGAGAGGCGTGCTGTTAAAGAGGTGGCAGTGGTGTTAGACTTAAGCCACAGTGGCAAAGAGGAGGATGATGAAAGACGAGCAACCGAGAAGATGGCCAGCGACAGGAAGCGGCAGAAGAGATGCCAACGGTGGAAAGGCACCAGAAAAGACGACAGCAATTAGCAGCAACAACCGGCAGTAGCATCAACAACCGATAGCAGAGCGAGCAAGAGCGTCCTGGAGACGCCTCGTGGAGAGACCTCTATGCGGCTCTAATTAAATTGTTGATATGTTTATTTAATCATGCATGACAAGCGAATAATGAATCATTCAAAAAGCAAGTGACATTATGTGAGAATACGAGTATGTACATACTAGTCCAGTGGTAGCTACTGGTACGCTTTGGTCAGCGCGTTGTCACGTCATTGACGCTGTTGCATTCGTTGATCAAATTTCAGATTCAGCAGCCTCCGCTTCCGAAGTCACCTGTGCCTAGTTTGACGAATGAAACGACCGAAACAATGTGCGTTAGCGAGCCGCAGCGGACCGAGGCAACGCAACGATCAGTATCTGCTCGGTATAGACCCAGCTGTGTTCAGCCGGGCACCGCTGAAGCAAAAAAGCCTTCGTTAGCGCCCAAGCCTGTCGCGCTAGTCACGGGCGTCCGCAAAGAGTCCCCTAGTCACGGCAGGTCCGACATCAACCTAGCAGCCAGCCTCCAGGGCAACGTGAAGGAAACCAAGGCCAGCGATGCCGGTGATGATATTCCGCCGTTTGCAGCCGTTCGGCGAAGAACGTCGAAAACTTCCAGGACGCCTTCTCCGACCAAGTCGCTCAAGGAGGCCTCGATCTGCACAACACCTGATTTTCTCAAAATCAGGGAGAATCTTCGTAAGGTAGGATCCGTGGCATTCGTATGCTTCTCTACGTACATCCGCAGAATGGCTTGGTTCTTGTCGCTACGTGGACTACAGCAGTTTGCTCTCATCAGACTTCAGCTTTACTTTTTCATCAGTGCACATGAGCCAAATTAAATTATTTCGCTCATGTCGTTTGCATCGACACCGAGACTTTGTTTTAACATATCGCGTATGTATTGTAGTCAATTGTCACCTTGTCAACACTTGATTTGTACGTATTGCTACTCGAGCTATTCGAATAGTTAGTTACACATGTATTTGCACCTACCCTATGCATGTAGCGTTCCTCTTCCCTCTCTCGTATTCTCTCTGTGAGCCTGGTCACACACAGGTCAACACTCACGCGCATAGTTATCTAACGGTGCTTTGTGTGATCACTTTGTCGTTTCAACAAAAAAAAAAAAGACTCCAACGGAGGCCGATCCGCTGCCTGAGCGGCGCTTGACAATTGGATCCAAGTCGAATGGCGGGTCATCTATTGGCCTCGCCGTCGTCCCGATAGACGCTCTGAACGAACCCGGTACCCCGGAAGATGAACCTGGCACCCCGGAGTCAGGAGTAAGCTCTATCGTAGACCGTATTAATCGGCTAGAGCTACTGTCCAAGAACTCTTCGCCGGCTCCCCCTTCGAGCATCGTCGCGACCGATGGCAGGCCTGCGTCGTCGTCATCATCATCCGCGTCTGCCTTAACGGCTGGTAGTGAGGTGGCCGGCGATGCCTTCAAACGATCTAGTAGCTTGCGTATGCCGCCAGCGACCACGGCCACCGAGGCTTCACTGCGTTCGGATAGCATTCGCTTGCGGCGGGGCGGCCATGATTCAACGCTACGACCAATTGGCAAGACCCAGTCGCTGTCGTCGTTTGCCTTGGTGTCGGCAGCAGCCACCGCATCATCTTCGTCGTCTTCATTTAGGTAATGCCGAAGACACACATAAATACATATATAAATATATATATATATATATATATATATATATATATATATATATATTTATATCATGGCCCCCGTACTTTAGACCATGCATGACTTGAGTGTCCACACGTTCAGAGGATATAACTCTTACGCCCAACGCATTTCACGCAGTCACGCCAGAAACTCAACAAGCTTTGCAATGCGTGCCGTTATACCTTTGTGGCAGTACATCACCTATATGTTTGTCAACCTTGCTGTCTTCGGTATATTTACGTAGTTGATTTAAATCTATGTACGGAAAATAGCAATCGAGTCTATATCATGCTAGCAGTGCATATATTTGAATAGCTACAGAATTATAAATAGTCAGCCCTTTCTCTCTCTCTCTCTCTCTCTCTATATATATATATATATATATATATATATATATATATATATATATATATATATATGTTTTTTTTCCGATTATTTTATTTTTATGCATGCACTGAATTTTATTAAATGACTTTTCTGATTATTACTTTATTATTCAATTGTAGTGTTACGGAAATATGTGACTAACTCATTACACAAGGGCTTGTGAGGGGCGCTACAAGTCGAGTTTATCCTTGAGGCAGCCCCTCATTGAGATAAATATGCATATTTACTTGTTTTATTTTTCAGCTATGCACAGGTACTGCCTGATAAACCACGACCGAACCACGAAACGATCGATCTCGCACCCTCAGCGGCGGAAAGCACTGGCAAGGACTCAGTCTATCAAAGTCCATATGGAGGACGTCGATCCGTTAGTCCCTATAATCGTCTGGCCAACGGCACTTATAGTAAACGTAGTGCTAGCAGTGATGATGTAAAACGTGGCCAAGGGGAGAACAAAAGCGTAGCGTCTGCAGTGACAGCGGTCCAACGAGACAGCCCCGTTCCGTTACCTCGAAAGAAAACTCCTTCACTGAAGGTAGGCGTTATTCGTTTGGTTTTGTCATTATATGTTTACTTTATATGTTCATATGATTTGCTGCTTCAAACAATCTATCTGCGCGTTCAAGGTGTTAAACCCTTTTGTAATGCACATGCTGCTGTATGAATTCACTAACGCTTACGCCACGTTCTAACTTTGAGGTGATAATGATCTGTAACAATTCTGTGTTTTAACAACGTAATTCTCAAATGTGTTTTTATCGTCGAGCATTGAGAGCGAGACACGTATTAGCCTTTAAGTTAATGAAGACGTGTCTCTTTGACAAAAATCTGCAGATTGAACCGGCTACTCCGGAAGTGCAGGCAAGTTCCAAAGGAAGATCTGCAGCGCCTGAGGCTAGTATCTCGCCAAAGCCCATCAGCGAAGTGGCGGAGAAAAGTCCCGGTCCGCCGAAGCCGAGACGAGGCGTACTCAGGAAAACACTCGTGGGAGATAGCCCAAAGCCTTCTTTAGAAGCGATAAGGTACGACATGTACAGTAGTAACGCGACCCAGTTAGATTTCGTGTCACTTTTCTCCCTTGCTATTTGCTCTATATAGCAGATATCTGCGCTAGCATGTCGCCTCTGTCACAATGAATTGTCGATTAGTTTTGCGCTGTTCCGCCGGCCGGAATGATTAAATCTGGCTGAGCGTCAGTAGGGGTACAACTAACTCGGAGAATGATTTCACAGTGACACTCGAGCACTCGATGCCGTCAGCTATCCGACGTCTCTGAATCCGTTTGGCGATGAGGACGACAGTGGAGGAGGCGGCGGCGGCGTTGACCTTGACCACGGACCAAATGGGCACGATGCTTCGCAGGAAGGCGTGCGCTCAGCAGCCGCATCTACAACGACCGTTATCATCAGCAGTACCTCGACAAATGCCGACCGGCACTATCCTGAGGATCTAAACCCCTTCGGTAACGATGAGGACGACACGGCTGTCGACGACACTCCGCTGCTGAAAACAACACCAACACCAACAACAACAACGACAACAACGACAGCAGCAGCAGCGGCAGCAGCAGCAGCGGCAGCAGCAGCAGCGGCAGCAGCAGCAGTTCCGCCTGTCGTCCCCAGTGAACAGCAGATCCATGAAAAGAAGCAAGATCGTAACAGTATCCGGTCTGAGTCAAGTCAACGTTCTGTTGTGGCCACGCCAGCCAAAGACTCCTATGATGATTCACTAAATCCGTTCTTCGACGCCACTACGTCGACAACGTCACTACGACGCACGCCGAAGAAAAGGGCACCCGCGCCACCTGTACCACCGCCGCCCCCCCCTCCTTCGAAACACACGAATGCTTCGTGTACCTCTCTCACCTCGTTGGGATCCCGTTCGTCGTGGAGTGCCTCTTCGACATCGGTGTCGGCACATGCTACGCCGTGCGCCGCTCGCAAAGAAACGGCCGCGACTCCCACATCCGCTGTTGCGGTGACAACGACATCGCAAACAAGCCTGTCGCCGACGCCGCAGGCACCCCCCATCGGTAGCTATGCTTATACAAGTTATTATTTGACTGCTATACGAGGGCTTGAAGTTTGTACAGCGTGGTGGTGCCACTCTTGTCATAATGATACTACTCCATATCAACTAGATGTTCATCACTATCGTTTTGCCTTATAGACTTAGGCGTTAAACCAAAGGTTCAAATTGCTCGCCTCAAGGCCCCCGCGCCACTGCGCAAAGAAACCAATGCTGACAAGACACGTGAATTACGTATTCCGCATGTATATAGTTCGAATGCGATTAGCCTTTAATGAAATCGTGCTAATTTTTTCTAAACACTTTGCGGAGACACCTTGCGGACTTTTGAAAAGACCCTACTGGACAGCGGACATTAGTCATTTTCATAACTTTAATCTACGGTAATGCATCATATTTTGCAGGTCCTCCTCCTGCGAGGACACCGGCGCGCCGTAAGAAGAGGCCTGCTCCATCCGTGCCCGTTCCGATGCGTCGAGAGCTTCAGGCTGTCAGCCTCAAGGCAATTCAGGTAAGCCTACTAATGGGCTAATGAGCATCCAGACCTAAAGGTTCCTTTAGCATATAGACTTTTCGGGATTGGCTTTATTGCTGCGCTTATTACCACAGTTTTTGTCTTGTCGGTCGCTGTCTTTGGACCTTTTTACGAGGCATAGTGGAGCACAGTATGTTTTTAGCGAACGCCGCTGTTGGTTTCGATATATAAAATGTTGTGGAGTTTTTCATCAACGGGCTGATCCAAAATCTGGCAGCTGATTCCAGGATTGCCGAAACTACCTAATCGAATGAGGCAGGCGGTAGAGACCCAAAAGTGGGCAAGTATCTACGCACATGACATGGCAATCTATATCAGAATTGTTTTTCTAGTATTAAACAGGCACTCATACTTTATATGGATGAGATCGCTAACCTGGCAAAAGATTGAAACAGTTGAGTTTTGAAGAAGTGGCCGATTCGTCAAGCAAAAGGCAATGTAGTAAAATTTGTAAATAAATGTGCTTATATATAAATACACGTAGGCCGTAGTATAATGTCAAATGGTAGCTGTTTTGGAAGCCATTTAAATGACCCAGTGGACAGTTCTAGTGGCAGTAGCAATTGCAACTCGCAAGTGCCGGTAATACGTATCGTGTCTGCCTTCTTCAAGATTAAAATATAACCAATAGCAACCATTAGTATAATGCCCATATAGGATGAATTATGGGAGGTAGACCTAGAGTTACTGAATAGTGTTAGAATGTTCTTGATGAAATTCGTTTTGGGGCGAGCTTCTTGCAGGAAAAGATTTGTCCGTAGTTTTGAGATTTGGGGGATCTAGTCAAACAGGAACTATAGTCATAAAGGGGTTTCATACCTAGCACGAGTATCACCACACTGCGAAGTGGACGCGACAGCTAAACAAAATCGACATAGAAATCTACACTACAATCCACATAACTGCTAGCGTGCGCTGCTAGCGATGAGAAGTGCGACCTGGCGACCACCCAGATCCAAGACTAGTATCGAACTACGGTGTGTGCACCCTACCAGGGCGTCATCACCTCTTACATTACGCAACGCGGTAAATGCTCGACGCACTTGGGCCAGTGCGACACGTACCACGCCGCAGTACGCCCAGCAGTTCAGTCGATAGCCAAACTAGCAAGACGGCACATAATCCGGTGATCCGGCAACAAATTCAGGCCGTTTTTATTATGTTTATAAATTAATAATTCATCTAAGTAGTAAGGTGTTACTAAACCTATATACGACAAACGTACATAAACATTCCTATATGCACTAAGCATAATATATTGCACTTGTTACACTTGATGCTGTTACCAGGCCGAGATGCGTGACATTGAACGCAAACAGATCATGCTCGAACTCCGCGGAAAGAAAATCGAAATGAGGCTGAGGCAATTGCCAGCTTGTGGGTCAGCTTCAGCCACTGCCGGTACGACTACTACTACTACTACTGCTGCGAGCCCTAGTCTTACGACCGACCAACCTGCCACGCTTTCTACTGATGGTCAGTACTGTCACGCTCCGCTTCCTAACGTACTCGATATCTCTTGCACGGCAGCGCTGACACGTTTTATGGAGCGTTTTATAAAACTGGTGATGGTTCCGCAGTTGTGCAGAAGTGGAAACGTCCTGTTTTCGACAACAGCCGCAATGAAACATGGCGTTCTACAATAGATTTGTTATTGGGAATTATTATTTTATCCATTGGCTTAATGTATGCGCTTATCAAATTGTCTTACATCAGCCACTGGCGTATTGATTTTCAGACATATGTTTGTTTTTATTAAATAAAATTGTGTTTCGAATCAAGGCGCTTCTATACTGGCGGTGTACTCAGTGACTATGAGCTCCGGTTGTACCAGCTCCTGACTCCACTGTTTAGTATAATGATCTTGAATTTGTTCTCGCTTTGTAACTGTTGTTTCTAAGGAGACGCCGCTGACCCAGAAGGTAATGCTAAGATTGGCACCACCGACGCTGAAATACCCGCTACTTTGTCCGAGCCCGTGGACGGAAGCTCTGAGGAGGATCTAATGATGGAACTGTTTGAACTGGTCAACGAGAAGAATGCTCTCTTCAGACGCCAAGCCGAGCTTATGTACATGTACGTACCTGGGCGGTTGCTAACGACGTAACTGTGCTCTAAGCGTTTACTATATATATATATATATATATATATATATATATATATATATATATATATATATATATATATATATATATAATTTACGTCTATGTAGAGTTATAATGGTTTACTATAAGTTTACTATATATATATATATACATATATATATAATTTACGTCTATGTAGAGTTATAATGGGCGCTTATCCTTGGAAGAAACCTTCACTTTTTGTAAAATTGTTCGTGTTCAATTTTTTTTTGCATGTGGCTCTTGTTGTGGTGCTTACTCGTTTCGAAATTGTCCGTTCTTTCTTGGCGGGTCACATATTAAGAAACATTTGATAGATAACATAGATTGTACACTCTCGATCATGATTTGAACTGGATTAACCAAAACTATGCCATTTTGTCTGCGGTGTGTCTCTGTTGATGATGCTTTGCTAATTTTAGAAAACGGTACCAGCGTTTAGAGGAAGAGCAGATCGAGCTCGAGTACCAGATCCGTCTCTTGATCAACAAACCTGGCAAGTATTCTGAAAGCTATTACTACTGCGGCTATCAGTTGTGTTGCTGCTTTTTTACGGAGGCGTTACCCGCGTAGTTGTAGTCGCAGTCAATAAAATAAAAATTTGCCAACCAAATAATTCCAACCTTTGCGGATGGGCTGCGTGTGAGCTGAGTATTGCGCGGGGGGGGTACCGTTTAGGCGCAATGCAATTTTTCGGAGGCGGAACAACAAATCATCACACTTGTGCGTCCCCTTCAAGTGTCGCTTCGTGGCCTATAATCAGTGCGCACATGCACAATACGCTTTGTCTGGAAACATTTTCAATTTTCGACAATAAACTCACACATACCTGGCAGCGCCTAGCTGGCCTTTTACGATACTGTCCACTTTCCTGTAGTTTATTTACAAACATTTGATTAATTTTCGGTGCTTAATTTTTCTATATATATATATATATATAGCCTAATACAACTATAAGTGTTTCTCCATTCGCTGCAGTGATTCTCTTAGTGGTAGGATACGTTTTACCTTAGGGAACCTTAGTGTACCTTCTACTAAAATCGAAAGCACCACCAAACATCGTAAGAATAGCAGTATCCTAATAATGAAACTTTAATTTATTTTCCCTTCTACTAATGGGATAATAATTTTTTCCTCCTACTAATGGGACTCTTATATCTTTTCGGTACTGCAGCGAGTCAAAGGACGCCCGAAGACGAGGAACGAGAATCGGCCCTCATCCACAAGCTGGTTGAAGTGGTTGAACTTCGCAATGAGGTGGTCGACGCTCAGGAAATGGATCGAATGCGTCTTGGCAGGGAGGAAGAAGAAATTAAGGCTTCTAAAGCACACCTTATGAACAACAATTCTCCTGGTGCGTTACGCATGAGGGTTTTATCTGGAATATTTGCCATTGTTTTTACGCTTCATAGTTACATGGGTTTGCTCCATTGGTGCGCTTTTTTCTCATAAGATACTCACGATAAGACATTTTGGTCCGTAGCAAACCGAGCTAGCACGCAATTCAAGCAGTTCGAATGGAGAGAGTCTGTTTACGTAAAAACGTTCGGTGTATCGATTTGGTTGCTGCCTGGAGGTGCCGCCAGAGTTTGTTAATGTTCTCTCTCTCTCTTTCTTTGTATGTGTATTCATGTATATATACGTGTCTGTTGCTTTAGCTGGCCAGTTTTGCAATGCCCGATATCATGCTGCATTTCTGAGAAGGCTTTAGTTAGCCACTTAAATAAACTCTTAATTTTAAACCGCTTACTTGACTCTGCCCGACATGGCTTCACCACCCATCGGTCTACATGTGCACAGCTTTTGGAGATGACCCAGGACTGGGCTATGTTTATAAACTCACGAAAAACTTTCGCGTTTATTTTGACCAAATTAGAGCACTTGACAGAGTAGACCACTCTGTTCTGCTCCGCCAATTAGAATATCTAGGTATCTACACATGTACAGTGCAATGAGTGAAGGCATTTTGAGCGACCGCCACTTTCAAGTAAAGTTTGGTGCGGAACTTAGTCGGCTATATCCTGCTTTGTCTGGTGTGTTTCCAGGGGGATGTCTATCCCCCGTTTTATTCACGATTTTTGTTTTGGATGTAAAGACATACCTGCCACCTTATTAGTTAAATATATTGAATAAGCAGATGACTTAAAACTTGATTATGCTGTTTGCTCTAGTGACTCCCATGCTTCTCTGCAGTCAGTATCGACGGCCTTGCTCGAAGGTGTTATGCGTAGTACTGAAACATGGCGTACTTGACGTTATCTATAAAATTAACGACTGCATTTCACCAACTCTCTCTTTTACAGGGGAAGTAGGCATATATATTACGCCATATCTTAATTTTAGCATTGACATTACCAAGGTTGTGGAGGCATCATTGCGCATCATAAATATCATTTGCCGCTGTTTTATTATAACGACTTCTTAGGTGTACGTTCGCTTTTATTAATATGTTGTTCTCCCTAAACTTACATTTTGCTGTGAACTTACATCCTGTCTGGGAGCCTTTTATGTCTACATACATAAAGTTAGCGCAAGAGACACGTTCCTGAGACGCTTGCGGGTCATGCGCCCCCAAGGTGTCAAAAGATGTTGTTTCTTGTATTGACTCATTTTTCATGCAAGGTAACAAACATATCTGCTCTACGTCAATTACGCAAATGTGAATTGCTAGGTCACTTTTTGATGGACACTCCAATAATCCAAGGAGTCAGCGGTCAGTCACCTCAAAAGCCGTGGCCCGCGGTCGGTTTGTGAACGAATTGTTGGCTTGGCGGTTGGATGGCCAAATGGGTGCACGCAACTTCAAATAGCACTTGCCTATTTGGCGATCACGTGTTTACGTATTTATTTTAGAAATACGTATATTGAAAACAATGCATATATGACCATGATAATTGTACCACACACCCTTTGATTTGTGGCAATAAAGGTGATTTTATGCTATGTTATCTTATGTTAAAACCTATGTAATGAAACTTGGCCTATGATTGATTGATTTATTGTTCGCTTGGCATGTATACCTAAATACACATGTCACCCCTTTATATCAGGGGCGCTTAGAGCGGCAGCATAATAACTGTCCGTTGTGATGGTATGATGTGTCAATTGCAGACCCCTTACTGCTTGCACCGACAAGCGCGAAGAGCCCGAAGACGAAGAAGAGTAAGAAAGAGAAAAAGAGCAAGAAGGAAAAAAGCAAGGATAACAAGCAAACAGCCGAGAGCGCAAAGGACGAATCGTCCAAGAAGACCTTGAAGAAGCTCTTCAAGGAGAAATACAAAACTTTGAAGCATGGAGCCACGATCCTAAAAAAGGCACCCTAAACCAATGTCGTCGATGCATTTCTGTCAGCCACTTTATATATATATATATATATATATACATATATTTTAGCAAGTTTATTTCTTTGCAAGACTTTGTCTGCATGCATGTTACTACGGCGAGTGTCACATATCCAACATCGTCCCAACGTCGTCCGTCCACTGTTAGAACCTGATT
This sequence comes from Dermanyssus gallinae, assembly GCA_003439945.1. Classification (NCBI taxonomy): domain Eukaryota; kingdom Metazoa; phylum Arthropoda; class Arachnida; order Mesostigmata; family Dermanyssidae; genus Dermanyssus; species Dermanyssus gallinae. The sequence continues at coordinate 297,175 of QVRM01001384.1, forward strand.
GCGACGGTTAAAAACGTTGTACTAAAAACGGTACTGGACCACTTCATATCAGTGGCTATGAAGAAGTCAGTTAGGTGTAAGGCAACCATGCCAGGCCGGGTCTGGTAGTTAGTGGAATAACCTCACCGTGACGGGAGGGCCTGTTGTTTTTAGTGCGTTTGCTGTTTACATTGCACTGCGCCTATCTATATCTGTATAGTGTACTTGGCTCAAGCGCTGGCTATTTGTTAATGAGCTACTACCGTCCAATATTCTGCGAGAGTCTTTGCTCAAGTCTACACGTATGTGTTATGGCTTTAAGATCAGCGCTACTGCAATACAGTATTTTTGTTGCATTGAAAGAAACCATTCATTTCATTGGTGCAATCTATGTGACTGTGGTCTGCACCAAAAAACGTGGTAATTTTTAAGTCGCCTCAGTAGTTCGAGAGTATAGCGGATAGGCAACGTGATAGAGTGAAAGTCACGGCGCGTCTGCTGCGTCAAGGCTGGCTTACACAAATCTAATTACGTATTTGCTACGCTTTGAATTTACTGACCTCATATTAATTGATTGAGCCGCATATCTTCTATAGGACACCCAAGCCTACCTAAGAAGAGCATTAGTGTTTTTAACCGTGACATTATTGCAATGAGAAACAATTTACAATTGATGTCACTAAGACAGTTATGCTGGTTGGGAGGGGAGATACGTCTATGTATATCCATAAAGTGAAATACTTGGCGATTTTTCCCTTTTCGTGGTGTATCGGTATGTCATAGAACGACCATTTTACAGTGCAATGTGGAGCATTCCGTCCGGTATAATTTTACGTTTGTTTTCACTCTTACACCCAATATGCGCTGTCTGGGTTTATTTGCCCCAGCAGTTTTTACATTTTCGTGGTTAATTGGGTAGGACAGCAACGGCCTACGATCATCGACTCGACCGAACCGTAATTCACGTGGTTCAGCTCAGAAGATATTACTCATGTTTAAGGTTCTGGCTGCTGGTTAGCACAACCAATGTGTTATAAAAATAAATATAAACATCACTGAATATATGTGTAATTACTGATTTTTAACTGTTAAACTCTTGAACGTTTAACCGTTATATACTTACATGTACAGATTCTTATAATTGACGTTAACGTAGTCCAGCACTTTTTATATTTATACTACGTAGTAATCTCTAAACATGTGTATGCTACATTGCGCTACAATACGCTGTTTTTGAATTTTTCGAATTCCTTTAGGTCGTTCTGCTGTTTGCACATTTGTCTCTGTATTTTCTAGATTACATTGTTATATATATATATATATATATATATATATATATATATATATATATATATATACATATATTTATATATACAATTATGCACGCCAATATGTTGTAATTTATTTATATAAATTGGCACTTTGGAGCACTATATATATATACATATATATATATATATATATATATAGTGCTCCAAAGTGCCAATTTATATAAATAAATTACAACATATTGACGTGCATGATTGTATATATAAATATATATATATATAAATATATATATATATATATATATATATATATATATATATATACATATATTTATATATACAATCATGCACGTCAATATGTTGTAATTTATTTATATAACTTGGCACTTTGGAGCACTATATATATATATATATATACATATATATATACGTATATATATATATATATATACAGGGTGTGACTGAAAGAATTTTATAGCGATACATAAAATTGTAGAGCTCGTTAAAACGAATATTTTTTCCAATGGAACATGTGCTCTGAGAAGTCTTGTTTCGGAGTTACAGTGAAATTACTACAATTTATGACACTGGTGTTTTTGCCCGACATAGGAGCACAAAATGTGCTGTTGCGAGACAACCAGTCTTCCTAGACAGAAACTAAGCACACCATCGTGTTCGTGATAAAATTCTGCTCCATCTGAAGAATATGCAAGGCCGGTCAGAAGACGCGACATGGTCGCTTAGAAGAGAATTCGCCAAAAATAAAGTTCTTCATTAGCGTTCACGCCAAATACTTTAGAATCATAACCCTACAACCACTCACAGCGCTCAAAGCGGACATATTCGGCCAATGCGCAATTCATGGCGATTATTTTGGTACCAAGCATGTGTCAATGCGAGCTGTGGTTGCGAAGTAATTACGATTTTTCGGCGGGATGTCCAGATTAAGTGCATGTAAAATGACTGTGGCGACGTTCACTACCGCCGACGTGTCGCGCGACAGCCGCAGCGCGTCATTTTTCATGCACTTAACCTGGACATGCCCTCCGAAAAATCGTAATTACTCCGCAACCACAGCTCGCATGGACATGTGTTTGGTACCAAAATGATCGCCATGAATTGCGCATTGGCTGAATATGTCCGCTTTGAGCGCTGTGAGTGGTTGTAGGGTTATGATTCTAAAGTATTTGGCGTGAACGCTAATGAAGAACTTTATTTTTGGCGAATTCTCTTCTAAGCGACCATGTCGCGTCTTCTGACCGGCCTTGCATATTCTTCAGATGGAGCAGAATTTTATCACGAACACGATGGTGTGCTTAGTTTCTGTCTAGGAAGACTGGTTGTCTCGCAACAGCACATTTTGTGCTCCTATGTCGGGCAAAAACACCAGTGTCATAAATTGTAGTAATTTCACTGTAACTCCGAAACAAGATTTCTCAGAGCACATGTTCCATTGGAAAAAATATTCGTTTTAACGAGCTCTACAATTTTATGTATCGCTATAAAATTCTTTCAGTCACACCCTGTATATATATATATATATATATATATTATGGATGTCTTTGCAATAAATTGCAGGTCATCACTGAAGCCTCGCTGTGAGATATAATAACCCTTGGAATTCCTCTCGTCTGTCGGGCAGCGCTGAAGTAAAAAAAAAAAAGCCTTTTTGGCGCGGCGTAGAGGTTTCATTGATGGTTTCAACTGCTCGCCCTGAGGCCAGCATCACCGCATAAAGCGCGCGAACAAGATACTTGAATTACGTACACATAGGTACACTGCCCGTTGACTTCTTCATTAAAAATGTGTGCCAAAACAAGATGGTCCGTTACGTGAGATGCTTTCTAGAAGACAGACAAGTACTATTTGAGATACAAACGAGAACTTCAGATGAATCGAGGTATGTGTATACAGTTGCGCGGTACGTGAGATGATTTTGGTGTAGCGCACAAAATCCGCACGTACTCTTGGGATGAAATGATGTTTGAGTGAACATTGTGCTAATTTCCAAACGCTACGCAGGGGCGCGTTGAGAGATAAGGATAACACACATCATATTTATTGACCATAGTTATTGGTAGTAGGATTGAATTGATACACATGATTCACGAAACTATAACAAAATCTCGTTCACACGCGCCTGTAATGAATATGAGTCAATTGCCAGGCATGTTAGAACGTGATAGCGACATATGTTGCACTCACCACAAAACTTACACACACATTCATTTATATCATAACAATCACCCTTGAGGCACATATAGTGGTGATAACCGTGCCATGTTACCCTGCACAATAATGACCGGTTACTTTGAAAGGCTCGTTTCCACTTCTCTGAGCAAAAGGCAGGCCCATCTGTATAATTACACATAGCAAAGTTTACATTTCGATCCTCTCTGAATGTTCTGTACATTTCAAGTGTATTTGTACTGATCGGTAACTTGTCTAGCACTATATCTTCTACCAGAGTGCGTTCTCCGCATAGTTCTAATGCCAGGGTAGCTGACGCGTTCTTAGGTAATCCTAGTACACGTTTCGCAAAACACGCCTTTACACGGTCCACATTTTTGAGATCATGTAGTGTTAGGTGCGGCGCAATTACTGGAAGACAGTACTGGAGTATTGGGCTAATTTTCATCCTGAATATTTTCATTGCTGTGTCAAGATCTACATCTCGAATGTCTCCGAGTAGCACAATTGCGGCCATGGCCTTTGCTCGCAGTTCCTCGATGTGTCTAGTAAAAGTCAATCGCGGCGTCAGGGTGACGCCGAGATACGAGAAATGGTTGACCAGCTCAATGCAAGTACCGTTGATCTTGACGCGATGGTCGGCATTGGCATATGAGCCGCCGTGGCTGAAGCGAAGGATCTTAGTTTTAGAAATATTAATTGTCAGTCGGTTTTCCGCACACCATTTTGAGGTTTCATTTAAATAGAATCGTACGTGATCCCGGGATTTGGCTAAAATTACGAGGTCGTCCGCGTAAAAGGCATGCGGTGCTTTCATTGTGCGCAATAGGTCTGTTAAGCCAGAGATGTACAGTATAAAAAGAAATGGACTTGCAGAGTCGCCCTGCGCTACTCCAGTCTTTTGTGTAACAGGCTCGTCTACATAAATATTTCCGTTTTTAATGGTTATAATATTGTGGCTCAGCATGTCTCGGATTAAATTGAATAGTTGGCCCTTAATATTGAACCTCTCTCGAAGAGTTTCAAGAAGGCGGTCCCTAGGCACACTGTCGAACGCGGTTTGGAAGTCGACAAATGCAGCGTACGTCATATTTTTGTTTCTTTGGCGTTCATTTACGTGGTCAATCACAAACTGTACCGCATCTGCTGTTGACTTCCCTGGTAGAAATCCGAACTGTTCACGGGGCAGATCATTGGCCGTGCATTCATACATCTTCTTTACTGTGAGCGATGTAAGCAGTTTGTATAGAACACTAGTTAAGGCAATTCCTCGATAGTTTTTTGGATCAGTAGGATCCCTGACTAGGCTTTTTAACAAATGCACTCGACAAGGCAGAATACCTAACGAGTGGAGAAAAATACTCATGCAGCCTATTTACAAAAAAGAAAGAGATAAGGAGAGAAAGTGATCCTGTTGGAAAAAGGGTTTTCGTCATTTTTAGATATTTAACATAGTGCCGTACATAGTGTCTCATAATCAAGGATTCCGCGCAGTTCTGGTGAGACCTCAGCAGAAGTGCGAGGAATTCTTTTGTGAACTAAAAGAGCGACCGACTTTTTGGGTTCCGTCTCCTAGGATCAGTAGTCAATCGTGCATCGTGCAATATACCGCTCCCCAATAGAAGCGCACAACTAGCAGGGCTACAACACGCCGCCGCCTCAACAAGACACAAATACCTATGGTGCTCAACATCGCACAGCAGCCATACAAGTCCTCTGTAGATAGATTCCCTGTCTGTACCTAAAAGCCAAACAAACAACATCTTTATCAAGATGCTTCTCAATTAACCCCGGGACGGACGGACGAATCACTAATTAGCGCTATAGTTACCCTTTACAAGTTTTACAACCGGCAATGGGAAGCAATCCAGCCGGGCCACTCCGGTTTTAAACGAGATCAGTATCCCCTGATCTTAAAAACAGTATTGTGTCTGTTCACTAAACAAATAGCAGACATTAAACGGTTTACAAAAACTAGAATAAAGTCTTCAAGTAAATAACATGTCATGTACTGCTGGTCGCGGTTTTGACAAGTACATGATTCGCCACCTTCTTGGTGGCCAGGTCGTGCGCAAGTTGCTCATAGTAAAACACAGCATGTCAATAGGTAAGATTTCCATATTCATCATCACTTTTCATTCATTAATATTGATATAGCATTGACAATGATACAATTTTCAGGTGCACTCGGCATGTTTTTCGAAACAAGCTGTGCAATGATCTCATCGCAAGGGCCAGGCAGGTAGACGCATGACACTTCGGACACGCCTGAAACCACAGTCGGCAGACGCACTCCGTGTACTGCTCGTGGAAGTTCGTATTTGAGCGGACAACTATCTCTCGCTATATGTCTCGCAATGTCTCGACGAAAAAGCCCAAAATTACGATCAGAAAAAGCAACTAATCCCCGTGTACTGCAATGGCTTCACCACGATATTTCGAGGTCCTTTGTCGAAGGTTTTGACGCGCTCTATAACGTCTGCATACAAATGGCCTCCGGGCTTTGTCACATTTCGTACCATGTTTGACTGAAGCACATGGATTGCATCACGCTCTCCCCGACCACTCAGGAAGCCGAATTGCTCCGGCTTAAAAGTCTGGTCGACCACGTAGACTCTATACCGCGATACAGGTTCGTCTGTCATCGCCATGCTTGTCCTTAAATAGCAGAGAAAGCCTGGCAATATGCCAGACTCCTGGCATGTGTCTCCTCTTCATGTTTTACCAAGAAAAGCTCAGATCGCACGCAGTGCTAATAATACACCAAGTCTGGCCCCGCACTCTTTTCTCTCGGAAGAGAGCGCAGGACTTATTTTTTGTATCTCAAAGGGCAGATTTATAGTATTTTGTCCTAATGTGAACGAGCGCTTAATCATTGGAGCTAGGTATACCGCCTCGCAGCTATATAGAAGACCAGTCAGGTGACCTGTTTGTCACTGAGCAAGTGGTTTGCATCCCTATAACGGCGCGCAGTGTAGGCAGAAGGCTGTTCTTTCAATAACTCATATTTCTTCCCGCCTAGTGTATTCGCGATTGTGATCATAGCATAGATTTATGTACCCTTTTCTAGTGAAGTAGTTAAGCCTGCGTTTGGCTAGCAGCTGGGGTGGTGTCGTTACTCTAACATGACGCAAGAGCTTAAGCACTCCTCGGTTGGCGACATAGCAAGCCTACGAAGATCACTGTCATGATCTTCTCTTCCACCTGACTACACTTTTCATGGTTCTTTCTAGCACTTCACAACCAGTATCAAGATAACTTCCTAATCCGCGATCGCTACCAAAGCCCAAACAAATGCGAGCCAAGGCAAACAGCACTCGCCAAGTTTGGCCGCGGCGCACTTCTAAATTTTTCACGAAGAGACATCCATACCAAGACGTCGCGCAGAGAAGAGCCTTAACAGACGTCGCTCGGATGCTAGAGGGCATGAGTCCTGATTTGGCAGCAACCCTGAAGATGATTGTAGAGGCTCTAAAACCTCTGTTATTCCTTTCGCTTGCAGAGAAGCTCAAAGCTTTTGCATCATAATGCCAGATAACGAGAACTCATCATGACTTGGCCTTGCGAAGAAGAGTGTGGTATGCAAGCTTTTCGCACGTACATTGACCAAGCGACTCGAAGCGTTTCTTGGCCTCGTAAATAGCTTGTCAAAGGAGCAGCACGGATTTAGAAGGAACAAATCGACCTCTTAGCCAACATTTAACGTCTATGAAATTGCGTTCACATTGCTTCGTACGAAGGACCCCATAAATATAAGTATGCAATGAGCCCGTGCACCAATCTCTAATATAATAGAATAATAATAATAGAAAATAAGTATATATTTCCAGGAATTCAGGTAAGTTTGATGTTCATTGCATTCATTATTGCAAGCACTAATCAGTCAGTAAGGTCTTATTGCCACTATTTGTCAAAAAACAAAGAGAAACGCACAAAACATTGATGATAGCAGCGCTTGAGTCTCTCCTAGCCATCTGGAAAGCTTGATTTGTAAAGATATATATGAAATCTAGGGTATTACAACAGGTAATTGAGAAACTGCTTTTGTTTTAGGCAACTGAGAAATAAATTATCAGACGAAACTGACGCAGATATGAGTGAAATAAATGCCCTTCAGCAGGAATGGCAGGAATATCCGGAAAATCAGGATGGTCGAGTAGACTTATATTTAATATACGAGAATATACGAGAGGTCTTATGCGGAATATGATCTACTATTTAATCGGAGAGTCGTCATTGATGCCTGCACCGCATCAGAAAACACACTGTTACACATTATCCGTCTTGTGTGTGCTAGTGGACAGGATGATAAGGCAGAACGCATTGCGTTCATATATCAAACCTCTAGTGCGGCAAGATAGGAGCTACACAGAACGGTAGCAGTTTTTCCCGGAGAATTTAGCAAAGATGATGCTCAAATATAAGCTTGAGGTGGACACTAAAACGCTCAGTGAGGTGCAATCATTATCGGCACAGCGTCTGTAGCCGACAACCTTAACTCCGCCATTGCCTAGAACAATAGGAAGAGCGTATTAATGTCTCGGATTGCCCCGGCGTCACTGCCTCAGACGTCTATCGAAGTGTTGCGTTAAAGCTTAACGTTTTGCTATTCGATTGGAAATTACGATCCATATACGATACATACTCGTCGTTATGCCGATGTGTGCAAGATGAAGACGCGATTACAGTGCTCGATCCCAAATTCTGGGCGTCGGGGCCTGTCATCCCATCTTTCGTTGTTCGTCTGCCGCACGAGAACGTTCTTGAGAAGTTTGATGGTGTTGTTGCCGCCTTCTGCTGACTGCAACATTCCTGCCCTCTAATTCCCCCATCAGAAGCTCCAAACGAGACAACCGCAGAACAAATGGTGAACGGTTAAATTGTACTCTTCTAAGCACTCGTTCAGCAGCAAAATAAGGCTTTATTGGTTGTATACTCGCTTACAGTGTAGCCAAAAATGTTGATCTCATTTTTCTAAGTGAGACCTGGTTCAACCAGTCTGAAGAAAAAATTAGCCGAGCTCACTTTCAGCAATACTTTTCGATGTTTCCGGCTTGATCGCGGGTCGAGACGCGACGTAGTGTGCACTCTAGTCTCTGCTCGTTTAAATGTTATACCGGTATCATATGATATACCCAGCGAACAAATCGCAGTCGACTTACTCACTCCGCGAATTAAGTTTCGCCTCTGTAGTCTTTATGTATCAAATTCCGGTGACAGTATGTGTCGTGCGCAACGGATAAACGAGTGCTGACGCTATCAACTTCTACTGGAATTTGTCCGAGCCGTGGTCATCGTTGGCGAGCTTAATTTCCCTCAAATTTGGCGAATTCGAACGTTTAAAGATAACTACTAGGGACAAGAGAGCCGTGCAATTCGTACGCCAGAGACCTTCCATTTATGTCCAGCAGGGCAACGCGATCTCAATTCTGGGATCGCTTGCCGAATGGCACAGACCAGGGTTGTTATAGGCTTGAAATTAACACGTTCACGTACACAACAGTGTAGATGCGTCTGTATAAAGCAATTGTGCTATCAAGACTTTTAAATTACTCACCCGTCTGGAGCCCATACTTGGCAAGCACATAGACATGATTAAAGTTGTTTAGAGATGATTCCTTAAAAAAAACTCTGTAGAAGATGTAATATCGAGCCGAATGTTGTAAACCTTGCGTCGCTATCTATTTTACTAAAGAACAACGATGCGCAAGCTCTATCGCAACTTGCGAGCGCTGATCGCATAAACCGTTTCTTTGATGTGACAATGAACAATCGTAGAAGCCAAATATATATATATATATATATTTTTTTTAAATGTACTGCAGAACTGCAAACAATTAATACTATATTTACCTGGCATGTAGCCGGATAATCGTACAACAAGGCGGCTTCGTGGGCATCACCGCCTATCAGCCACCTTTCCACTCCTTATTCGGTAAATAAAGGCTGTCTGACAGATTGAGACCAAGAAAGAACAAGAAGGAGAGAAGCCCAAAGGGACCTAACCCTGCGACCTAAGGGGTAGAGGCCTACAAAAGCCAATAGAAGTTTTTGTGGGTGTTACACAAGGTTTTTAAATGCTACCTACAGAAATGTATTTATATAACTTAACTATGTTAACACTTTGGCATGTATATATATATATATATATATATATGAAAATATTTTTATACATACAGAATTTACTACTCACGCAGTACCATTCGCTATTCGTCATATAAGTGACGCAAAGCAAACGCCACGCACTAACCGTCAGCCGAATGAGGAAACTCTTATGTGCCGAGTCGTCCTCTTTGCCTATTGACACCCTGGCAATAATGGCCAAGGTACTGCATTCTTGAGATTACCGCATCTGGTCATTGTAACTGTCCACTATGGCTGCTCGGCTTATTAAACTTGACGTTGTGTAGCTTAATTTCGCTTCTGAGACAAAATCTGCGAATCTTCTTACTAAAGACCATGGCCACTGAGTAGCAAATCTACAAGGGCCTAGCATGTTAGCGGGACTTTACAGCCTTGTTGTCGAGGGAGAGACAGCAATTTTCATTAGAAAGGGTAGCTTTCGCTCAGCGTTGAGAAGGCCACAGTGACAATGCATTACGCATCCGTCAGCGTTTTCTGAATTGCACATACGGCAAAGGAGAGTCAGGTGTACCAATGCGGTGCATGTGTTGCTAAAAGCAGTCTGTTAGCAGCTGCGCGACCGGGTAGGCTTGCAAATTGTGCTTAAGGCTGTACCACTTTTCTAGATCAGGGAGTGTTAATTTTGTCCAGTGCCCAGCGCGACCACTCTGGATTGATTTTTAATGCTGGTTCTACTTGTTTCAGGTATATTTTCTGCTGAGTGGTACTTCCTCCGCCTGAGGTCGATTGAGGGCCATTTAGAAGAATTTCTTCCGTTTTTTTTGGAGCCAATTTGAGGTTCAACCTGGAGAGGTATTGCTGGATATCTGCCAAGGGTTCGTTGGCTGTTACCTCAAGTTGTAGTAGCAGATCCTCATCACACTTTCAGTGCGGATTGTCTGTGTAGGCGACGGAATAGACTCTGGGAATGTGGTAAGTATTTCATCGTAGGTTATACTCAGTAGGGTTGGTCCCAGTAAGAACCCTTGGGGGACTCCGGTTGTGACTCCAGCACTCACGCCTTCGTAATTAGACTCTTTGGCGTCCCATGAAGGCATTTTGGTTTTGAGAGAATGACCAGACAATGCGACCAGTTTGCTTTTAGCCAATTTTCTTATGTTTTATCTATATTTAACACGTTTCTGACGGCTGGGTGTGTAGAATGTGGAGTTCAGAAACGGTGCTGATTTTTTATACTTATATGGCGTTATCCCGAGCGGTCTTCTTGCGGTTAATCGGCATAGATGTCCCGTTTTTCAAGGCTTAGAATATTCGCCGCTAGGGAGCATTTAATTCATTACGCGTTTGAATTCCTCTGGATGGTTCTCTAAAAGTATGCGGGGACACCGCGTTTGGACTTAGTGCTTTTCTCGGCCGTATGTATACGCCTACAATTGTGATCTCTTGGTTTAATATTATCTCGAAGATAGAATCTGTATTTTCCTCAATCAAAACCAGGCGAATGTCTTTGGTTGGGTCCCAGTGGTCTACATTGCTATTTGTGACAAATTTAGCAAAAGTTTTCCTTTATGAAACTGCTCCCCATACCTTTCATGCAGATTTTTGACAAAACTAGTAAAGCCAAGCTTATGTGCAGTTGTGTCTAAACAGAATGTTATCGTGAAGCAAAAGCTCCGTTCCGGCATAAAATGACCCTGGGCGGCTTAGAATTGGCAACTTACAGCATAAACCAACAATGCTTAAAACTTGTAAATAACATTTTTTATTTGGATGTGGTTCTAACCCCTCTACTATCTTCTAGTCAACAATGGCAACAATATTTTGACTCTGGAAACGTTGCGGTATAGACGTAATGCTCGCAGTAATTACTTATTTAATATAGTTCTTTAAAGCATTCTTAGCACTGAAACTATGTGATGAAGAAACGTTAATGTAGTGTATGAGATGGATATTGATGATAGCGATGATCCGTGATGAATTAGATAGATAGAAGCGCGCCACCAGGGGGCAGAGGAATACGTGCCACCAGGGGGCGCCAACAGTGTTGTACAGATTGGGATGAAATAAAACTGAAAAGTCATTCTGGCGTCGGCGTTGGTTGAGCCGGTAACTCTAGCGGTGAGTGTCCTTATTGTTCCGTACGTAGACACTACAGTGGCGCAGTCGACAGGATTGAACCTAGCGACCAGCCTTACAGTAGCGAACGGACGGACAGTGCACGATAAAGAGTAACCGAAGTGGTGGTTGCGCCGCAATTCATGCCGGTGGCCGGAGCCGATGAATATGAAGAAATGAAAGCGCGTTTGGTGGATAGATTTGCACAGAAGAAGGGGCTGGCGGCGGCCCGCGACGAATTTCATAGAAGACGGCAGCGGCCTGGGGAATCGGTGGAAGAGTACGTGGCCGAACTGACGCGGATGGCAGCGAAATGTAAGTTTGGGCAATTCACGCCGGAAGAAGCCATAAAAACGCAGCTCACCACGGGGACATCAATCCCGAGGCTGCGTGAGCGGCTACTATTAGAGGACGACGACCTCAAACTGGCTCAGGCGCGCGAAATTGAAATCCGTCTCGAGCGCAACATGACAGAGGCAAGGCAGCTGGCGAGGGACGTTACGGTGGCGGCGATCAGTCGGCGTCGGCAGCCGGCCAAAGTCGGTAATTGGAAGCCCTGTACGGCGTGTGGTAGCGGCACGCACCTGGCCGGGTACCACCTATGCCCGGCCAGGAAAGCAACATGCTTCAAGTGTCACCGAACGGGCCATTTCGAGAGGATGTGTGGAGCGACGGGAGGCAAGCGAGTGGTGCGGTTGGTGGAGGAAGAATCGTGGCCGGAGGAGGCACAGGCGAGTCAGCCAAGAAAAATTCCTCAAATCTATACCCTGTGTGTTAGCTCGGAAATTAGTATAAAGACACGAGTAGATAAGCAGATAGTAAAATTTTTAGTGGATACGGGTAGTGCAGTGACAATAGTAAATTGGAAAGATGTAAGTGGAATATTAAGTGGAGAAACGAGAGGGGTGAATGAAACAGGAGTGGTACTGAAAACATATAGTGGAGAAGTGATTGATGTATTAGGAGTAGTGGAATGTACAATTGAACTAGGAAAAAAATCTGTGGTTATGGAGGTATTTGTGGTACGATGGGGAAATCGGTATTAGGACGCGATGCATTAGCGAAGTTGGAAGTGTGTGTGGATTGTAAGGGGCAGAAGTGTGCAGTGGATGGAAAAGTGGTAGCTTCAGTGGACAACTTAGGGACAGCGGAGCAGTATAGGAAGTTATTTTCAGGCCAGCTAGGATTGGTGAGGGGAATAGACATCGTGTAAAAGTGAAACAAGGGGCTAGACCAGTGCAACAGAAACTAAGACGACTGCCGTTAGCAACAGTGGATACAGTGAAGAAAGAAATTGACCGACAAGTGGAATTGGGGGTAATAGAGCCGATAGAGGCGTCAGAGTGGATATCAGCTATGGTGGTAGTGGCAAAGAAAAGTGGTGGGGTACGAGTGTGTGTGGATTTACGACAAGTGAACGAGGCTATAATTCCGCAGGTGTTCCCATTACCGCATTAGGAGGATTTACTAGCGGAATTAAAGGGAGCGAAGTTGTTTTCTAAGTTAGATGCGATGTCGGCATATCACCAAGTAGAGCTAGCGGAGGAATCAAGAGACCTGACAGCATTCATTACACCGTGGGGGTTGTTCCGCTACAGACGGGTGTGCTTCGGGCTGGCATCAGCACCAGCCGCATTTCAGAAAATGATGAAAGACATGTTGGAGGGATTGGAAGGTGTATTGGTGTACTTAGATGACATTCTAATCTACGGAGATTCTAGAGAACAACATGATATTAGACTTGAGGCAGTGTTGCGCAGAATAGCAGAGTCGGGAATGACGTTGAATTCAAAGTGTGGTATTGGAGTGGATAGAGTCGAATCCGTGGGGTTCAGTATAAGTAGAAATGGAGTTACACCGTGTATGGATAATATTAAGGCAATCAGTGAACTAGCGGAACCAAAGAATGCAGCACAGGTGCGATTAGTACTGGGGGCGGCAAGTTTTTACATGAGATGCGTTCCACGATTTTCCGAGATGACGGAGCCGTTGAGGCGATTATTGAAAAAGGAATCGAAATTCACGTGGGGACAGGAACAGCGGGAGGCTTTTGAAGAGATGAAGCAAAGTATTGTACAAGCTAAGCCGTTAGCAATATTTAACACGGAATACGACGTAATCGTGGAAACGGACGCGAGCAATATAGGTCTGGGGGAGTGTTGTTGCAGAGGGGCCCAGAAGGTGAAAGACCGGTAGCGTACGCTTCTTGTACATTAACAGAAACACAGCAAAAGTATTCAACAGGGGGAGAAAGAAGCACTGGCTTGCCCTTTTGCAATAGAGCGGTGGCATGTTTATTTATTTGGACGACGATTTCGACTCCGTACCGACCACTCAGCGTTAGTTACATTGTTAGGAGCAAAAGGAACGGGAAGAGCACCAATGCGGATAGGCCGCTGGGTGCAGCGATTGAGGGGATATAATTTTTCAATAGAATACCGCGCAGGAGCGTCTAACCACATTCCGGATATGCTGTTCCGATTACCAAGTGCTGATAACTTTGAAGTGAATGATGCAACGGAAATAATAGTATCGTATCTGGAACCGGAAGTAAAACCACTGAGCTGGAAAGAAATTGCACGATTATCTAGAGTAGATTCCAAGCTAACACAAATACGGGGATGGATGCGGCACAGGAAACCCTCGCCGAAAAATCGAGTGTGGGCCTCCGTAATACATGAATTGTTAGAAGTGCAAGGAGTAATGATGCGTGGAGCCAGGATTGTGTTACCCTTGGCGTGCAGGTTACAGGCGTTCAGGTTGGCACACGACGATGCGCACCAAGGAATCGTCCGAACGAAGCAACGACTACGGGAGCGATTTTGGTGGCCCAAAATGGATAACTTCGTCGAAGAGGCTATCCAAAACTGTGGACTGTGTGCTCGACACGACAAAACAGCACGTCCTGTGACCGCTCCGATCCGAATCACTCCGTGGCCGAAACAACCATGGACAAAGTTAGCGCTAGACATACGGGGACCGGACATATCAGTGCGAAACCAGCAGCGCTTTGCAATAGTAGTAATTGACTACTATTCGAAATGGGCGGAGGTGGAGCTCGTACAAGAGGCAACCACAGAGAAGATAGTGGATTTCCTGCACCGGCTATTTCATCAGGAAGGGGGTGCCTGAATATCTAATATCGGACAATGGCTCGCAAATGACTAGCACAGCATTCGCCAAGTTCATGAAGAAATTTGGTGTAATCCATCAGTTGACCCCTGTGTACCATGCGGCGGCAAATGGCCTGGTGGAAAGGTTTAACAGAACGCTGGGGGTATTCTTCGAAACCGCTAAACAGCTGGGGGGAGACTTCAAGAAACGGATCAGAGAAATGGTGGGAGCATATAACGCCACTCCACATGCAACCACGGGTCTCTCCCCAGCCACGCTACTTCATGGTCGATCGATGCGAACTCGATTGAGTGTGACAGCTCCAAGGGAACCCGCTCGAGGCGATGCACCAAGTCGCGAACACACCGAGAGGCGTCAGCAAGCACAGAAGGAATACGCCGATCGGCGTTGAGCAGTCACGGATATAGCGTTGAGTCCAGGTCAATGGGTGCGCATAAGACGGCCAATCGTAAGGAAGGGAGAGAAGAAGTACAGCCCGCCGATCCAGGTAATGGAACGGAGAGAGGCGGATACGTACGTGCTGGCCGATGGTAGAGTATGGCACCGGAACAGACTAGTGTCCGCCAAGCAACCGCCTGAAGTAACGGCACAACAACAGCAACAACGGCAACAACAACAGCAGCAACAACACAGGCCACTGATTGGCAGGTGGACCGGAACGACGGTTCCGGCAGGGGGGGATGAGGAATCAGAGGAGCAAGAAGTATCGGAAAAACAAACGGAGGAAGAATCATCATCAGAGCAATCGTGGAAACCGGAAGAATACATATCAGTGGAAGAGAGGGACGAGCAACCGGAGTTGAGGCGGTCAAGGAGGACAAGAGCGGCACCAAAATATTTAGATGATTATGTAAGATAAATATAGGTAGTTGGTAACATTAAAAAAAAAATGAAGGGAGGGAGAGTGTAGTGTATGAGATGGATAATGATAGCGATGTTCCGTGATGAATTAGATAGATAGAAGCGCGCCACCAGGGGGCAGAGGAATACGTGCCACCAGGGGGCGCCAACAGTGTTGTACAGATTGGGATGAAATAAAACTGAAAAGTCATTCTGGCGTCGGCGTTAGTTGAGCCGGTAACTCTAGCGGTGAGTGTCCTTATTGTTCCGTACGTAGACACTACAGTTAATAGAGGTCATAGTACTACACAAGCTACTATTATGCAATGTCACAATTATTTGCCACACGCATTACAAAAATGTACATATAGAGGTAAGAAGCATATATTCGTAATAGGTACTAACTGCAGTTATTTTGCAAACCACACCGAGGGGTCTGCTCTCTGTTCAGACAGGTGGATACGCGCCTTACAAGGCAACCGCCTCATATACTATGTAGAAATTCCTAGCATTGATGCCGTACTCTAATATATATATATATATTTTTTTTTTATTGATTGAATTGATACCGTTACAACATTTGCATGAAGAAAAGCCGCTCTAATTTTGGCAAATCTCTATGCACTTATTTTGATGTGTGTACGACATTACATCAATTCAATGTGTTCCATTCAAACTAGATGAGACATCGGCCGGTTTTGGGTAGAGAAAAGCCAGCCTCGACCGAAGCCCTTTTAATCCTGGCTTAGGTGCTGCCATAGTACTGGCGAGAGAAAGAACCAATATATCTTTAGAGGAAAATCTGGATCTCACCAGGGCCAGGAGTGCCACAATCGCGGTCTGGCAGGTTACCCTCGGCGTAACCAAGCTGCATTCGCGTGCGCCTCGCAACCGGGGGAGACACATAGACGCACGGAAATTGCACATTTGTATCTATTGTCCGTCTTACAACGCCATGCGGAAGCAAACCCGTGGACGTTAATTGTTGGCTGAGGGTCAGCCCAAAAAGGTTTTTTAGGGAGAGCTGGACCAAGAGTCTGATATCGGACCTCAAGACGTAGTATGACTGCCGACACGGGGAGTTGATCTACTGTGTAGCTCAGGTTCCCACCGGTCATGGTCAGTTGCAGAGCTACATAAATGAGATTGAAAAAACAGTAGCGTTTGTGTGCTACGCGAGTCTGCGGAGGCGGACGGCGTGCAACACACTATTCTTCAGTAGGAGTCTTTTTAGGAAGCAAGTTCTACGAACTTTATGGCCGTGAGAGGCAGCCCCACCGCTAACGTCGATGTTCGCATCTGTGAGAAGAAGATCTTGTATCTATGTATATATGTATGCTATCAGGATCATTTTCTTGCCCCCAGGTCTCGTGTGCGGACCAGCGCAACGTGTGCCGTCTTTTCGTTGACATTAAAGAAACGTGGAAGGACTCGATGGACCTGTTCGACGCCATTTTGATGCTCAAGACAGCCAATGAAATCGCTAGGTGAGAGAGCTTCACGCGGTAGCCTTAGAAGAGAAGTCGGGACCAGACGCCGAGGGGAATAAGAGAAGGAGGCTGGATGCAGCCAGGCCCTCAAGGTCTTGGCGCACCCCTTCAGGACGATGTACGACGTTGGCATAAGTGTCCAACCCGGATGCATGTTAACATGAAAAAAGATAGGCGAAGATGTAGCTTCGTCAAGGAGAATTGCAGGAACGTCTCTACCACGGCTTCGACAAAAAACCAAGTATAACTGAGCCTGGAAGGGTGGGAAGGAATCTGGGTTAAGTGGATTTGTAAGTCCCGCACTAGTCATTACTAGGCATGTGCATCATGCATTTCCGGAAGTTTCAGAGATAAAGAGGGAAAATCACTGGCATTCATAGTGAGATACTGCTATTCTCCAGATGGGATCTAGAAACCATAGTCATCTCTGGCACCTTATCATTACCAGATCTTACCCAAACCCTTTGAAATTTTGAATGGCCCTATGAGGGTACGCCCGTTGATAATGAAAATGCGTTGCACAAACTTCGTCTGCATATAAGCGTAATAAATGTTTAAAGAAGGTACTACTTATCTATTATATGATAATGTGTGGACTTACTAGCTGTATTAAGCCCTTGCACTGAATCGCATAGTTAATTCGGGCTGGACCACATTTAACCTAATACGTTCTGTATCTGTACGCATATATTTGCTAACATCTATAACTCAATCAGTGTTTAGCAGTTCAAAATCAGTAATTACACGAATACTTAGTGATGTTTATGTTTATTCATATAACACATTGGTTGTACTAACCAGCAGTCAGAATCTTCAACATGAGTAATATCTTCAGCGCTAAGCTCAAGGCCATCATACATACGTGTAGACTTAAAACAAGAGCTTTCGCGTTATATGGGTCGGTAGTTGTTCTTGAGTACACAACACACATGTAGACAGGCGTAATGCGATGCAAACATTAACAACAGGGCCTCCCGTGAAGGAGGATACATTTAATTAATTGTCAGATCCAGCATAGTATTACTTTTATCCATGCGTTATAATTAGCTTAGTTCCTTCTAGCCATCGGTGAGAAGTTGTCCCTGACAACGGTGAAAATCTTCGAGCCATCTAAGCGGGTCCTAATAAT
Organism: Dermanyssus gallinae; assembly: GCA_003439945.1. Lineage (NCBI taxonomy): Eukaryota > Metazoa > Arthropoda > Arachnida > Mesostigmata > Dermanyssidae > Dermanyssus > Dermanyssus gallinae. Next base: position 315,405 of record QVRM01001384.1, read on the forward strand.
CGCATGGAAGGTGTTACATATGTGACAGTCGCTGTAATAACAGGCATACAGACGAAGTCTCAAGGCCACTGACACGTGATCACACCATAATCATTGTCGTAGTGCTATCAGCAGTGAGCCGTCCAGTCTCCACGTACGCCTCAATTCTATTTACATCTGCTGGACGATGTTGAAAAAACAACGCGCTATAGGTACTCTCTTTGTGTATAGACCATTATTGATTCAGTCATGGATCTATCGTTTACATTGGTTGAGGATGGCTTTATCCTTATACAGGCCCCACGCGTTAAAGTGTTATATTTCTTCATGATGAGCGTCTTTAAGGTCTTCTTAGGTGATTTATCCCTTACACTCTCGTTCATATGTTTGCCATCCTCCTTTTTGCCCTGCTTATCCTGCCTGTCAATTACTTCATCCGGCATGTGGATAAGGGCCGATTCGCTTTCATCATCTTCATCAGGCGTCCCTCGGCTCGCTACAGTACCCAAAAAGACCAGTATAAAAGCGCAACGTTAGAATCTCAGTACTAAAAGGCACCTAGGGGTCGTAATAGAGGTAGTACAATAATAATAATCGAATAGTCGTAGGAATTAACCTAGCCTTCCTTATTTTACTCGTTTTCTAAGCCATTATATTGCTTAAAGATGATTGGAGCTTAGGTAAATAATTTCTATACGCTACCAATACTTACCAATAGGTGTTTGCGTTGCGGTTGTTTCCTTGCGAGCAGTGCATGGCGTGGCGTGAGTCGACACTGATGCCGAAGAGGCACTCCACGATGAACGGCATCCAAAAGAGGTAAGTGATGCGCACGATGCATACGTGTCTTTCGGGGGTGAAGGATGCCGCCGCGGTGGTACTGGTGGCGGGGGTCCTCTTTTTGTCGGCATACGCCGTAGTGATGTTGTCAAAGTAGTAGCGTCGATTAGTGACTCGTTGTAGGTGCTTTTGGCTGCCGTGACCACAACGGGAGGTTGACTGGATTCCAACCGGATACTGCCGTGAAGCTCCTGCTCAGTTAGCTGTTCACTAGGAGCAAAAGGCTTCTTCAGACTATCGTTCTCGAATGTCTTTCTGGGTACGCGCCTTTTGGGTTTCGGCGGTGCGGGGCCTTTCTTTGCCACTTCGTTAATGAGTTTTGGTGATATAATATCCGCATGCTTTCCGTTGGGACCGGCCATTGTCACGGGCGCAAATGATGATGACAAGGACGAGGGCCTACCATCGGATGCGGAGATGCCCGGACAAGGGTCCGACAAAGAGCTCTCCGAGAGTAGCGCTAGTCGGTTAAGATGATCAACTAAAGAGTTAATTCTTGTCTCCGGGGTACATGGTTCGTTCCCACTCTGAAGCCTGCCTGCTAAGCTAATGTCGTCGGACTTGCCGTGACAGAGGCACTCTTTACGGAAGCCCGTGACTAGCGCGACAGGGTTGGACGCTAACGAAAACGTTGTCATTTCAGCGGTGCCTAGCTGAAACGAAGAATTCCGAGGGTTTTCTAGCGGAAAGGCTTCAATGCTCGCCTGCACTTCAGTGCACAGACGTCCATGATCCATGCCGTTGGTCGAGTGGTTTTCGGTAAGCCACGAAAGCATGGGTTCGTTGCCTACCGATGACAGTGATAACAATCCTTGGACGGGATCCATATTGGTTACTGACGAGACAGGTGTATGGCTGCACTCAGGTAGGGGGCTCGTCTGGGGAGACGCTGTTACGGACACGTCGTCCACTGTAGACTTAAACGACGGGCCCGGCTGAAATGTCTCGAATCGCCGCCGACTGACTCGCAGCTCGTTCTTCAACATATTCTGTTGGCGAAACACAATAATACCGACAATGATGGTCAAATTATAGTCTTAAGTAATCTTTTAAGGCGTTACTGGGGTACAAAAGAAAAAGGTCGGCCAGATCTCGGCGTCTACCTATTGTGCGTTGTGGCAGGATCGAATACACAACTTCTAAGGTCAGAGTTACGAGTTCTCCCTCCCGCCGACCGTAAATCAATGGTTTCGATTCGTTCGACGCTTTCAAGTAAAATTGCGGTAACAAGAGGAACAGAAATTGACTTGAAAAATTGATATATACATTCCACTGCTGAACTACTATGCGTGCATATGAAAATAAGTTCTACAAACTACTACTGAACCCTTATAAATATATACAACACGTAATAGTATTACGTACAACAATAATTCAAATTTTAAAAAAATACATACAATCGTGTAGAACACATAATATATCATATTCTGAGTACCTAGCATAACGCGCAGAATTGCGCGATCTAACTTTCTATTGAACGAGTGATGTCGATACAAAGCAACGTGCCTTCGTTGATCTTACCGGTTTAAATTCGCGTTCCTCGTTCGTGTGAACAGACAGTGCACTCCTATCGCTCGCCTGCTGGACTTTTGCCGGCAAAATCGGTGGATTGGGAATTGCCTATGGTGTTACACACAGAGTCATACAACGTACGTTTTTTTGTTGCGCGAACACTAGAATAGATACAGTGACTTACTGAGGGCTAATCTACTAAGAGTCAACAATGCAGTTGATCTGTAAAGCTACTATTACGAGAAGTACCTCTGTACAGACGCGTCGAAAGCAAGAGACAGGTTGTCGAAACACAAGTGACCGATCATGAATGACGAATGAGTTTAAGTAAGGTGTGACTGAAGACTTCTATTCGGTTTGCGATGTGCTTTGTTAAGTCACCACGGTGAGAGAGAGAATCGACGAGCGGAGTTGCGAGAGTCATCAAGAAGCTTCTTGCCGCCCCCTCCGCCGCTCGAGTTGAATCGGTTGGGGTCACACGTCTTCTCTGATCGAGGAGCATACCGTACACAAACTGGCGCACACAAGAACCGACTCCTGCAGCGGCAGACCAATTGGCATACAACGCATGCGATAGTGCAAGGACGGCGAGGCCTAACGAAATGAGATGATTGCCAATCACTTAGAACAGATAACACGAGAATACAACGATGGTGGAAAAGTCCGTGGCTCAACTCACCTCGTTCAAATATAATGCTATTTATAATGAAGGTAATCGGTGAGGTGGTTTTTACAAACTGTATATGAGGTCCCTTACTTTTTAGCATTTTTTCACATAATTCAGACTAATTTGTTCAAAGACACGTTTTGTTGTTGGCATCTGTTTGCTAGTGGTTGTAGGATTTTTAGTGTTTACTATACATTTCAAAACATTTTAAACAACTATTGTAAATATATGGATTAGATTGAAATCTCAGAAACTTGAAAACCAGTGGGGTGCCACCCTCACAAAAACAGGACTATAGAATAACTTCTTTTAAATGTGACTCCTTATCGTTTCTGGCAATACATTGTAATGTGAACAGGCTTAAATCACACTGGCATGACCTCCAAACGTTCCTCTCGAGCCTGCCGTGCGCCTTTGTGATAGTCATATCAGGAGCAAAGCTCCAGAAAGCCGAAACTTGTTTATTTAAATTGCGCAATTATAAGAGTTACAACAGCTGTAGATCAGGCTCTCGCGGAGGTGAAGTAACTTTGTATGTAGGATGTGACTATAACGTTAACGTACGAAAAAAGCTGGCTCTTGTGTCTTCAGCTACCTTTTTCTGCGAGAGTATAGTAGTGGAGGTGCGTAGTGTCGTGGAGGGAAAATGTGTATGTCAGGCTACGGTACTCCCCTCCTAGAATATAAGCACAAATATTCCACGAAACCCATTTCGCCATACGCCAGGCAAACATATTGTTAATCTTCCCTGTACGCGCGACTGTTTTAAGTGTAATCCGGAAGCGACCCTTTAAACTCACGGTTCAATCTAATGTCAAAAATACGATGGGGACCGAGATAAGTTCCCTATGTTAATGGGTAGGCAGGATACACAGGAACTGTAGGAACTAGATGGAAGCAAGATCATATGTCAGGCTAGAGTACTCCCCTTTTGAATATACGTATAAATATTCCACGAAACCCATTTCGCCATACGCCAGGCAAATATATTGTTAATTTTCCCTGTACGCGCGACGAGTTTAAGTGTAATCCGGAAGCGACCCTTTAAACTCACGGTTCAATCTGATGTCAAAAATACGACGGGGATCGAGATAAGTTCCCTATGTTATGGCGTTCTAGGAGGTTGGCAAACTAGGCCTCATGTACTCGTATTATGGACGTACTCGTGGAGCACCTCACCAGAACAGTATTCAGAGAAAATGCAGATCATTTTAACATGTTAACTTCAATATATATAATCACATGATAATTCCGAGCTCCATTAAGCACCAAGCTTGTTCGGAGCTCTTTTTTGTGAGATCCCAATGTATAAATTATATTTGCTATTTTCACCTATTTATAATGTGTTGTAATATGGTTTGTATTACTCAATTTACATTTAACCAGATACCAGAGTTTTGAGATATTGCTCTCTAAGGTCGCATTTGAATTTGAGCAGAGACTTTTTCTGCCTGACGGAGGCCGGTACTTTGTTCCAGTGGGAGACTGCGACGTTTCTGATCGATAGCTGTGACTGGTTAGAGTTGTGACAGAATAAGCAAGCTAGATGCGTTACCTCTTGAGAATAAGGATGTTGTCGATGTTACCAAACCAGGTAAGTTTGCATGCTCTAAGGCCTATACGCTTAACTGGCGCTATATATAGTTGAAATTACGCATATGTGTCTTTAATGATAAGGCACCTAAAAATAAAATTAGGCAGTTTCTGGCAGCATGCGTAATATAACCACTGAGCTTAAGATTTGCTGTAGTTTAGCCGCTGAGCCTAAGTTTGCTGTGAAATTATTTATGCTCTAAAATTTGCGAAACGGCGGCCGACGAGAGTTAATCAGAGTTGATTGCATATTGATAGCTTTGGCTGTTATGGCTGTTTGGAATAGCTTAGAACATTTTTTACACGCAGAAAATTCTCTCTGATTCTCTGCATACCAAAGCGAAACACACCATTGACGGCTTGAAGTGCCGACTTTTGTTTGAGAGCGTAGCCGAGGAGATTGTACACCGATTGGCTGGTAAGATATAATATTGTAACGATGTCTGTTACTCTAAGTTAGCTGGGGATGCAAGCTCAGCAAGGCGGTTACCAGAACACGAGAGACTTGGGCCAATGAGTGATAACACACAGAGTAAGGTCTGAGTCGCAATGTTGCCGGACGGAAAATGCTTTATGATTCTTCTCCCGGGCTATTTACTTGCTCAAGGGACGCCGTAGCGTTTGTGTAGTAATAATTTTAGGTACCTTTAGTTTAGGTACCTTACTCTAATATAAGCCGAACACGATAATAACGTAATCATAATTACAATAAGTAAAATTATAAGGAAATATGCAATATAAACACTCCATACTAGCCTTTGATGGCTTTGAGGAGCTGTGAACCTATGTACAAATGTAAGCCACTCATAAGAATAAGAAAACCTATCTATCTATCTATCAATGTTAAAAAGATGACTCGAATCTTCGACGTCGCAGATTGGTCGGCGGTAGCGCACGTGCCCTATTGTCACCAGCACGCAGCCTAGCGGTCTCCTCGGTCGTCACGGTGCACGTTGGATTGGATGCTTGATTGGCCTACTGGCCTTATCAGTTATCGGCGGCGTAAGTCGTTGTGGTTCACATCGGCTTGGGTGTTTGGTTGGTCTACTGACGCCATAATGGATTGGTCTATTAACGTCACCATCTGTTGGCGTCTCAGTGACCGGCAGTTCTGTTGCTACGCTGTGGTCAGCTTCGTTACAATATGATTAGTTCGTCGGCGTATAATTGGCAACGTTGCGCCAGTCAAGCACATGCACACATGTAACGCGTGCGTGTATTGCCACGTTGTACGTTGATCTATTTGTGGCTTGTCCGTGAAAGATCCGTCCGTCCATCTTTACGGGAGGGATCCGGTATGTTCCTAGTCTAAAGGTAACTAGATGCTCATAGGTTTCCCGGTTGCACGGGGGCTACACGCAGGATATGCAACACGAGATACGACATACTCTACGTTCCACGTACACGCAGGCGCTGTACGTAGAGTAGAGTGCATGCACGGGGTCTACACGCAGGATATGCAACACGAGATACGACATACTCTACGTTCCACGTACACGCAGGCGCTGTACGTAGAGTAGAGTGCATGCAGGAGACGCACGTCGAGCAGAGTGCATACATGAGACGCACGCCAATAGGGTACATGCAGGGCACGCAGGTAAGGGTATAGCACATGCAGGGCGGCCTGCATGCATAGTTACAAAGAGATGAGAGAGGGAAACAACAGCAGCAGCAGTAGTAGCAGCAGCAAGAACAACCAGCACGTTGTTAATTGCACGTGAATCAATCGATTGTCTCTCCGCGCGCCATTTTGGAAGCTTTGGACGCTCAGTGTCCTCAGTGCCTCCCAATGAGTCGGTCAACAAGCGTCTCTTAACAATCACCGGTACTACTCTGCCGTTGATACCAGAACTGCTGTAATAATTTAACTACAACAATTAGTGCCGTCTTAATTACCACGGGGTGGCTGTCATTAATAGCGTTCAACTAGGTAAGTAGGTGTCCTGTTTCTATCGTTATTACCACCACTAAACGACAGCGATTGATTTTTCTGATGTCAGACTCTTCTTACGTTTCGCGATGCCAGAGGGACATTCGAGCGAAGCAACGAAATAGGGAACGAAGGTGGAGCATAGAGTTACTTGAATGAAACTAGGTATAGATGAGAACGGCTAGCAAACATCCATCCACCACGTCCGACACGGTGTCGTCGGGTGACTTAGCATTTTTGACCTAAATGCCAATTCTTTTTTGGGCTTCTTTCAATATGCATTATTTTCTATGCACGCAAATGACATTGATCTTGGAACGTCGGATGGCTAGATGACAATTGGCGTCACTGCTATTTTAAATGGCTAAAAAAGAACAAACAGTAGCAACACCACCAGCCTTGCTCAGCTTACCCAAGCTTAATGTCGCGTGCAGCCAACTGCACGATTATGCCACTCGTGATCTGAAACACCTATGGGTCCTTCGTGAGTTCTCTTAACTCGACATGCACAAATGCAAGATGACCAACATCTGAACAATAGACAGTACGCGTACCTGGCAAATGCTCTGGGGCCACTATATTTGTAGCCACACATTTGGGGCCACTATATTTGTACCCTATATTTGTAGACACACACGTTAGGCGTTATTGCACCTCCCGGGTCCTGTGACGTTGGATGGTGGATTGGCACAACCTGAACATAAAAAAAATCGAGTTAATCGAGAATGCAATACTGCATTGCATTTACTGTGTACAACTGTAACTTAATTATGTGTGTTTAACGTCTAAAAATACGTTTCTCGTGCACCTATATGGAATACAATCATTTTGCGTGTATACTTGTCTGTGGAATTCGCCATGAGTAACCCTCTTTTTCTGGGGACGTGATTCTGTTGCCGGTGCCAAAAATTATTTTGATTGGTAACTACAAATGTGCGTAGAGGGTCAGTAAAGTCAATGTACTTGATAACCAACTCCTGTCTGGCTTTAACCGTCTGCCACCAGAGCCGCTTCTTGCACTGGCGACGGCGTCAGCAAATACCTTTGTTGAAAAAACGGAAGTTGTCAAGCCGATTAGCGTGGGATCGAGTTTGAGTTGGTTAAGATGAGTTTTGTTCTTTTTTGTTGGCTCTATTAGATTTGGTTGAGCATTGCACTAGTGCTGCATTTCTCGGGAGAAGAAAGCCCACATAAATCAATTGTATAAGACGGCGTGGAAATGGCTATAGAAAATAAGGATAGTATGACGGCATATAGTAGTAGTTTCTCACCGGTCAAAGGATTAAGAGCAGGTGCGCTCTCGTATGCCTTAAACTCCTTACTGCCGCCCCTTCCTATAACGAACAAATAAGTAATGCTTGCCGAGAGCTCCGAAATCAGGACCGTCGCATAACGGGTAGATAGACACCGCAATTTTAGCCGCGGGCAAAAAGCTGCCTACTCGCGTCTTTATTTGGATATGTCAACATATTGTCTAACTGACTGTAGAGTATGCCATCGGCCTTTGCGGCCAGACCGCATATATATATATATATATATATATATATATATTTAACGACATATACATAAAAACCGGAACTAAACGGATGCTTTCTGTTTTTTTTTGTACAGCTGCTCATAATCCGCGAAACAAGTGAATTTGATTCTAAGCGTGCCGCGGTGTGTCACAAGTCCCTTCATCGCGTTAGCCAAATCCAGAATAGGATGGCGTGCCAATCCAGTCGTACCAGACCGTTGACGCTGGCAGCCACTAGCTCTACTTCAAAAGGCTACGATCGGCCTACCGAGGGTTGGCCATTTATGGACACTATCGAGCATCCGTACGAGGTAAGGCCTTGAAGATCTTGAAGAAGGACTTGCTTCCGTAGGTCACAAGTGTGGCATTCTCTTCGAAAAGTTAGTGAACTTTGACCTCTGCGTCTCCGGTCAGAAGTATTGGGAGTTTCGAAATGGGCTGAAAGCGAAGGTAGCCAGAGTAGCCGACAAATTTGACAGATGTTTACGAGTTTGAAATCATTCATGTTTCTTGGCTTTTGTGCTAAATGCTATATGTTGTGCTCTCCATAACTAATTTCTTTTTTTTCGTTTGTTCCTCAATCTTTTGCAGTGCCTTATGTGCGGCGGAATACTTTGGACGGACGCCTGTATACAAGAACATGTTGGTCGTCACTCGTACGAGCCGAGTCCGACTGCAACCGACCAGAACCAACATAAACAGACGACAAGTTCGGTAAGCCAAGTGTCGTTGATGTGTAGTTATCATTACGAACGTGTGTGTACTTCGTGCGTCATTCGCCAGCCGTACTGACGCGAGTACGGCACGCAAACAGATTCTGCCCTGAGATTCACTCCTCGCGTCGTTGTTAGAGGCCGGCTGCGGAATCGTGACTGTTGCCAGATAGACCCACCAGAAGTTCTCGCAAAAGTAACTGCGTGCAGCGGCGTTTTGCTTTGAACGTTTCGTGGCCAACCTACGCGTCCAGATAGTGGTCACATTTGAATTTCTGAAGCGTAAAGGGCATCACTTAGCTCGTAATCGTTTGGGAGGCTGGCCATTCGCCTATATACTTTTCCGGCTGCAATAAACTAGTTATACTATTTGTTTTGAGATAGTGCAATTATTTAGGTGAAAACCTGGCGGTTATTAGTATAATATTGTGTAAGGGCCTCACTCGGTTGCTAGGAGAAAAACACGAATATTGACCAACACCACGACTGTAGCCTTTATTCTCGTCCAATACCTCTACTGCGCCGGTACAGCACCGCCTCTCCGGCCTGTCTCACACACAGCGATCTTTCTCCGATCGCGTCTCAACACCGTCTCTTCTTACTCACCTTAGTGTCGTCAGTTTTTCTACCGGCAGCACACTTGGATCACAGCTACGATGGCACGTCGGTGCTATTGCCGCAGCGTCTCCCCTCTTCGCTAAGGCTTGTTGATTCTACGTGCACCTATATCAGCAGACGTCGCTAAGCTATGCCACTCTCTAACTACATACCTGCCTTACTTGCTTAATAACAATGATATTCTACAGACTTACAATTGTCTAGACTATGAACTTAAAAAGGGGCGTGAAAAGTGAATGCAGTACATTAAATGATTTACTTTAATCGGCCAAATTCTAGAGCTAGCTCAAATGTCTATCGTCGGCAAACGAGCTGGCTGAAGAGAACCTGAAGAGGGAAAAAGACGGGGATGCGTTTTAAGCCCATTCCACCTGGAAATGCATGACGTCGTTGAAAAACGCAAACGCTACTACTTCGACAAAGTTAGACCAGAACAATATAGTGATAAATAAAACACATGAATCTATATACAAATGCAAACAAATATAATGCTGTTCAAATCATACATAGCACTCTGACTAGATTCGAATATCGTTGGGTGGTCATGCCGCCCAAGGTGTGTGATCTATATTTATTAATGGTAAACAACGGGATTGAAAGAGCAAAACGAAATCAGCATGGACAATGCGGCCACCTCGTTGCTCAGCCCAACGAGCACTTACAGTATGTTCATCCACTGAAGGGAGCAACAATAAGTGACCTTCTATTTGGGATTCGGTGGAAATCGGAGACAGGCGTAAATGAGGAAAAACCTCTCCTAGCCCACTTAACGGTGGTATTTCTCTTATTCTCATGCATTTTTATGAGAATTCTTCCTTTTTTTTTTATTATGCTGTCATCATAATGATCTGTGAACAACATATCGATGTATGGTTAAGGCTGGGATACTTGACAATCAATACAAGTGTGATGTTTTTCGTGACGCGTTTGCTAATTTACTAAGGTTGAGCTCGCGGCCTCGTTCGTCCCGATAACGTGTCAACGAAGTCGTAAGCGATTGTGTCATGCGACTGCAATTTCATTCGCCTTTTCATTCGCATTTTCTGCACTCTTCCTTCACAGATTGTTGTTAGTCACAAGTTAATTAGTTGTACGGCGTTTGTCGTACCACGCAGGAGAAGCGTAGGCTTGTTTTCTGAGCTTTTCGGGCTGTAAACGTGACGCGCACGAACCGGATAATAATAATAATAATAATAATAATAAATGCGCGTTTCTTGCACGGCATTTGTGCAGACGAGTCACGTGGATTTGGTGGAGAAGGTAAAACGCGCCGATGTGAGCACGACAGAGGCGCACGGTCGTACTGACTATATATGAATAATTGAGTTAATTCATTTTAACAACTCATTGTTTAAAACACATATCACCCTTCAAATGTCTATAGCCCGCCGGATAAGGGATAATAATAAGCCTGCAGTCTTTTATCGTTATTGTGGCTGCTTATAAACTAAATTTGTCGCCGCAAACTCACTAAACTGCCGCGGGGACTTTCACTTCACGAGCCACCTCGTCGACACGCGACTACGCGCAACCATCTTCACTGCAGAAGTCGCTTCGTACGGATGGGCGCCAGTTGGTGTATTCACTTGCGAAACCTCTTCGTTGCAATTTGTTGTACTTGCTGTGCTCCACTTTAGCAGAGCGTCGTCACGTGCTTAGACCTGTGAATAAGTACATCACGTCGACGTGCCTTGGCGACCTGAGATGGCGGATCCACTGCTGCTGTCTGTCAAATACGACAGTATATTGCGTTTTAAAAGATGACCAATCGCTCTCGAGTTGGCTTTGATAGCATTCGAAAATTGTGTGAGACGATTTCCAGAATGAGCAGGCCGACGCAGACGTCTTAGCAAGTCGGTGGAGAAGAAAATCAGTCTCTCATTCGGTTTGCGGTAACGTTATTATTATTATGATTATTATTATTATTATTATTATGATTATTATTATTATTATTTATTACATGTTAAATAATGTTACAATTGTGAGGTCTGAACGTATTATTGCAAATTCTTTAAATAATTATTTCACTCCATGGCGCCTAAAATAGATGCCGCGTTTCCTCTGCAAACGGCCAAAGACAACGCTTGCCTCAAGAATTGACCCTCTCTTTGGTCGCTTGTGACCTCCTGAATTCGCTTACTCAAATCTTTGCATCCCAAGCAAGGGACTTCCTATGAGACCATAATGCAATGGTCACTCCATCAGGTCTTTTTTCGCCAGCGGGCACTAAACCTCTCGGTTCAAGTGTAGATGGTATACCGGCTTATTATTATTATTCGCCATGTCCGTCGGAAAGCTTGGTTTGCATACGTGTACTGTACATCTATTTTAGCTTCTGTGTCACGTTCTTGCTGGCAGGACAATCCGGTGTGCGGGAGAACCGACCAGCTGGTCAAGTCGTCGTCACGACAGGCCGACGGTGAGCGGCTGGATGCGAAATCCAAGTATAGCACCGCTTCGGTTGCTTCGACACGAACGTCGGACTGTAAAGTTCTGTACGAAGAACTATTCACGGAGAGTCCGGTAAGGCTTTGTTTGAGGGTTGAGCCACTCTCGTAGGCGACATGTTCTATGTGGAAGAGGCCCTCATTCACCTAGATATGTAGGGATCACCCTCCAAACCCCTTGTCGTTTCACCTTACACACTACAGACAATAACAGGCGTGCACTACTCTGGTGTGTTGCAGTGTCTGGATCTGATTTTGCAGCAAGTTGACTTCTATGGCAATGACGTTGTTCGTCTGGTCATCAAGATCGACGCGGACCGGTACGAACATGCCGTGCACGATGCAGTGAACATCCGCGTAATGAGACCAAAACTGGCTTGGAAGTGGACGCAATGCGGTACTTTCGTTAACTACGATGAATGGAAGTTAGCTGGCAACATGTACCACATCGAGCTAAGTGGTAAATGGTCGAATCATCAATGAAGAAATGCAGGCTAGCGTGATGCTGTTAATAAAAGAATGTTTTTTAAAGATATATATATATATATATATATATATATATATATATATATATGCAAGTTAATGATATTCGGGCACTTAAAAAAAAAAATATATATATATATATGAATTGATTTTGACGCAGTTTCTAGAACGGTCTAGCTTGATAGGCGGCTCTCTCTCTCCTATCACAACATGGTGTATTGGAATTTTTGTTTGGATACGTGACATCCTGCACGAACGCCAGGAAGGTTTTGGGTATAGGCAAATCCATATTTTTAAACGACATTCTTAGAGCCACGCATATTTTGTCTCGGCCAAATATGTCATGCATATTATGACGTCGTTTAAGATAAATGTGGACAATAATGAGATGCCTGAGGAGCGTGAGTTTCTTTGCCGACATGCTTGACCATTTCTTAAATCGTCTCTTTCTTCTCTTGGGCAAACATTTTAACCTAATATTGTCAGTTGCTGTCAAGCGCAGTTTTTCATATATATATATATATATATATATATATATATATATATATATATACATACATATACGTTGTTAGTAGATCTGATAACAAATACGAGTCTGCGGGATTTTCGAATGCGCTTTCATGATACCAACAGCGGACAAACTTCGGAAAAGGGCAAAGTTATCATTGGATGAGAGCGCACTATTCGTCGCTGAATACCTGTCGGGTCGCACTGGCTACACGATTTTGGCCAAAAGTAAAGAGTTTTATGTGCATCCGGCTCTACCTGAAACGGACACTAGCAACCGCGCTACAAACAGCAACACCCACAAAAACGATGAGGAGGATATAGATGTGGAGACCTTTGAGAACGTTAGCGCGGCTCTGAAAGAGCTCGTCGATCAGCCGCAACGTCTTTCTGGCAATGGTGAGTCTTGTTGAGGGGCCAGCGCGCGAGTCAAGCGTTACCGTACGGAGCCGAGATTGGCAAGCTGATTGAGAAACTAGGAGGGGGTAATAATAATAATAATAAACGTGTGTCTTACAGCTGCGGTCGTTAACGTCAGTACCACGTCCGGCTCTCACGTTGACGGCGTGACTCTCACTCGAGCGGACGAGGTGAATGCGAAGCGGCTGGTCAGCGACCAATGTAAGACCAGCGAGTGTAAGTCGCCAGCATGTGAGCACGCCATGGCGAAGCTTAATACGCGGATTATTGAGCTCGAACAGGAGCGACTGCAGCTCACCCTCGTCTTAAACAACATCTTCCATACAGCGGCGGCAGCACAGACGCGGGTCTCGACAGCTTTGTCAACGGCGACTGATACAGCCCTCAGCGGCAGCAGCAGCCAGAGCTCGCTGTCTTCACGAGCCCCCGCGTTATGGTGGCAGTGGTAAGTCATCGGCCATAATTAATTACTACAGTACACTGTAAACGACTCTCAAAGGGCTCTTTTGTTTATCACGAGCAAAATATTCCGTATCTTCAGACCCAAAATACTAGAGCGTGTGGACAGCGGATATCACGTCACTGTCACGTGCTGATATCGCTTTGCGGGGAACTTGTTTTAGACTTACATGGAATGTATGCTTTTTCTTGCAGATTACGCGGGCAAATTGGTTAATGCCCCCGGATAGTGACGACTAGCAGGATGTGAGTGAGGCTGATGATGATCCGAACTATTCTCGATCTGTGTCGAAAGTCAGCCGCTGGACGTGTTTCTTGTATTGTCGACGCCAACGCAACGCAGAAGCGACAGATCTCGCGTGATGGGATGCGCTGGTCAACGCGGCAAGCAGACCCGATTTACGAAGCTACGACCGGCCAAACAAACAGCAGTGCTAATTGTTTGTTTCGATAAGTGTTACGATATCTGCCCCGCTGCGTTTTTGTTCTCCTAGACAACTCTCATTCGAAATGCCAACGTGTCAACGTGACTGTCAGACTGGACTGCTGAGAGGAGTGCCAGCCTATTATTGTATGGTATGATCTATCGACCAAATATGGGTGACGCTGCTTACGACAGCCAATATCCAATATCCATGGCAGGGCACATACAAACAAGCATACAGCACGTTTTCGACGCAGGCGGCATTTGCACGAGAGACGACGGTATGAAGAGCAGTATTGCTGCAACCGCTACTACCCATACTATTACTACTACTCGGCTATATAAGTCCAGTAACGATAATGCGATGACGATAGACGATTTTGACTCTATTTTAGACCCTAGCTCGTTGAAGGAGCCAGTCTCGACGCTCACCTAGGGCGCGAAGTGACATGCGAAGTGACATGCTAACTCGACACCTGGACCGCTTTCATCCTACTGTTATAAAAAAAAACACGACACAATTTTAGGAACAATGTACAAATCAAGAAAAATATATAATACATTAAAAACACAAAAAAACGCACACGTCTATACTGTGAAGTGCTCAAGTTTACGTAATCGTCAGCGTCCTGTATATATATATATATATATTTATACATTCCTTACTTGAGTATCTTATGTCCGTATATCCCGATATTTCCCGTAGTTAAGTATCTTATATCCGTCTAGACCACTAGTGACTAGGACACGACCTGCTTCAGTCAGTCGGCGATAGCGACTTGCCGTAGGGCATGACTTATGAAATAAACGAACAACATCATGTTCTTTCACGCGAATATCGTACTCAATGTAATGCGTAATTAAATCGGATGCGTTAACGCAGTCCGTAGGACACCTTTCTGTCAGCCAATAGATGATAGACAAAATAATAACATGTTAATCATTTTTCAGATGAGAATGAAATACTAGTCTGCCTGCTAAGCGTTTACATCACTAAGTGTGATAGGTAGCTTGTGCCTGTCGTTTGTTCTATGCTTGGGTGCTCCTCCATACCGTAGGATGATCTAACTAAACTGTAGCACGTCCTTCATCAGCGTCAACATTTGTATTAGGAGTCTAAATTCGGTGAGCGTAAGCAGGACTCACGTTCTTGACCCTCAATCAAAAGCGGCTCGGAAATCTACAAATACGCTGTATAAAAACTTTCCCTTTCCGGCCAGGGTTTGCTCATTATTTGCGAGGAGGATTGTACATGCAGTTAGTTTTGACCTCTGTGCAAGGATGCTATGTGGTCTGTTTATGCCTTTTTGTACTCGACGAACGACATTAGATGGTTCGTTAAGAGGCTTATAAGTGTAGTTTTTCTTGGCAATATCCCGCCAAGAAAAAGGTTCGATCCGCTGTCTCTTACTCTGGCCCAGGTGCGTTGTTTCTCGGTGGTTGACGCAGTGCCTTCGCCACTTTTTCGAGGGTGAAGTCTTCGTCCAGTTGGGTTCTCCATTGCAGATCCTCTTCTGACCAGGCAGATATGAGAGTGTCCTTGACACCTTGTTCATGACATCGTGCTGAGGATCGATCTAAAGTAGCTACAGAGTCGATACTTTCAGTTGGAAACGCAGATCTCTCCTGCGAAGTGTTACGGATCTACATATAGGGATTTCTTTCGGTCTTGGAGCATTCGGCGTTATGCGTTCTGGCTCCTTTGGTTGGTAGCGAATGACCAATGTTAGCTTTCTTGGCGGCACGCGCGATTACAGCTGCCATTCACCTTAATTGATTTCGTCGAGTGATCCCCGACAATTAATCCGCACGTCGTCTGACGCTGGAGTTGTTTTTTTATGGTGATGTAGCGTTCGTGCTGGCTCGCCACCGCTTCACTCGACGTTAATGTATGACGTCTGCAAAGTCTGGGCTGTACTGACTTTATTTGCGTATTGTGTGCTTTGAACGACGCAAACTCACATCCATTTAATTATATTTTTATATGTGTGAATTGATTTCGCTTAAAGCCATGTAGTCGCGAATTGAAATAGTAAAAGAGGTTTGATCCAGATGGTTTGGCCTACACCTCTCGCTTGTGTTAGCATTGCCAATTCTAGGGCTATATATATATATATTAAATCAGATGGCCCCTATAATCCATCCCAAAAAGATATCATTATATCCAAAATACAAGCCCTCACAAACACATTTCCCAAACGCAACATAATTTCAACAGACCTTACTCATCTGTCAAATATAATTTGCTCAGGTGAGGACCACACTATCGCCTTAAACGACTTTCTGAACAAACATTTTACACATACTGTCCGACGTCGTGCCTTTAGAGAAACTCCTTCCATTGAAGCGCGAGTATCTAAGAGGCAACAGCGACGTCAAGACTACGCAGCCACTCAAAAACTTTTTAGCCAAAGCCGATCCAAATGCGCTCATGAGGTGCTGGACAGCAAACACACTATACGATGCAGGCCACCAAAGTTGTAGAACACTGGGCCAACACGATGACACAACCACCCCCTGAACCACCCCTTGCCCCGTATACACTCCCAACTCTGATTTATTTGAGGTTTCCCTCCCTATCTCCCTAAAGGAAACCCATGTAGCTCTCCGCGGACCTTCTAAAGCACTAGGCTTGGACGGGATTTGTCTTTCGTCCCTCCGTAAACTCCCGTTAGAAGTAGTCTGTTGTATTCTTAACATACTATTAATTAGCGATATTGCCTCAGCCCATGAAACTGCTCGCTTAGCGTTCATCCCTAAAATTAACAATGCCACATCCCCAAGCGATCTGCGACCCCTATATATTAGTTCATACTTACAACGAACGCTTAACTAAATTCTCTCTAGACGCCTCCAGAACTATATTAAGCTTCTCTCAATCCAGCGAGCGTTTCTCCCCTATAATGGTCCCTTCAAGAATCTTGCGGTTCTGGATGGTATCCTTAACGATGCCAAGTCTGCAGGACGTGAGCTCAGACTCGCCTCAATCGACCTCCGTAAGGCGTTTGACATGGTGAGTCATGACTCCGTCCTGCGGTCAGTCCGGACTCGCGGATACCCGGAGGTATTCATTAATTATATCGAACGCTTGTACATCTCATCTAAAACTCTCATCGAATTTGGACAAGAATGTCGCACATTTCGGCCAACTAGGGGTGTTAGGCAGGGAGATCCTCTGCCCCCCCTTTTATTTATTCTAGTTCTCGACGACATTCTTTCAAAATTAGACAAAACTAATATCGGGTACCAACTTACTGATGACTTCCGCTATATGAGCTTAATCTTTGCGGATGATCTCATCCTCCTAGCCTCCACGAAATCTACTCTCTAACGGCTCCTTAATATTTTGGACCCCCTTTTGAAATCCCGAGGCCTTAAAATTAATACTAATAAAAGCTTTACTATCTCCCACCTATTTAATAGGAAGGAAGGTAAATGTTTCATTAACACCGTACCAAAATTTACCGTTGGAGATCGGCAATTGCCAGCTAAAGGTATGAGCGATCGATGGAGATATTTTGGAGTCGACTTTGACAGCAATGGCAGAGTTGACTCCACCTAGGATATACTCCTTAATTTACTCAACAGACTCACGATAGCTCCCCTTAAACCTCACCAAAGACTCATGTTTCTGAAAGACATTCTCATTCCCCGCCTCCTATATAAACTGGTCTCCGGTACCAGACCATCTTACGCACTCCTTAGCGACCTAGATAAAGAGATCAGAACGGTTGTTAAGTCGAAATGGCTTAAGCTCGAAAACTCGGTGCCGAACGCCTACCTGTACACGCACACAGCACACGGCGGTCTGGACATCCCCTGCCTCCAAACATTCATCCTCAGACTCCACCTCTCCCGCCTGACAGCATTACAACACTCCACGCACCTTGAGGTCCAATGGATGCTAACCACCGAGCACTTCAAAAAAGACCTTGCGAAAACAAGACTTCTTTGCGAGCGCTTAGGAACCTCCATTGAGACCGCTACACAAGAGACCGATTACTGGACTCAACAACTACACAACACGTTCGATGAGGCACATTTAAAAAAATGCACACGAAACGCCCTTTGTACATTACTGGATTAAGGGTATGCCCTACCTATCTGGTAAGGAGTATTTAAACCTACTAAAGCTCAGGATCAACGCCAGGGGACGCCCGGGCTACAACAAACGTTGTAGGAACGGGTGTCATGCGCCTGAGACGTTGGCTCATGTCGCTCAGATGTGCGATACAACACACAAACAAGCTATAAAGAGACATGACGGCGTCTGTGATCGCGTTGCGCGTCTTCTCCGCGAGAGGAATCATGAGGTGGTTCGTGAGCGAATATTCCTTCGACCGGGCGCACCGGATCTAAAGCCCGACCTCGTTATAACAACACTTACCGAGGTCTGGGCTTTAGATGCCGAGGTTTGCGGCCCGAACCGGGACCTGGCAAAAACGCGGCAGGACAAGATCACCAAATATGACATCGAGTTTCCCGGCCCGCAAAAACCTCGCAGATTCGGATCCATTACTATCTCTATGAGTGGTGTATGGGACTCCGAATCTCTACATCGTGTGCCGTCTTTTCGTTGACATTAAAGAAACGTGGAAGGACTCGATGGACCTGTTCGACGCCATTTTGACGCTCAAGACAGCCAATGAAATCGCTAGGTGAGAGAGGTTCACGCGGTTGCCTTGGAAGAGAAGTCGGGACCAGACGCCGAGGGGAATAAGGGAGAACAGAAATAAGAGAAGGAGGGTGGATGCAGCCAGGCCCTCAAGGCCTTGGCGCACCCCTTCAGGACGATGTACGACGTTGGCATAAGTGTCCTACCCGGATGCATGTTAACATGAAAAAAATAGGCGAAGATGTAGCTTCGTCAAGGAGAATTGCAGGAACGCCTTTACCACGGCTTCGACAAAATGCCAAGTATTACTAAGTCTCTCTTATTTGTACCCCCAAAGACTAGCCTATAGTGGTACGGCTGTCTGGGGCATTGCACGTCAGTTTGGTTCACATAAAGTAACGCGCGTTTCAGGGGGCATAGGTCCGATTCTTTCAACCGGTCCCGACCAGCCAAGTGGGGTGGCCGGCGGCACGAGAAGGGTGCTACGGCAGTCCCCACCCCCATACCAGACTCTCTAGTGGTTGCCAAATGCCTCGGTGATGAACCAAACACAATGACGCCCGCAGGGTACAGAGACGGGAGTTATAGCTGCAGGGTTGGACGCCTCCTCGTGGCGACCGCTAGTAAACGGAAAGGTAACCCATGGGGTTCTCCCGCGAGGTTTCTATTCCGGCAAAGAGCCAACCCAAAACACGGGAGTACCTATGACTCTCTTTCCGGCGTTGGTGCGCGACTTCCGCGCGCTGCGGGGACCTTCACGCGCCAAAATGAAAGTTGGTCAGACGGTGCTAACTCCCAATAGTAACTCTACCGGGGCCACTTAATGGTGGCAAGGGGGGCAAGGCATACGATATCGGTTGTATGGCAACGAATTCTTATTGTCATTCTGTCGTGGCCCATTCAAGGGCTGTTAAGGCTACTACCTTACGGGGGAAATGTGCTATACATGAAACCCGGGCCACACGGCTAATGCCCCGGGCCTCTATAGCCATCTGGGAGTACTGTGTGGGACGCCTGCTGCTGGATTTATACGTCCCGCACTAGTCATCACTAGGCATGTGCATCATGCATTTCGGAAGTTTCAGAGAAAAAGAGGGAAAATCACTGGCATCCATAGTGAAATACTGCTATTCTCCAGATGGGATCTAGAAACCATAATCATCTCTGGCACCTTATCATTACCAGATCTAACCCAAACTCTTTGAAATTTTGAATGACCCTATGAGGGTACGCCCGTTGATAATGAAAATGCGTTGCACAAACTTCGTCTGCATATAAGCGTGATAAATATTTAAAGAAGGTACTACTTATCTATTATATGATAATTTGTGGACTTACTAGCTGTATTAAGCCCTTGCATTGAATCGCATAGTTAATTCGGGCTGGACCACATTTAACCTAATACGCTCTGTATTTGTACGCATATAATTGCTAAAATTTATGACTCAATCAGTGTTTAGCAGTTCAAAATCAGTAATTATACGAATACTTAGTGATGTTTATGTTTATTCATATAACACATTGGTTGTACTAACCAGCAGTCAGAATCTTCAACATGAGTAATATCTTCAGCGCTAAGCTCAAGGCCATCATACATACGTGTAGACTTAAGCAAGAGCTTTTGCGTTATATGGGTCGGTAGTTGTTCTTGAGTATACAACACACATGTAGACAGGCGTAATGCGATGCAAACATTAACAACAGGGCCTTCCGTGAAGGAGGATACATTTAATTAATTGTCAGATCCAGCATAGTATTACTTTTATCCATGCGTTATAATTAACTAAGTTCCTTCTAGCCATCGTTGAGAAGTTGTCCCTGACAACGGTGAAAATCTTCGAGCCATCTAAGCGGGTCCTAATAATCGCATGGAAGGTGTTACATATGTGACAGTCGCTGTAATAACAGGCATACAGTCGAAGTCTCAAGGCCACTGACACGTGATCACACCATAATCATTGTCGTAGTTCTATCAGCAGTGAGCCGTCCAGTTTCCACGTACGCCTCAATTCTATTTACATCTGCTGGACGATCTAGAAAAACAAGGCGCTATAGGTACTCTCTTTGTGTATAGACCATCATCGATTCGGTCATGGATCTATCGTTTACATTGGTTGAGGATGACTTTATCCTTATAGAGGCTCCACACTTTAAAGTGTTATATTTCTTCATTATGAGCGTCTTTAAGGTCTTCTTAGGTGATTTCTCCTTTACACTCTCGTGCATATGTTTGCCATCTTCCTTTTTGCCCTGCTTGTCCTGCCTGTCAATAACTTCATCCGGCATGTGGATAAGGGCCGATTCGCTTTCATCATCTTCATCAGGCGTCCCTCGGCTCGCTACAGTACCGAAAAAGACCAGTATAAAAGCGCAACGTTAGAATCTCAGTACTAAAAGGCACCTAGGGGTCGTAATAGAGGTAGTACAATAATAATAATCGAATAGTCGTAGGAATTAACCCAGCTTTCCTAATTTTACTCGTTCTCTAAGCACTTATGTTGCTTAAAGATGATTGGAGCTCAGGTAAATAATTTCTATACGCTACCAATACTTACCAATAGGTGTTTGCGTTGCGGTTGTTTCC
This sequence comes from Dermanyssus gallinae, assembly GCA_003439945.1. Classification (NCBI taxonomy): domain Eukaryota; kingdom Metazoa; phylum Arthropoda; class Arachnida; order Mesostigmata; family Dermanyssidae; genus Dermanyssus; species Dermanyssus gallinae. The sequence continues at coordinate 336,712 of QVRM01001384.1, forward strand.
TTGCGAGCAGTGCATGACGTGGCGTGAGTCGACACTGATGCAGAAGAGGCACTCCACGATGAACGGCATCCAAAAGAGGTAAGTGATGCGCACGATGCATACGTGTCTTTCGGGGGTGAAGGATGCCTTTCTGGGTACGCCCCTTTTGGGTTTCGGCGGTGCGGGGCCTTTCTTTGCCACTTCGTTAATGAGTTTTGGTGATATAATATCCGCATGCTTTCCGTTGGGACCGGCCATTGTCACGGGCGCAAATGATGATGACAAGCACGAGGGCCTACCATCGGATACGGAGATGCCCGGACAGGGGTCCGACAAAGAGCTCTCCGAGAGTAGCGCTAGCCGGTTAAGACGATTGATTTAAGAGTTAATTCTTGTCTCCGGGGTACATGGTTCGTTCCCACTCTGAAGCCTGCCTGCTAAGCTAATGTCGTCGGACTTGCCGTGACAGAGGCACTCTTTACGGAAGCCCGTGACTAGCGCGACAGGCTTGGACGCTAACGAAAACGTTGTCATTTCAGCGGTGCCTAACTGAAACGAAGAATTCCGAGGGTTTTCTAGCGGAAAGGCTTCAATGCTCGCCTGCACCTCAGTGCACAGACGTCCATGATCCATGCCGTTGGTCGAGTGGTTTTCGGTAAGCCACGAAAGCTTGGGTTCGTTGCCTACCGATGACAGTGATAACAATCCTTGGACGGGATCCATATTGGTTACTGACGAGGCAAGACGAGGCTGCACTCAGGTAGGGGGCTCGTCTGGGGAGACGCGGATACGGACACGTCGTCCGCTGTAGACTTAAACGACGGGCCCGGCTGAAATGTCTCGAATCGCCGCCGACTGACTCGCAGCTCGTTCTTCAACATATTCTGTTGGCGAAACACAATAATACCGACAATAATCGTCAAAATATAGTCTTAAGTACTCTTATTAGGCGTTACTGGGGAACAAAAGAAAAAGGTCGGCCAGATCTCGGGGTCTACCTATTGTGCGTTGTGGCAGGATCGAATACACAACTTCTAAGGTCAGAGTCACGAGCCCTCCCTCCCGCCGACCGTAAATCAATCGTTTCGATCCGTTCGACGCTTTCAAGTAAAACTGCGGTAACAAGAGAAACAGAAATTGACTTGACAAATTGATATATACATTCCACTACTGAACTACTATGCGTGCATATGAAAATAAGTTCTACAAACTACTTTTGAACCACTATGTATATATACAACACGTAATAGTATTACGTACAACAAGAATTGAAATTTAAAAAAATATACAATCGTGTGGAACACATAGCATGTCATATACTGAGTACCTAGCATAACGCGCAGAATTGCGCGATCTAACTTTCTTTTGAACGAGTGATGTCGATACAAAGCAACGTGCCTTCGATGATCTCACGGGTTCAAATTCGCGTTCCTCCTTCGTGTGAACAGACAGTGCGCTCCTATCGCTCGCCTGCTGGACTTTCGCCGGCAAAATCGGTGGATTGGGAATTGCCTATGGTGTTACACACAGATTCATACTACGTACGTTTTTTGTTGCGCAAACACTAGAATGAAGATACAGTGATTCACTGAGGGTCAATCTACTAATAGTCAACAATGCAGTTGATCTGTAAAGCTACTATTACGAGAAGTACCTCTATACAGGCGCGTCGAAAGCAAGAGACAGGTTGTCGAAACACAAGTGACCGATCATGAATGACGAATGAGTTTAAGTAAGGTGTGACTGGGGACTTCTATTCGGTTTGCGATGTGCTTTGCCAAGTCACCTCGGTGAGAGAGGGAGTCAACGAGCGGAGTTGCGAGAGTCATCAAGAGGCTTCGCCTCTTGCCGCCCCCTCCGCCGCTCGAGTTTAATCGGTTGGGGTCACGCGTCTTCTCTGATCGAGGAGCATACCGTACACAAACTGGCGCACACAAGAACCGACTCCTGCAGCGTCAGACCAATTGGCATACAACGCATGCGATAGCGCAAGGACGGCGAGGCCTAACGAAATGAGATGATCGCCAATCACTTAGAACAGATAACACGAGAATACAACGATGGTGGAAAAGTCCGTGGCTCAACTCACCTCATCTTGAACACCACGGCGGAGAAACCGAGTTGCTAAACCCGATGTCCTGGTGCGAAGTTCTAATATGATATATGACTGGCAGAATTGTCTGAGATCAGTGAAGTAACATTGCGACAAAAGTGTTGAAGTATTTATTTTAATTCAAATATAATGCTATTTATAATGAAGGTGATCGGTAAGGTGGTTTTTACAAACTGTATATGGGGTTCCTTACTTTTTAGCATTTTTTCACATAATTCAGACTAATTTGTTCAAAGACACGTTTTGTTGTTGGCATCTAGTTTGCTAATGGTCGTAGGATTTTTAGTGTTTACTATACATTTCAAAACGTTTTTAACAACTATTGTAAATATATGGATTAGATTGAAATCTCAGAAACTTGAAAACCAGTGGGGTGCCACCATCACAAAAACAGGACTATAAAATAACTTCTTTTAAATGTGACGCCTCATCATTTTTGGCAATACATTGTAATGTGAACGGGCTTAAATCACACTGGCATGACCTCCAAACGTTCCTCTCGAGCCTGCCGTGCGCCTTTGCGATAGTCATATCAGGAGCAAAGCTCCAGGAAGCCGAAACCAGTTTATTTAAGTTGCGCAATTATAAGAGTTACAACAGCTGTAGGCCAGGCTCTCGCGGAGGTGAAGTAACTTTGTATACAGGATGTGACTATAACGTTAACGTTTTCTGCAAAAATCTTTTTCTGCGAGAGTATAGTAGTGGAGGTGCGTAGTGTGGTGGAGGGAAAATCTCTTCTAGTTGGCGCATTCTATCGCCAATCGTTTAACAAAGTATCCGATTTGAATTATTAATTAATACTTTTTTAACGGCTAAAATATGCTCCTCCTTGGAGATGCTTATATTGATGTTCTTTGCAATGACCAAAACGCTCGCGATCTCCAAGAAATACCATGCTCAGTTTATTTTGCCGACGCGAGTTGCCGTAATAGAGAGAAGAGGAGCATACCGGCCCCAATGTCTAAGATATTTGAGAAATAAGCATTGAAACAACCATCTTGAACAACACAATGTACTCAATCGCTGGCAGTTCGGATAACGCCCTAAAATGTCCACCACCGTCCAAGTTATGAGCTTTGTAGATGACGTTCGCCAAAGTAATGAGAAGACGAAATAGTTTCTGCTCTTTTTGTTGACTTAAGCAAGGCGTTTGATATCGTCGACATCAAGATTCTAATTACCAAACAAGGAGTACATAGAGCTGACGAGCGCGTTCAATCGTGGGTATGTTATCTTATGCCAGAAATACAATAAATTTTTCTTTTTTTTTCAATTTCAAACGTGGTTTATTTACGGAACTGCATTTCACAACGCTTAAGTTCTCGGCAAATAAAAAAAATAAAAAAACATGATTCAAACAACGAAGTAGAAAATCACTCTCGACAAAGTCCAATGAGTGCTTTTTATAAGCACTTTACACAATCGCCGTGGTTATTGAGTATCACAAGAACACCAAAACAGCAGCTGGTATGTTTGCTTGAACACAAACAACATGTAAGGCTACACACTTTTAAATATTCGCACAAACGAAGTACACTTCACTAGTACAGCATCTTCAGAATTCACAACTATGGGTAAAAACAACGTATAAACATTACTATCTAACCCGAGTGTGTGCCCCTATATACAAAGCACTACCATCCCAATTCCGAATTTACCTAGATTACAAGCCAGATTCTGACTGTGAAATTAAAAGCCACCGTTTCAGTTCACGAACGAAGAAATGTTTCCTTGTTAGGCATCTAATGTGTTTGGGAATACACGTCCAGGTTTTCGGAAGACGGCATGCAAGTGCGTGCTGACTAGACTTCAGGGACACCGAGGGCACTGCAAAAGTTGTTGCACGCCTAGTTGATGTTCGGCTGAGGGTAGGGATTAGTGGAAATGCGACTTCCGTGGGCACAATACCTTGCGAAATGTTGTATGTTAACATTGAAACCCTTAGCGTGTAAATGCTTTCCACAGTAAGTAGATTAAAACGATTAAACAAGTCACGGACCGAATCCCTTCGCTTCCTTGAAAAATTGCTCTAAGTGCATCATTCTGTATCACTTTGGCTCTCCGGAGAATTCCATCGTAGCCACTACCCCAGAGAAGAATACCATAGCATAGCACTGGTAAGAATACGGCTTTGTATACCATAAGTAGACCCTCTATGGGGACCCCAATTATTTTCATTCTACACAGCGCAGCTATTACTGCATAGCACTTAGGTGCAATATAATCCAAATGAGGATGCCACCTCATGTTTTCCTGGAGAACGAGCCCCAGGCACTTAGCAGTATGCGATTGCTCAATGCTCCGTGTCTTGAGTATTAAGTTGTCAGGTAATGCCAGTTGCCTTGGCGATGAACGAAAAATTATGTAATTCGTTTTACTAGCATTGACAACTAGTCCAAAGCTGTTAAAAATGCGAATTATGTTATCAACCTTTAAAAGCGACTGGTGCAAGTCCGTATTCTCCGTCCGGACTCCATTTGACCAGCTCGTACCACCTGTCTCTGTCCTGATAGATAAGATCTAACCCAGGCAACAGCCTGCGCGGAGCAACCCAGCTGAGCGAGCATTTGAAACAGAAGGGCAGTTAAAAGCAGCCGACACGTCGAGAAAAACTGCGAGACAAAACTTATTGGCCTCAATCGAATTTGACACCCGCTGCCATAAGTGGGCTAGCGCAAGGTCAGTCGACTTACCCCTGCGAAAACCGAACTGGTTAGGCGAAAGGAATTTGATCGACTCTAAATATCGATCTAATCTAACCAACACCAGTTTCTCGATGACCTTTGAGATATAATCAACGACCGAGATCGGTCTATAATTCGCTGCGCGGTTTCGTTCACCCTTTTTTTAAATAAAGGAGACACCGCCGTATCCTTCAACCGTGATGGGAAGCTCCCAGATTCAAATGAACGATTTATAATGGCAGCTAGAGGTCCTGCAATTGATGGAGCTGCCAGCTTTAACAGTTTTGCAGGCACTCCTATGACGCTTCGACTCCAGCTTGCTTTAAGACTAAGAAGGACACCAAGGACCTCAGGAACAGAAACAGCAGAAACTGAAAACACACTGCCATTTTTTTCCCATACCTCGTCTAGCAAAGTGTCTATATCTCTGCTCTTTTCGAGGTGAGCGACCGTAGTATTTCCTAACGTGGCAAAGTGACGGTTTAGCTCGTCTGCAATTTCAACTGGGTTTTCTAGTGTTTTATTCTCGCCAACTAATAACGTGGACGGTGAATCCACTGATTCAAGTCGCCTACCACAGATTCCGTTGATGAATCTCCAGAGTTGAGCGGAGTCATCGCGCAAGGAAGCAAAGCGATTGCGGTAGAATGCTGTCCTCGCGGCTCGAATTGCATTGAGGTAGCGGCGACGACTGTTTAAATAGGAAATTTTAGAATCTATCGAATTTATCTTACGATGTCTGCGGTACAATTTATTAACTCTGCGACGCAGTCGTCGTAAACCTGGAGAGAAAGAAAATTGATTTCCCTTGCGGGAACTATCAGAAGCAAGGGGATCCACTAAATCAAATGACTTTTCGTACATAAGAAGCAGGATTTTACAGAACACATCGAAAGCCGAATTTACGTCTATTGCATCATAAACTGCTAACCACGAGACATCTTGTAAGCGATATAGAAACAAATCAATTCTAGCTCTATTGTGACTTCTACGTGGGTTCTAATGGTACAGAAGTTTTCAGATGTCGAGAACGTATCCGTTGGAATGGCTCAAGGGAGTATCGCCTGCCCGCTGCTGTTCAATATATTTATCAACAATATATTTGAAGTACCAAATACGGCCGACTGACCTTATTTGCTGATGACACCACAGCACTCTTTGTCGGCGATTTCCCACAAGAGGTAGAACAGATGATTAAAGAAGATCTTAAGCGACTGCCAGATTAATTTCGAGCCAATGGCTTTTTTGTGAATTGATCTAAAATTGGTTTTATCCAGTTATTAATGCTTATATAGATAGATAGGTTTTATTATTCTCATGAGTGGCTTACATTTGTACACAGGTTCACAGCTCCTCAAAGCCATCAAAGGCCAGTATGGAGTGTTTATTAGAGGTGACTTAAGTTTTAACAATGAAGCATTTCAATGCGAAAACCACACTCTTGGCATGATTAGTGAGACAAAATTCTTAGACGTTGTCTTGGGTTGCAGGTTATCGTTTGAAACCTATACAGATCACATTCGTAAAAAAAGTTGCAGGGAGCATCGCTGTCCTGCTCAAAAGCCGTAATATTCTGCCCCGTGACTGTCTGTTCGCCATGTACTACCCCTACGTCCATAGTTATCTGACCAACGCAGTTGAAGTATTTGAAATTACTTCTATTCTGGATATGCGTTCTTTATGTCCGTTACATCGCCTGCAAAAAAGAGTCTTGCGCCTTGGGATATTAACCATGGGAGTCCATGTGTTTGAAATACGTTGAGATTTCGATTCTGCCTTACCCTCTGCAAATAGAGATGTCTGTCGATACTGAGATTAAACGAACCGTAATGGGACTTCATCTCAACGTGCTTAACCTTTTCCAGTCGACATCAATCATGAACACACGCACAACTTCTGATTTTGGCGACAGCTTCATGTAGCCAATCTCGTTTCTCAATATCAAATTTCGGTGCCACATATTTGAACAAGCTCCCTACAGATGTGCGCGCAACCTTTTCTTTTACAATATTTAAACAAAATGTTAAGCAATTCTATTAAGGTACCTTACTCAAATATCAGCCAAACACGATAATAATCATAATGACAATAAATAAAATTATAATAAGACATGCAATACAAGCACTCCACACAAGCCTTTCATAGTTTTGAGGAGCCGTGAACCTCTGTACAAATGTAAACCACTTGTGATCATATTAAAAGCTATCTATTTACAAATGGCACATGTAACGGCTGCTCGTGAATCACATGGAGGTTCCCAGTTGCGCAAATATGGCACTTTTGTTTACTCACACTTTCAATCAGACAAATTATTTTTGTCACTAAATCGACATCACAAAGCCACGTCTCCTGCCGACCCTTTCCCCTCGGTCGAGTTGAAATGGGAGTCGCGCATCTTTCGAGGGGGAGCATGTCATGCAAGAGCTGGCGCACACAAAAACCGACTCCTGCAGCGTCGGACCAACTGGCATACATCGCAAGCGGTACTGCAAGGCTGACGAGGTCAGACGAAATAATGTGCTCGGTGATCGGCAGAATCGGAGAATAACTTTGTAGTATTGGAGGGCAGTAAGAAAAACCTCACTAGTTAGTAGAATATATTACTCGCGGCTTTCAGACACTTGAGCCTCTCTTGAGTTCCTCTAGCATTCGTCTAGTGAGGTCAGTCCTGCAGGAAAATCGAATCTGCACTGACGACGGCGTTGTAGAGGTGAAATGCTTTTTACATACGGGTGGAGTCGAGCCCGCTTTTAATCTTCGTACCTAGCTTCCTTGCGAAGTGGAAGGCCCTAAGGGTGTGGAACAATTGTCCGTGTATACAAATGATGTGCTATTGTATGGAGCGTCAAGATTCCAAGTGTGGCGACCGCTAGAGGGTTTAGGTATGTATGCAAAATGAGGCAATGACCTCTTTCGTTTTAATCATATACGCCAAGTGCTTTAGGTATCTGGGTGTCATAGCGTCAAATATCGGTTTTTTTAGAGAGAACCTGAAACGCGTTGATAAGTTCACTTATACCCCTGTTTACTTTGAGTTTAATCGCACAGGGAGAACAAAATAGCATCAATAGAGCTTCCTCAAAACAGGCGCCGTCGGAAACGGCATTTAGATGAACATCGGCCACACCATACGTCATGTGGTGACGAAATTTGCTGTTCATGGATACCACCACGTCGCATGTTTAGCAAGAGGTACTACGAATCTAAAGCATCCTGCATATGTGCTCGCTGTGAGGCCTTCTGCCTTTAGTACCATGCGGCAGATTGTTTGTGTTTCAAGCTCTTATTAGTTTAGCCTAAGAACTATGTAAAATAGACTGCATTTTCTATTTCTAGCAAAGGTAAATAAATAATAATTGATGAAAAAACTAATACCAGTGCACTCTTTCTAAATAGGGACAACGCGAACGTTGAACTACACACAAAATATCGTCAAAGCGCAACAAAATATCGTCAAATCAAATTGCCAAGGTAGATCGTGTAAGCAAAATGTTTTTGTGGCAAACGGCCACGACACTGAGAACTGAAAACGCTGAAGGCGGAAATGTCCGATTAGTTGTATGAAACTTGGTAACGGTGTTTGAGATGTAAATATTGTTAATAATATCCCCTATGACAAAAAAGGTGCATTCTAATTGATTATTATTATTATTATTATTATTATTATTATTTGGGAAGTAAGAATAAAGCCACAGCTTCTACCACTTGGATGGCGGAGCTACAGAGAACCATCACGTCTGTCCCAGGGTGAGAAACAACCAGTAAACTCAGCTAGCAGAGCGACTCACGTACATAGGTCTTAGACCTACTCGGATCCCCTAACAAGAGCTTTGTTAAGTCTGAGAATGTCTAGTTCGTCAATTAACATCAAGGCTGGTGTACCAATTAAGCTTGAGTCCCGACTGGGACTCGATTTTAACACAGGACTTGACGGAGTCACGATTCCGTTGTGGGCCAACGGTGAATGTTTGGTAATGCACGCCACAGTATCTGGCCCAGTGGTCCTCGTATCTGAGCATCCAGAAAAAAAGAGGAAGCCCAAGCAATACGAACTGGAGACGAGATAAACCTAACACCTATTGCAGAAATATTATCTGTCATTAAGGACAATGAGCTCGGTGAGCAAAGTAGCGTTTGGCAAAAAAAACAACACGAGCAATCGACGCAAAGGCGAATTTTTACTGCAGATATTGTCATAACAACCATAATAATAATGATAAATGTGCTTTTAGTAATATAACATAATACAGCTGTATTGACCAACAAAAAGGCTGGGTGGGCAGGATACACAGGAACTGTAGGAACTAGATGGAAGCAAGATCATATGTCAGGCTAGGGTACTCCCCTCCTAGAATATACGCACAAATATTCCACGAAACCCATTTCGCCATACGCCAGGCAAATATATTTTAATTTTCCCTGTACGCGCGACGAGTTTAAGTGCAATCCGGAAGCGACCCTTTAAACTCACGGTTCAATCTGATGTCAAAAATACGACGGGGATCGAGATAAGTTCCCTATGTTATGGCGTTCTAGGAGGTTGGCAAACTAGGCCTCATGTACTCGTATTATGGCTACTGAATGTGTTTATTTACATTTCTAATGAGATCATTTTAACATGTTAACTTTAATATATATAATCACATGATAATTCCGAGCTCCATTAAGCACCAAGCTTGTTCGGAGCTCTTTTTTGTGAGATCCCAATGTATAAATTATATTTGCTATTTTCACCTATTTATAATGTGTTGTAATATGGTTTGTATTACTCAATTTACATTTAACCAGATACCAGAGTTTTGAGATATTGCTCTCTAAGGTCGCATTTGAATTTGAGCAGAGACTTTTTCTGCCTGACGGAGGCCGGTACTTTGTTCCAGTGGGAGACTGCAACGTTTCTGATCGATAGCTGTGACTGGTTAGAGTTGTGACAGAATAAGCAAGCTAGATGCGTTACCTTTTGAAAATAAGGATGTTGCTGATGTTACCAAACCAGGTAAGTTGCATGCTCTAAGGACTATACGCTTAACTGGCGCTATATATAGTTGAATTTACGCATATGTGTTATTAATGATAAGGCGTCTAAAAATAAAATTAGGCAGTTTCTGGCAGCATGCGTGATATTGACACTGAGCTTAAGATTTGCTGTAGTTTAGCCGCTGAGACTAAGTTTGCTGTGAAATTATTTATGCTCTAAATTTTGCGAAACGGCGGCCGACGAGAGTTAATCAGAGTTGATTGCATATTGATAGCTTTGGCTGTTATGGCTGTTTGGAATAGCTTAGAACACTTTTTACACGCAGAAAATTCTCTCTGATTCTCTGCATTCCAAAGCGAAACAGCTTGAGGAGCTGTGACCCTATGTACAAATGTAAGCCACTTATAAGAATAATAAAACCTATCTATCTATCTATCTATCAATGTTAAAAAGATGATTCGAATCTTCGACGTCGCAGATTGATCGGCGGTAGCGCACGTGCCCTATTGTCACCAGCACGCAGCCTAGCGGTCTCCTCGGTCGTCACGGTGCACGTTGGATTGAATGCTTCATTGGCCTACTGGCCTTATCAGTTATCGGCGGCGTAAGCCGTTGTGGTTCACATTAGCTTGGGTGTTTGGTTGGTCTACTGACGCCATAATGGATTGGTCTATTGACGTCACCATCTGTTGGCGTCTCAGTGACTGGCAGTTCTGTTGCTACGCTGTGGTCAGCTTCGTTACAATATGATTAGTTCGTAATTAATTTAATCATAATTGGCAACGTTGCGCCAGTCAAGCACATGCACACATGTAACGCGTGCGTGTATTGCCACGTTGTACGTTGATCTATTTGTGGCTTGTCCGTGAAAGATCCGTCCGTCCATCTTTACGGGAGGGATCCGGTATGTCCCTAGTCTAAAGGTAACTAGATGCTCATAGGTTTCCCGGTTGCACGGGGGCTACACGCAGGATATGCAACACGAGATACGACATACTCTACGTTCCATGTACACACAGGCGCTGTACGTAGAGTAGAGTGCATGCAGGAGACGCACGTCGAGCAGAGTGCATACATGGGACGCACGCCAATAGGGTACATGCAGGGCACGCAGGTAAGGGTATAGCACATGCAGGGCGGCCTGCATGCATAGTTACAAAGAGATGAGAGAGGGAAACAACAGCAGCAGCAGTAGTAGCAGCAGCAAGAACAACCAGCACGTTGTTAATTGCACGTGAATCAATCGATTGTCTCTCCGTGCGCCATTTTGGAAGCTTTGGACGCTCGGTGTCCCCAGTGCCTCCCAATAAGTCGGTCAACAATCGTCTCTTAACAATCACCGGTACTACTCTGCCGTTGCTACCAGAACTGCTGTAATAATTTAACTACAACAATTAGTGCCGTCTTATTTACCACGGGGTGGCTGTCATTAATAGCGTTCAACTAGGTAAGTAGGTGTCCTGTTTCTACCGTTATTACCACCACTAAACGACAGCGATTGATTTTTCTGATGTCATACTCTTCTTACGTTTCACGATGCCAGAGGGACATTCGAGCGAAGCAACGAAATAGGGAACAAAGGTGGAGCATAGAGTTAATTGAGTGAAACTACGTATAGATGAGAACGGCTAGCAAACATCCATCCACCACGTCCGAAACGGTGTCGTCGGGTGACTTAGCATTTTTGACCTAAATGCCAATTCTTTGTTGGGCTTCTTTCAATATGCATTCTTTTCTATGCACGCAAATGACATTGATCTTGGAACGTCGAATGGCTAGATGACAATTGACTATATTAAATGGCTAAAAAAACAAACAGTAGCAACACTACCAGCCTTGCTTACCTTACCCAAGCTCAATGTCGCGTGCAGCCAACTGCACGATTATGCCACTCGTGATCTGAAACACGTATGGGTCTTTCGTGAGTTCTCTTAACTCGACATGCACAAATGTAAGATGACCAACATCTGAACAATAGACAGTACGCGTACCTGGAAAATGCTCTGGGGCCACAAGTTACGTGCAGACACTACCGAGAATGTAGTTAATGGGTATCACGTGGTCACTCGTATGGTAGACACAGTTCGTACACGAAGAGTTGATGAGCAGAAACATAGGCCGATTGTTGTACGACACAAAACGAGTGGTTCACTTCGGTAGCGTTCATTTTGTGCACTTTGAGGCTGTTTTCCCTATATTTGTAGACACACACGTTAGGCGTTATTGTACCTCCCGGGTCCTGTGACGTTGGATAGTGGATTGGCACAACCTGAACATCAAATAAATCGAGTTAATCGAGAATGCAATTCTGCATTGCATTTACTGTGTACAACTGTAACTTAATTACGTGTGTTTAAAGTTTAAAAATACGTTTCTCGTGCACCTATATGGAATACAATCATTTTGCGTGTGTACTTGTATGTGAAATTCGCCCTGAGTAACCCTCTTTCTCTGGGGACGTGATTCTGTTGCCGGTGCCAAAAATTATCTTGATTGGTAACTACAAATGTGCGTAGAGGGTCAGTGAAGTCAATGTACTTGATAACCAACTCCTGTCTGGCTTTAACCGTCTGCCACCAGAGCCGCTTCTTGCACGGCGTCAGCAAATACCTTTGTTGAAAAAACGGAAGTTGTCAAGCCGATTAGCGTGGGATCGAGTTTGAGTTGGTTGAGATGAGTTTTGTTCTTTTTTGTTGGCTCTATTAGATTTGGTTGAGCATTGCCCTAGTGCTGCTTTTCTCGGGAGAAGAAAGCACACATAAATCAATTGTATAAAACGGCGTGGAAATGGCTATAGAAAATAAGGATAGTATGACAGCAGATAGTAGTAGTTTCTCACCGGTCAAAGGATTAAGAGCAGGTGCGCTCTCTTATGCCTTAAACTCCTTACTGCCGCCCCTTCCTATAACGAACAAATAAGTAATGCTTGCCGAGAGCTCCGTAATCAGGACCGTCGCATAACGGGTAGATAGACAACGCAATTTTAGCCGCGAGCAAAAAGCTGCTTACTCGCGTCTTTATTTGGATATGTCAACATATTGTCTAACTGACTGTAGAGTATGCCATCGGCCTTTGCGACCAGACCGCATATATATATATATATATATATATATATATATATTTAACGGCATATACATAGAAACCGGAACTAAACGGATGCTTTCTGTTTTTTGTACAGCTGCTCATAATCCGCGAAATAAGTGAATTTGATTCTAAGCGTGCCGCGGTGTGTCACAAGTCCGTTCATCGCGTTAGCCAAATCCAGAATATGATGGCGTGCCAATCCAGTCGTACCAGACCGTTGACGCCGGCAGCCACTAGCTCTACTTCAAAAGGCTACGATCGGCCTACCGAGGGTTGGCCATTTATGGACACTATCGAGCATCCGTACGAGGTAAGGCCTTGAAGATCTTGAAGAAGGACTTGCTTCCGTAGGTCACAAGTGTGGCATTCTCTTAAAAAAGCTAGTGAACTTTGACCTCTGCGTCTCCAGTCAGAAGTATTGGGAGTTTTGAAATGGGCTGAAAGCGTAGGTAGCCAGAGTAGCCGACAAATTTGACAGAATGTTTACGAGTTTGAAATCATTCATGTTTCTTGGCTTTTGTGCTATATGTTGTGCTCTCCATAACTCTTTTCTTTTTTTGTCGTTTTTTCCTCAATCTTTTGCAGTGCCTTATGTGCGGCGGAATACTTTGGACGGACGCCTGTATACAAGAACATGTTGGTCGTCACTCGTACGAGCCGAGTCCGACTGCAACCGACCAGAACCAACATAAACAGACGACAAGTTCGGTAAGCCAAGTGTCGTTGATGTGTAGTTATCATTACGAACGTGTGTGTACTTCGTGCGTCATTCGCCAGCCGTACTGACGCGAGTACGGCACGCAAACAGATTCTGCCCTGAGATTCACTCCTCGCGTCGTTGTTAGACGCCGGCTGCGGAATCGTGATTGTTGCCAGATAGACCCACCAGAAGTTCTCGCAAAAGCAACTGCGTGCAGCAACGTTACGCTTTGAACGTTTCGTGGCCAACTTACGCGTCCAGATAGTGGTCACATTTGAATTCCTGAAGCGTAAAGGGCATCACTTAGCTCGTAATCGTTTGGGAGGCTGGCCATTTGCCTATCTACTTTTTCGGCTGCAATGAACTAGTTATACTATTTGTTTTGAGATAGTGCAATTATTTAGGTGAAAACCTGGCGGTTATTATTATAATATTGTGTAAGGGCCTCACTCGGTTGCTAGGAGGAAAACACGAATATTGACCAACATCACGACTGTAGCCTTTATTCTCGTCCAATACCTCTACTGCGCCGGTACAGCACCGCCTCTCCGGCCTGTCTCACACACAGCGATCCTTCCCCGGCCGCGTCTCAACACCGTCTCTTCTTACTCACCTTAGTGTCGTCAGTTCTTTTACCGGCAGCACACTTGGATCACAGCAGCGATGGCACGTCGGTGCTATTGCCGCAGCGTCTCCCCTCTTCGCTAAGGCTTGTTGATTCTACGTGCACCTATATCAGCAGACGTCGCTAAGCTATGCCACTCTCTAACTAAATACCTGCCTTACTTGCTTAATAACAATGATATTCTACAGACTTACAATTGTCTAGACTATGAACTTAAAAAGGGGCGTGAAAAGTAAATGCAGTACATTAAATGATTTACTTTAATCGGCCAAATTCTAGAGCTAGCTCAAATGTCTATCGTCGACAAACAAGCTGGCCGAAGAGAACCTGAAGAGGGAAAAAGACGGGGATGCGTTTTAAGCCCATTCCACCTGGCAATGCATGACGTCGTTGAAAAAACGCAAAAGCTACTACTTGGGCAAAGTTAGACCCAGAGTGTGCATTCATGCCAATACGCGTCAGGAGGCGAAGAAGTTCAATGGCGGAACAATTTGCTACAATATAGTGATAAATAATACACATTAATCTATATATAAATGCACGCAAATATGGCACTCTGGCTAGATTCGAATATCGTTGGGTGGCCATGCCGTCCAAAGTGTATTTATTTAATGATAAAGAACGGGATTGAAAGAGCAAAACGAAATCAGCATGTACAATGCGGCCACCTCGTTGCTCAGACCAACGAGCACTTGCAATATGTTCACCCACTGAAGGAAGCAACAATAAGTGACCTTCTATTTAGGATTCGGTGGAAATCGGAGACAGGCTTAAATGAGGAAAAACCTCTTCTAGCCCACCGTTAAGTGGGCTAGGAGAGGTATTCCTCTTATTCTTATGCGTTTTTATGAGAATTCTTCCTTTTTTTATTATGCTGTCATCATAATGATCTGTGAACAACATGTTGATGTATCGTTAAGGCCGGGACACTTGTCAATCAATACAAGTGTGATGTTTTTCGTGACGCGTTTGCTAATTTACTAAGGTTGTTTCTTCTGTACAGTCTTTGTACACGAAGAGTACGCGAGCTAGAGCTGATAAACCCCAGCCCCCAACTAGGGACGGCCCAACCAGTCACAGCGAGCCATCTTCGGATATCGATGCCGGGCGTCCGGTCAGGACCAAGCTTCATCCTGGTGGGATGGCCTTGACTCTATTACATCGGGATAAACGCAAGGTGAGATGATTTTAAGATAGGTTTAGATAAGCAAGATACTTAATAATTAGCTAAGTCGTCAGTCCGCGGTAAAGCCGGCGAGTCGGAGAGAGAGAGGGGGACCACCAACATCTTGCATATTGAGCTCGCGGCTTCGTTCGACCCGATAACGTGTCAACAAAGTAGTAAGCGATTGTGTCATGCGACTGCAATTTCATTCGCCTTTTCATTCGCATTTTCTGCACTTTTCCTTCACAGATTGTTGTTAGTCACAAGTCGTACGGCGTTTGTCTTACCACGCAGGAGAAGCGTAGGCTTGTTTCCTGAGCTTTTCGGGCTGTAAACGTGACGCGCACGAACCGGATAATAATAATAATAATAATAATGACTAGCCAACAATACCACAATACTCGAGATGCCACCGAGAACGACTCGGAGATGGCTTTACCGCTCTCCCAGACGCCATATGTTTGCAACTACTGTGGGCGAGCCGTACGATCATCTAAGGGCCTGAAAATTCACATAACACGAAAACACTCTGTAGCTCCTTGTCGAAGCCTTCGTACGGATAATAATCCGGGACCGAACAACCAGATAACCATTACATCAAACACCGACACCCAATCTGACTCGAAATTATTAGTACAAGCCTTATCACATGCCCGCAGAAGTTTAAGGCTTGCCAGAATCATACCTCGTGGGGCTAGAGAAGTCTGTACTACAGCATATACGGCAGCATTAAGCAACTTTAATACAAAGCTCGATCTTGAAAGTTGGAATAATCTTATGATGCTTCCATCATTGATGTTTACACTACCTCACCAAAAAAATCAGGAGAAAACACTTACTAAAATCATTAAAAGTAATGTAGCGGAAATAGACTTTCGAACACTTCAAAGTCTCGCTGATTCGACCATACCTAGCACGATCGGCAAGAAGTCTCACTTCACCAACGACCAATACAGCGTGCGCCAGGCAGAGATGAAATTAGCAGAGGGCGATATTCGCTCTGCTGCTCGGTCTCTACTCTCCTCAGACACATTGGCACCACAAAATGAACATACCGAGTCTGAACTACGTAGCAAACACCCAGTTAGTCCACCCGGGTGTCACGAACAGTTAGACCTTCTGCAACAGCCCGCCACTCTAGGCCTGGATAAAATTGAAGGACCTCTAGTTTTAGAGACCATTCGATCTTTCCCTTGTGCAAGTGGAGCCGGTTTAGACGGCCTACGGCCTCGACATCTTCGGGACATGCTAAGCCAAACGATTCCATCCTCAGAGCGTCTTCTGGAAGAGCTAGGCATTCTTATGGCTAGAGTGCTCAATGGGGCTTTGCCATCGTTCTGCCAATCCGTTTTTTATGGCGCAAGCTTAACTGCACTCCGAAAGAAGGATAATTCCATTAGGCCCATAGCATGCGGACTAACTCTACGAAGAATGGCTTCAAAGATCGCGATGGCTATGAACAAACGGACCATAGTTGCTGCGGTTTCACCCCATCAAATGGGTGTTGCCATTAGAGGAGGAGCAGAGGCTACTGTTCACGCTACACGCGCTTTTCTGGAAACAAAAGGTCCGACAAAAGTACTAGTCAAACTAGACTTCCAAAACGCGTTCAACACAATAAGAAGGGACAACATTTTCGACGAAGTAAAGAGAAAAGCTCCACGACTCTATCCAATGATATGGCAGGGTTATAGAGATTTCTCAATCCTCGCTTGGAACGCAGACACGATCATAGAGTCGCAAACTGGCATTCAGCAGGGAGACCCATTGGGACCAGCTCTGTTCTGCCTCGGCATTTCTGATCTGGTATCTAGCTTACAGAGCCCTTTCAATGTCTGGTACCTAGACGACGCCGTCTTGGGAGGTCCCGCAAATGTCGTGGCGAGGGATTTGCAGGCTATACTAAACTTCGAGGAACCGGGAGGACTGACCCTCAACGCGGCCAAGTGCGAGGTTTTAGCTGTCGGAGGTACATCTCAAGATCAAGCGCAGGCCGTACAAACAATCATGGAAGCACTTCCTGGGATATCTCTTGTAACTCAGGATAACCTAGATGTTCTAGGTTCTCCTGTAATGCCCGAGGGAATTCCCCGCGCTCTTGATGCCAAACGAGAGACCCTGGTAAAGATTCGCCCACGACTGACAAGTATGCACCCGCAGGTGGCTCTGTGCCTTTGGAGACACAGTCTTGGTTCACCAAGATTTGTCTACCTGCTACGAACTTGCCAGACTCTAAAACACATGGAAGGCCTCGCAGCCTACGACGAGACCACCAGAGACATTCTAAGCGAAATACTAAACATTGACTTAGAAGGAAACACGTGGAACAGAGCTAGCCTTCCTATCGGAAACGGAGGCCTTGGAATAAGAAGAGCCACAGATCTAGCTGCAGTGTGCTATGCTGCATCCCTGAATCAATTTAGCTTCCTGGCGGAATCACTCATTGACGAGGAAGCAAAGATTGAACTGCAAAAGGCAGCAATAGTGGCGGATACCACAGTCAGAAGTCAACTCGACCCCGGCCCTCTGAGAGAACACGTGAGTCAAAATCTTCTCGACGCTTGCAAAACTAAGAAGTCCGCACGAGATATAACAGATAGCCTAACATCAGCAAGAGAGCGTGCCGTCTTTCTAGCGGCTCAACATCCCTTCAGCGGGGGCTGGCTTCAAGCGCTGCCCTCCTGTCAGCTTGGCACCATGCTGGACCCAAACTGTTTCCGCATGGTGTCAGCCCTTAGAATAGGCGTCCCCGTCTGCCAGCCCTTCTCATGTCTGCGATGCGGCCAACCTGTTGACTCTGACGGGTTACACCCGTTAAGCTGTCTGAAAACTTCCGGCAGAATTACAAGACACGCTGAACTTAACGCCATAGTTAGAAGAGCTCTTAGAAGGGCAGGGATACCATCTACACCGGAGCCGAATGGCCTTAATGGCAGTAGTGAGCTGCGGCCTGACGGGGTCACCATCCCGTTGTGGTCACACGGAAAAAGCCTTGTATGGGATGTAACGGTTTCATGCACGGCGGCCTTATCGTATTTACACCACAGCGCCGTTGAGTCGGGATGGGTAGCCGAGCGCGCGGATTCTGAAAAACGAAGGAAGTATCTCGAGCTATCTAGAAGCTACCACTTTGTACCCATTACATTAGAGACGCTTGGCCCCATCAGCTCAGGTACAGCGAAAATCCTAAAAGATATCGGAAAACGCATAGCAGAAGTAACGGGAGATCGACGCGAGGCCATGTTTCTGAGACAGATGATGTCTTTGGCCGTTTGTAGAGGAAATGTGGCTTCCATCATAGGCGCCATGAATTGATAGAAAGCGACCGGAGCAGGATAAACCTGGCATAAACGTTCATACCTCACAATTGTAATAACTGAATGATAATAAATAATAATAATAATAATAATAATAATAATAATAATAATAATAATAATAATAATAATAATAATAATAATAATAATAATAATAATAATAATAATATAATAATAATAATAATAATAATAATAATAATGCGTGTTTCTTGCACGGCATTTGTTCAGAGGAGTCACGTGGATTTGGTGGATAAGGTAAAACGCGCCGATGTGAGCACGACAGAGACGCACGGTCGTACTTCGTTTGCTGTAAGTTGTGGAATAATTGAGCTAATTCGTTTTAACAACTCATCGTTTAAAACACATATCACCCTTCACATGTCTATAGCCCGCCGGATAAGAGATCGTCATAATATGCCTGCAGTCTTTTATCATATTGTGGCTGCTTATAAACTAAATTTGTCGCTGCAAACTCACTAAACAGCCGCGGCGACTTTCACTTCACGAGCCACCTCGTCGACACGCGACTACGCGCAACCATCTTCACTGCAGAAGTCGCTTCGTACGGATGGACGCCAGTTGGTGTATTCACATGCGAAACCTCTTCGTTGCCATTTGTTGTGCTTGCTGTGCTCCACTTTAGCAGAGCGTCGTCACGTGCTTAGACCTGTGAATAACTACATCACGTCGACGTGCCTTGGCGACCTGAGATGGCCGATCCACTGCTGCTGTCTGTCAAATACGACAGTATATTGCGTTTTAAAAGATGACCAATCGCTCTCGAGTTGGCTTTGATAGCATTCGAAAATTGTGTGAGACGATTTCCAGAATGAGCAGGCCGACGCAGACGTCTTAGCAAGTCGGTGGAGAAGAAAATCAGTCTCTCATTCGGTTTGCGGTAACGTTAATATTATTATTATTATTATTATTATTATTATTATTATTATTATTATTATTATTATTATTATTATTATTATTATTATCATTATTAATTATTATTATTATTATTCGCCATGTCCGTCGGTTTTCATTACGGTCATGAGACTAAAAATGATCTCGAATATTATACGATTAGAGTTTAGGAAAGCTTGGTTTGCATACGTGTACTGTACATCTACTTTAGCTTCTGTGTCACGTTCTTGCTGGCAGGACAATCCGGTGTGCGGGAAAACCGACCAGCTGGTCAAGTCGTCGTCACGACAGGCCGACGGTGAGCGGCTGGATATGAAATCCAAGTTAATCGGTATTGCGGTTGCTTTGAACGCAGAAACTGCACGAACTGCACGAACGTCGAACTGTAAAGTTCCGTACGAAGAACTATTCACGGAGAGTCCGGTAAGGCTTTGGTTGAGGGTTGAACCACTCTCGTAGGCGACATGTTCTATGTGGAAGAGGCCCTCATTCACCTAGATATGTAGGGATCACCCTCCAAACCCCTTGTCGTTCCACCTTACACACTACAGACAATAACAGGCGTGCACTACTCTGGTATGTTGCAGTGTCTGGATCTGATTTTGCAGCACGTTGACTTCTATGGCAATGACGTTGTTCGTCTGGTCATCAAGATCGACGCGGACCGGTACGTACCCTCCGTGGACGATACAGTGAACATCCGCGTAATGAAACCAAAACTGCCTTGGACGCGATGCGGTATTTTCGTTCACTACGATGAATGGAAGTTAGCTGGCAACATGTACCACATCGAGCTAAGTGGTAAATGGTCGAATCATTAATGAAGGAATGCAGGCTAGCGTGATGCTGTTAATAAAAGAATGTTTTTTAAAGATATATATATATATATATACATATATATATATATATATATATATATATATATATACAGGCTAATGATATTCGGGCACTTAAAAAAAAAATATATATATATATATATATATATATATGCAGGTTAATGATATTCGGGCACTTAAAAAAAATATATACATATATAAATATATATATATATATATATGAATTGATTTTGACGCAGTTTCTAGAACGGTCTAGCCTGATAGGCGGCTCTCTCTCTCCTATCACAACATGGTGTATTGGAATTATTGTTTGGATACGTGACATCCTGCACGAACGCCAGGACGGTTTTGGGTATAGGCAAATCCATCTTTTTTTAAACGACATTCTTAGAGCCACGCATATTTTGTCTCGGCCAAATATGTCACGCATATTATGACGTCATTTAAGATAAATGTGGACGATAATACGATTTATAGAAAAGTGGAGATGCCCAAGGAGCGTGATTTTTATGACCATTTCTCAAATTGGGCAAACATTTTAACCTAATATTGTCAGTTGCTGTCAAGCGCAGTTTTTCATATATATATATATATATATATATATATATACATACATACATACATACATATACGTTGTTAGTAGATCTGATAGCAAATACGAGTCTGCGGGTTTTTCGAATGCGTTTTCGTGATACCAACAGTGGACAACCTTCGGAAAAGGGCAAAGTTATCGTTGGATGAGAGCGCAATATTCGTCGCTGAATACCTGTCGAGTCGCAATTTCTACATGGTTTTGGCCAAAAGTAAAGAGTTTTATGTGCATCCGGCTCTACCTGAAACTGACACTAGCAACCGCGCTACAAACAGCAACACCCACAAAAACGATAGCAAACACGACTACAATAAGGAAAACAACAGCAGCAGCAGCAACAACAACAACAACAACAACAACAACAACAACAACGACAACAACAACGACGACACTAACAGCAAGGATGTCGTCGTCAACAACAAAGACAACAACAGCAACAAAATTGCAGACCAAAATAGCAGTAACCAAAGCCGCCCAACGGACCACAAGAGCCCGTATTCTACTACTGTCGGCCTGGTCCCCTCCCGGACTATTGCCGGCAAAAACGACCACGACGACGGTAAGAACAACACCATCAACAACATCAAAAATGCCGTCAACAACAACAACAATAACGCCAACCACAACAACAGCAGTAACGACGACAACAACAACCTTTCTACGAGAGCTTTCACCGGTACTGTTGTCGACGACAAGGATAGTAGCGAATATGAATACTCTGAGGAAGATGAGGAGGATATGGATGTGGAGACCTTTGAGAACGATAGCGCCGGTCCAACGGACGAAAGCTACATGCGGCTGAAGGGAGGACGAGCTTCAGCTAGCCTATCAGGTCAGCCCAAGTCGGAACATCTGAACGAGCTCGTCGATCAGCCGCAACGTCTTTCTGGCAATGGTGAGTCTTGTTGAGTGGCCAGCGCGCGAGTCAAGCGTTACCGTACGGAGCCGGGATTGGCAAGCTGATTGAGAAACTAGGAGGGGGTAATAATAATAATAATAAACGTGTGTCTTACAGCTGCGGTCGTTAACGTCAGTACCACGTCCGGCTCTCACGTTGACGGCGTGACTCTCACTCGAGCGGACGAGGTGAATGCGAAGCGGCTGGTCAGCGACCAATGTAAGACCAGCGAGTGTAAGTCGCCAGCATGTGAGCACGCCATGGCGAAGCTTAATACGCGGATTATTGAGCTCGAACAGGAGCGACTGCAGCTCACCCTCGTCTTAAACAACATCTTCCATACAGCGGCGGCAGCACAGACGCGGGTCTCGACAGCTTTGTCAACGGCGACTGATACAGCCCTCAGCAGCAGCAGCACCAGCAAGAGCCAGGACAGTGGCTCGCTGTCTTCACGAGCCCCCGCGTTATGGTGGCAGTGGTAAGTCATCGGCCATAATTAATTACTACAGTACTCTGTAAACGACTCTCAAAAGGCTCTTTTTTTTATCACGAGCAAAATCTTCCGTATCTTCAGACCCAAAATACTAGAGCGTGTGGACAGCGGATATCACGTCACTGTCACGTGCTGATATCGCTTTGCGGGGAACTTGTTTTAGACTTACATGGAATGTATGCTTTTTCTTGCAGATTACGCTGACAAATTTGTTGATGCCCCGGATAGCGACGGCTAGCCGTATGTGAGTGAGGCCGCTGATGATCCGAACTATTCTCGATCTGTGTCGAAAGTCAGCCGCTGGACGTGTTTCTTGTATTGTCGACGGCAACGCAACGCAGGAGCGACAGATCTCGCGTGATGCGATGCGCTGGTCAACGCGGCAAGCAGACAACGTAGTGTGAGCGTGTTGTGGCATCATCTCGGCATCGTGTACTGTGTGATGCCGCTGGACTGCTGTAAGGAGTGCCAGCCTATTATTGTATGGTATGATCTATCGACCAAATATGGGTGACGCTGCTTACGACAGCCAATATTCAATATCCACGGCAGGGCACACACAAACAAGCATACAGCACGTTTTCGACGCAGGCGGCATTTGCACGAGAGACGACGGTATGAAGAGCAATATTGCTGCAACCGCTTTTACCCATACTATTACTACTACTCGGCTATATAAGTCCAGTAACGATAATGCGATGACGATAGACGATTTTGACTCTATTTTAGACCCTAGCTCGTTGAAGGAGCCAGTCTCGACGCTCACCCAGGGCGCGAAGTGACATGCGAACCGCTTCCTTTCACCACCCCAGGGGTTTCGGCGGTCTCTTCTTCCCTTCTGGTGTCACTACTATAACTACTGCTAACTCGACACCTGGAACGCTTTCATCTTACTGTTATAAAAAAAACACGACACAATTTTAGGAACAATTTACAAATCAAGTAAAATATATAATATACTAAAAACACAAAAAAACGCACACGTATATACTGTGAAATGCTCACGTTTACGTAATCGTCAGCGTCCTGTTTATATATATATATATATATATATATATATTTATACATTCCTCACTTGAGTATCTTATGTCCGTATATTCTGTTATATCCTGTACTTAAGTATCTTATGTCCGTCTAGACTACTAGTGACTAGGACACGACCTGCTTCTGTCAGTCGGCGATAGCGACTTGCCGTAGGGCATGACTTATGAAATAAACGAACAACATCATGTTCTTTCACGCGAATATCGTACTCAATGTAATGCGTAATCAAATCGGCTGCGTTAACGCAGTCCGTAGGAAACAATGATGAGGACACAATTAACGTGTTATTATTTTGTCTATCATCTATTGGCTGACAGACAAAATAATAACACGTTAATCATTTTTCAGATGAGAATGAAATACTAGTCTGCCTGCTAAGCGTTTACATCACTAAGTGTAATAGGTAGCTTGTGCCTGTCGTTTGTTCTATGCTTGGGTGCTCCTCTATACCGTAGGATGATCTAACTAAACTGTAGCACGTCCTTCATCAGCGTCAACATTTGTATTGAGACTCTAAATTTGGTGAGCTTAAGCAGGACTCGCGTTCTTGACCCTCAATCAAAAGCGGCTCGGAAATCTACAAATACGCTGTATAAACCCTTCCTCTTTCATGTCAGGGTTTGCTCGATATTTGCGAGGAGGATTGTACATGCAGTTAGTTTTGACCTCTGTGCAAGGAAGCTATGTTGTCTGTTTATGCCTTTTTGTACTCGATGAACGACATTAGATGGTTCGTTAAGAGGCTTATAGGTGTAGTTTTTCTTGGCAATGGCCCGCCAAGAAAAGGGTTCGATCCGCTGTCCCTTACTCTTTGGAATAAGTGCCATAACACACTGCCTCCACGCTGCGGGTAATGGTTTGTTGTAAATGAACCCATCTTAGAAGCGCGGTCCAGTGTGCGGTCATAACAGATCTGGCCCAGGTGCGTTGTTTCTCGGTGGTTGACGCAGTGCCTCCGCCACTTTTTCGAGGGTGAAGTCTTCGTCCAGTTGGGTTCTCCATTGCAGATCCTCTTCTGACCAGGCAGGTATGAGAGTGTCCTTGACACCGTGTCATGCGTGCTGAGGATCGATCTAAAGTAGCTACAAAGTCGATACTTTCAGTTGGAAATGCAGATCTCTCCTGCGAAGTGTTACGGATCTACATATAAGGATTTCTTTCGGTCTTGGAGCATTCGGCGTTATGCGTTCTGGCTCCTTTGGTTGGTAGCGAATGACCAATGTTAGCTTTCTTGGCGGCACGCGCGACTACAGCTGCCATTCACCTTAATTGATTTCGTCGAGTGATCCCCGACAATTAATCCATCTGCACGTCGTCTGACGGTGGAGTTGTTTTTTTATGGTGATGGTGCGTTCGTGCTGGCTCGCCACCGCTTCACTCAACGTTCATGTATGACGTCTGCAAAGGCTGTACTGACTTTATTTGCGTATTGTGTGCTTTGAACGACGCAAACTCACACTCCATTTAATTATATTTGTATATGTGTGAATTGATTTCGCTTAAAGCCATGTAGTCGCGAATTGAAATAGTAAAAGAAGTTTGATCAAGATGGTTTGGCCAACACCTCTCGCTTGTGCTAGCATTGCCAATTCTAGGGCTATATATATATATATATATATATATATATATATATATATATATATATATATATATATATATATTGAATCAGATGGCCCCTAAAATCCATCCCAAAAAGATATTATTATATCCAAAATACAAGCCCTCACAAACACATTTCCCAAACGGAACATAATTTCAACAGACCTTACTCATCTGTCAAATATAATTTGCTCAGGTGAGGACCACACTATGGTCTTAAACGACTTTCTGAACAAACATTTTACACACACTGTTCGACGTCGTGCCTTTAGAGAAACTTCCACTGAAGCGCAAGTATCTAAAAGGCAACAGCGACGTCAAGACTACGCAACCACTCAAAAACTGTTTGGCCAAAACCAATTCAAATGCGCTCATGAGGTGCTGGACGGCAAACACACCATACACAACATGCAAGCCACCGAAGTTGTAGAACACTGGGCCAACACGATGACACAACCACCCCCTGAACCACTCCCTTGCGCCGTATACACTCCCAACTCTGATCTCTTTGAGGTTTCCCTCCCTATCTCTCTAAAGGAAACCCACGTAGCTCTCCGCGGACCTTCTAAAGCACTAGTCTTGGACGGGATTTGTCTTTCGTCGCTCCGTAAACTCCCGTTAGAAGTAGTCTGTTGTATTCTTAACATACTATTAATTAGCGATATTGCCTCAGCCCATGAAACTGCTCGCCTAGCGTTCATCCCTAAAATTAACAATGCCACATCCCCAAGCGATCTGCGACCTTTATCTATTAGTTCATACTTACAACGAACGCTTAACAAAATTCTCTCTAGACCCCTCCAGAACTCTTTTAAGCTTCTCCCAATCCAGCGAGCGTTTCTCCCCTATAATGGTCCCTTCGAGAATCTTGCGGTTCTGGATGGTATCCTTAACGATGCCAAGTCTGCAGGACGTGAGCTCAGATTCGCCTCAATCGACCTTTGTAAGGCGTTCGACATGGTGAGTCATGACTCCGTCCTGTGGTCACTCCAGACTCGCGGATACCCGGAGGTATTCATTAATTATATCGAACGCTTGTACCTCTCATCTAAAACTCTCATAGAATTTGGACAAGAATGTCGCACATGTCGGCCAACTAGGGGTGTTAGGCAGGGAGATCCTCTGACCCCCCTTTTATTTAATCTAGTTCTCGACGACATTCTTTCAAAATTAGATAAAACTAATGTCGGGTACCAACTTACTGATGACTTCCGCCTTATGGGCTTAACCTTGGCGGATGATCTCATCCTCCTAGCCTCCACGAAATCTACTCTCCAACGGCTCCTTAATATTTCGGACCCCCTTTTGAAATCCCGAGGCCTTGATTAATTAATACTAATAAAAGCTTTACTATCTCCCACCTATTTAATAGGAAGGAAGGTAAAGGTTTCATTAACACCGTACCAAAATTTAACGTTGGAGATCGGCAATTGCCAGCTAAAGATATGAGCGATCGATGGAGATATCTTGGAGTCGACTTTGACAGCAATGGCAGAGTTGACTCCACCAAGGATATACTCCTTAAATTACTCAACAGACTCACGAAAGCTCCCCTTAAATCCCACCAAAGACTTATGTTTTTGAAAGATTTTCTCATTCCCCGCCTCGTATATAAACTGGTCTCCGGTCCCAGACCATCTTACGCACTCCTTAGCGACCTACATAAAGAGATCAGAAAGGTTGTTAAGTTGAAATGGCTTAAGCTCGAAAACTCGGTGCCGAACGCCTACCTGTACACGCACACAGCACACGGCGGTCTGGACATCCCCTGCCTCCAAACATTCATCCCCAGACTCCGCCTTTTCCGCCTGACAGCATTACAACACACCACGCACCTTGGGGTCCAATGGATGCTAACCACCGAGCACTTCAAAAAAGACCTTGCGAAAACAAAACTTCTTTGCGAGCGCTTGGGAACCTCCATTGAGACCGCTACACAAGAGACCGATTACTGGACTTAACAACTACACAACACGTTCGATGGGGCACATTTAAAAAAATGCACACGAAACGCCCTTTGTACATTACTGGATTAAGGGTATGCCCTACCTATCTGCTAAGGAGTATCTAAACCTACTAAAGCTCAGGATCAACGCACTACCAACGCGTGCCAAATTGGCCAGGGGACGCCCGGGCTACAACAAACGTTGTAGGCACGGGTGTCATGCGCCTGAGACGTTGGCTCATGTCGCTCAAATGTGCGATACAACACACAAACAAGCTGTAAAGAGACATGGCGACGTCTGTGATCGCGTGGCGCGTCTTCTCCGCGAGAGGAATCATGAGGTGGTTCGTGAGCGAGTATTCCATCGACCGGGCGCACCGGGTCTAAAGCCCGACTTCGTAATAACAACATCTACCGAGGTCTGGGTTCTAGATGCCGAGGTTTGCGGCCCGAACCGGGACCTGGCAAAAGCGCGGCAGGACAAGATCACTAAATATGACGTCGAGTTCCTAAGGGCGGCGCTCCCTGACCCGCAAAAACCTCGCAGATTCGGATCCATCACTATCTCTATGAGTGGTGTATGGGACCGAATCTGCGAGGACGCTCTTAGGGCTCGAGGAATCTTGAGGCTATACCACTCGCACCGGGTGCGCACAGCTGATTCTTATCTTACGTGACACCTTTTTAACACCATTTTTATTAAGGCGAGCACTGCCGAGTGTGAAACGTATTGTAAATGATTAATAAATCATCACAATATTATATATATACAGGGTGTTTAAGGAATATTTGAAGCGCGATACATGAAATTGTAGAGCTCGTTAAAGCAAATGTTTTTTCTAATGGAACATAGTCTCTGAGAAGTCTTGTTTCGGAGTGAGAGTGAAATTACTACAATTTGTAGTACTGGTGTTTTTGCCCGACATAGGAGCACAAAATGTGCAATTGCGAGACAACCAGTCTTTCTTGAAAAACATTTAAGGCGGTCAGAAGATGCAACATGGTCGCTTAGAAGAGAATTCGAAAAAATAAAGTTCTTTCTTAGCTTTTGCGCCAAATACCTCAAAATCCTTAGCCTACGACCACTCACGGCGCTTAAAACTAACATATTCAGGCAAATGCGCATTTCATGGTGATCATTTTGGCACCAAACTTATGGGAATGCGAGCTGTGGTTGTGGAGTAATTACAATTTTTTGGCCAGATGTAGGGATCGAGTGCATGCAAAAATTACCTAGAGTGCTAGTAGATCATTTATACATGCACTCAATCTCAATTATCGCAATCACGGCTCGCATTGCTATGTATTTGGTACCAAAATAATCGGCATGAATTGCGCATTTGTCTGAACGTGTTAATTTTGAGCGCTGTGATTGGTCGTAGAGTCATGATTTTGAGATATTGAACGTGAAGGCTAAAAAAACTACTTAATTTTTTGCTAAATATTTTCTAAACGATTGTGTCGCATCTTCTAGGCAATATTAAGAGTTCTTCTTCTTCAGAAGAATTTTCTCGCGAATACGACGGTGTGCTTATTTTCTGTATAGGAGGACCGGTCCTATAATCCTTGTCTCGTAATTGCACATTTCATGCTCTTATGTCGGGCAAAAACACCAGTGACACAAATTGAATCCATGCAACTATTTTGGTGCCCACTCCAAATTTAGGCAGTAACTCAAGTTATTTACTTTGTGTTACAGTTTCAAAAGCAGACTTAAAATCAAAGTTATATATAACGTCAAAACATTTTGATGCGTGAACATGTTTCGCCCAGTCAAACTGCGTCTCCAAGAGTTGGAGTGTGCAGCTTCTACCAGGACGATAAGCAAATTGTCAAAAGATATAGTCATGGAAATTACGCTTTCTAACCGTTTACAAGCTATAACAATGAGCGAAATTGGTCGCTTATTTTTGGGTTCTGACTTATTTCCTCGCTTGTGTGCAGGGCTAACGATCGCCGTCCGAAAAATCTCCGGTACAATGGAATCTTCTAGCGATGGACGAAATATCAAGCTTAAGGGGTGGCATATTGAGATTCCAAGCTGCTTGTACACGATTGACGGCACCCCACCTGGAGTGTCGCTCGTCTTGGATTTCAGGTCCCTTAGGTGCTTCAGCAAGTTTTCAGTCATTCAACATCATTTACGACCACTAAGTCGTCATAACCACCAGGAGCATGCGGAACTCCTGACGTCTGATTTCGCAGACGTAGCTCATTATTCGGGGATAGGTTTGTGCGAATATGTTTTTATTTGTTCTGTTTTTTCGTAATTATCAGAAGCTAGTGAACCATCGGGTGGCACAATTGAAGCCAGATAGTCACGAACTGAGATTCGTTTGCGGACATATTATATAACATAACATAACATCACTTTTATTTCACATAAAAGGGTTGGTATCAATATACATACTTCTGTAAGACAATCGTAATTAATCACCAAATAGGCGAGCACTATTTGGATTATCATGGGCCCATTTGGCCATACGCCAAGCAAACAGTCCGTTCACGAATTCTCCGCGGGCCACGGCTTTTGAGGTGATTGATCGTTGACTCCTTAGGTTATTGGAGCGTACATCAAAAAAGTGTCCTAACAAGTCACATTTTCGTAATTGACGTAGAACAGATAAGTTGCACTGCATGAAAAGTGTGTCGATACTTGGAACAACGTCATCTAACACGCTGTGGGGGCACCTGATTCGCAGGCGTCTTAGAAACATGTTTTGGACGCCATTCACCAACTTCCTATATTTGAACAGATAAGGCTCCCAGACAGGGGAGCAATATGTGAGTTTAGGAAGAACAAGAGATTTGTAAAGGCGAATGTACACATGTGGAGTCGTTAAAATAAAACAGCGAAAAATAGTATTTATTGTGCGCAGAGATGTCTCCACAACCTTGGTAATGTGAAGGCTAAAGTTAAGATCAGGCGTAATATATATGCCTAAGTCCCGGGTATAAGAGAGGGTCGGTAAAATGCAGTTGTCAATTTTGTAGTCAAAGTCAAGTGCACCATTTTTCAGTACAATGCATTTGGAGGGTGAGAGAATCATGTTGTTTTCAGAACACCATCGTGCAATGCCGTCGACGGCAGTCTGCAGAACAGCGTGGGAGTCACTAGAGCAAATAGGATAATAAAGTTTTAAGTCATCAGCATATTCAAGATATTTGACCGCCGGTGGCAGGTACTTATTTATGTCCAATACAAAAATTGTGTATAGAAGGGGGGATAAACATCCCCCTTGAGGTACACCAGATACTGCAGGATATGGTCGACTAAGTTTGTCACCAACCTTAACTCGAAAATGACGGTCGCTTAAAAATGCCTTCACCCATTGCACTGTACATGCATGGATACCTAGATCTTCCAATTTGCAAAGCAGAAGAGAGTGATCTACTCTGTCAAATGCGCTCTTTTGGTCAAAATAAACACAGTGAAACGGTTTTCGATCATTTATAAACATAGCCCAGTCCTGGGTCATTTCTAAAAGCTGTGTACATGTAGAACGGTGGGTAGTAAAGCCGTGTTGGGCAGGGTCAAGTAAGCGGTTTAAGATTAAAAACTGATTTAAGTGGTTAACTAAAACTTTCTCAAAAATGCAGCATGGTATTGAGCATTGCGAAACTGGTCGGTAGTTTTCAGCATTCATTTTCGAGCCTTTCTTGTGGATAGGGGTGACAAGACTGAGTCTAAAAAGGTCGGGCACAGCGCCGTCACTATAAGATCTTTCAAATATGAGTTTAAGTGGTTCCGCCAAAAACAACGCAAATCGTTTGTAAAAAATTGGAGGAATGTTTTCAGGTGTAAGGCTAGTCTTCAATTTAAGCCCAGAAAGAAGTGAATAGATTGCAAACTCAGAGAAGGTAACCAAGGGATCGCGATGAGAAATGTTGCGTGGGTTGCTTGCCGTTGAAAAACCTGGACCGGATGCACAGAACAGGGTAGAAAAATGTTCAGCGAGAGTCTCAGCTTTATGTGAATCAGTATAAGCCACCGTAGGGCCAAGAATGATGGGGGGAAGAGATTCAGTTCCTTTAATTCGTTCATTGGCATACCGAAAAAGTGAGCGAGAGTCCCTAATGTTCATTCTAGACTCATGTAAAATACGAAGTCTCTTGGTCACTTTCATTAGCTTGCGTTCAAGAGACTGAGATGCGGTACTACAAGACTTTAGTTTATGAGCAAGACGATTTTTGTAAGTCTCCATATCCTTGATGGAATCACACTGGTGAACCAGCAGAGTAAACGAGTTAATTAAATAAGAGCAATAGTCAACAAATTTGGTGTACATTACATTTACATCTGGACAACCCATGAAAAAATTTGCCCAGTTTACAACGTCAAGATGATTCGCAATAATAGCGGCATCCATTCGTTTGTAATCGAGCCGACCATTCGACGGCAATATGTCACTGACAGCAAGTACAATATTGAAACGTATGGCGCGATGATCAGATTTTATGGGAGGAGGGATAATGGCAACATTATCAATTGTATCTGAGTCAGTGGTAAGAAGAAGGTCAAGTATGGATCCAGATACATGAGTCGGTGAGTGAATTAGCTGGGATAGTCCATTTGCCAAACAGCAGGCTCTAAATTTCGATTCCATAGAGTCATTGAGAGTAATATGAGATTGCCAGTCAATTTATTAATTATATCTGTGGATTGAGTTTACATCACTGTTTCGAACAACAGCGTGCTCCTCTAGAGTCCTTTGTCGAATGCATGCTTTGTTGAGCTTTTTCTGAAGCTGGTCAATATTGTGCTCATTAACCTCGCGATCAAGAGATGCTCGAAGAGCAAGCACATGTCTGTCAATTGACGATGTGCGGCAGGTTTGTTGCGGCACATGTAGCTGGATTGGAAAGTGCACATACTCAATAAAATTGATGTACATCGAGTCCATGGAGAGGCAACCTTGAAAAATCTGGTCTAATTTGTGAGGTCAAGGTTCAGCTTCATGGCATCATAATTCCCTTTTTATAATCCAACTTGGCGATTGACTTAGGCGGGCACTGCCTCAGTGTGCAAATGTGCAATTATTGAATAAATTCAATGTTGTATTCCCAGTGTCGCGTGCGCCAGTAGGCGAGAAATACGTTGTTATAAGCCGCACTGTGCGGTCATTAAAAATGGCACCACACGCCACAAATTCGGAGTTAAAATGCTGTACGTCAACTTCGAAACAAGCCAGCTCACTTCGGACGAGGATTAAAACTCCACCGCTTCGTGAGTTCCTTTCTGAAAACATGAAATTGTCCCCCACCGCCAATTTCAGCTGAACAAACCGATAGTTCAGTAAGCCATGTCTCTGTTATCATTGCTAAATCTATATTCATATCTTTGATATAACTATGTAGAGTTTTAAAATCACCAGGCTGTACAACTGATCGAGCGTTGATGCAAATACACCTCAATTTGTTTTGAATAGTGTGTTTACCGAAATGGTGAGGAGTGGTTTTCCGTACAAGATATAAAGTTCGGCCGCGGGCCAGTCATGCTTTTGGGTAATTTTCTAACACCATATCAGGTCGCAGGAGGCCACGGAAAAAAGAAAGTCGGGTTTCGTCCTCCCAGAGCTCATCTTGAATGCGATTGTCATAGTCTACGTCTGCGACTTCGACGTAGAACTTGTGATCACCGCTACGTAATCGAAGACGTTTAACGGAGATACCTGTATAAAGTGATTCAAAGCGAATCCCGGACAGTCGCATGCCGTATCTCATCTGAGGAGTTAAAACATACTTTGGGGAGATGTACGCAACCAATAATACCATCCCAGAGGATGTTTCTTAACTTGTATCTCTGTGAGTTGAGTTGACTATGCGAGCCAGAGGGGGCACCTTGACTGAGAAAGGTACAGGAATGTGAATTCTTGCCCTCTTCATTAAGATAAAATATTTTCACTGTCATTCTAGAATAGAAATGCAACCCATTTTCTCCGTCGTCTTGGCGTGGCATTGCGAAGAAAAGTGTGGTGTACAAGCTTTTAACACGTATATTAACCAAGCCACTGGAGGCGTTTTTCGGCGTCGTAAATAGCTTGCCAAAAGAGCAGCACGGATTTACAAGGAAAAAGTCAACCTCTTAGCTAGTATTTAACGTCCATAAAATTGCGTTTACATTGCGTTCGTACGAAGTACCCCATAAATACAGATGTGTAACGAACCCGTGCACCATTGTATCTCCACCTGTCGCAAGACGCACGCGATTGCATCAAGCAATTGGGCTAAACTTATAGTACAGTTTTAAGTCATCTGAACGATCCCAATCCTATTTATCACATTCCCGTGTGAAGAATACCACGTTCCAAAGTACACCCTTTTAAAACACCTGTAATAACATCTCTCGATGTTGTCGTAGAACGTATACGTAATCGTGGCTTGCCCTATAGTTAGGTGCTAGGTTTAAAACATACAATTTCGTTTATTGCAGACACCTCAGATTTGCTTTTGGAAAAAAACTACACATGCGAGTATAAACGTACACATGTATAAGACTTATAGACGTATTAACAGTCTACTGTCTTATAGAAAACAGAAAATAAATATATATTTTCTGGAATTCAAGCACAAGCATTAATCAGACAGTAAGGTTTTATTGCTCTTATTTGTCAAAGAACAAAGAGAAGCGAACAAAATATCGATGGCAGCAGTGTTTGTGTTTCTCCCAGCTACCTGGAAAGCTTGATTTGTAATGGTAGATAAGCTATCCAGGGCATTACAACAGGTAGCCGAGAAACTGCATTTGTCTCAGATAATTGAGAAATCAATAATCAGACAAAACTGACGCAGAGTGGGTAACTAAATGCCCTTCAGCAGGAATGACAGGAGTATTCGGAAAATCAGGATGGTCGAATAGACTAATAAATATAAAATAGACTAATGTTATGCGTGATATGATTTACTATTTAATCGAGATATTGGAGAGTCGTCATTGCTGCTTTTAGCAGTGCCTGCACCGCATCAGAAAAAAGACACTGTCACGCATTATCCGTCCTGTCTGTGCTATTGGACAGCATGATGACGCACGGCGTTCAATATCACACCTTAGGGCGGCAAGATAGGAGCTACACGGAAAAGTAGCAGTTTTTCCCGGAGAACTTAGCAAAGATGATGCTCAAATTTAAGGGGAGGTAGACACTAAAACGCTCGGTGAGGTGCAATCATTATCGGCACAGCGTCTGTCGCCGACAACCTTAACCCCGCCATTGACTAGAACAATCGGAAGAGCGTATTCATCTCTCGGATTGCTCCCGGCGTCACTGCCTCAGACGTTTTAAGTTTTTATCGGGGTGTTGCGCCAAAACTAAAAGTTTTGCTATTCGATTGAAAATTACATTCCATATACGATACATACTCGTCGTTCTGCCGATTTGTGCAAGATGCTGACGGAATTATAGTGCTCGATCCCAAGTTCTGCGCGTCGGGGCGTTGATAGTTGATCGGTCTATTTATACTAATACTGGCAGTTGCACGTAGCGCTTTTTATAACGTACGATTTTGTTCCCGTTTGCTTCAAGGGGTTTCTTCGACGTTCTCGCAAACTAAGTCCCAGTGGTCTACATTGCTATTTGTGACAAATCTAGCAGAAGTTTTCCGTCATGAAGCTGCTCCTCATACATTTTATGCAGATGTTTGACAAAACTAGTAAAGTCAAGCTTATTTACAGTTCTGTCTAAACAAAATGTCATCGTGATGCAAAGGCTCCGTTCCGGCATAAAATGAGTCTGGGCGGCTTAGAATTGGTAACTAATAGCATAAACGAGCAAAGCTTGAAACTTGTAAATAACATTTCTTTTGGATATAGTGGTAACACCTCTACTATCTTCTAGTCAACAATGGTAACAATGTTTTGACTCTGGAAATGTTGCGGTATAGACGTAATGCTCGCAGTAATTACTTATTTAATATAGTTCTTTAAAGCATTATTAGCACTGAAACTATGTGATGAAGAAACGTTAATAGAGGTCATAATACTACACAAGCTACTACTATGCAATGTCACAATTATTTGCCATACACATTACAAAAATGTACATATAGAGGTACGAAGCATATATTCGTAATAGGTACCAACTGCAGTTTTTTGCAAACCATATCGAGGAGCCTGCTCTCTGTTCAGACAGATGGATACGTGCCTTACAAGGCAACCGCCATATAGTATGTAGAAACTCCTAGCATTGATACCGTTACAACATTTGCATGAAGGAAAGCCGCTCTAATTTCGGCAAATGTTTATGCACTTATTTTGATGTGTGCACCACATTACATCAATTCAATGTGTTCAATTCAAACTAGATGAGATATCGGGTGTACCGCTTCTGGTCAGCCCTTTTAATCCTGGCTTAGGTGCCATAGGACGTACTGGCGGGACAAAGAACCAAAATATCTTTAGACGAAAATCTGGATCTCACCAGGGCCAGGAATGCCACAATCGCGGTCTGGCAGAATAGACTCGGCGTAGCCAAGCTGCATTCGCATGCGCCTCGCAACCAGAGGAGACACATAAACGCAAGGGTTTGAGCCCCACGGTTGCACATTTGTATTTATTGTCCGTCTTACAAAGCAAACCCGTGGATGTTAATTGTTGGCTGAGGGTCAGCCCAAAAAAGTTTTTTTAGGGAGAGCTGGACCAAGAGTCTGATATCGGACCTCAAAACGTAGTATGACTGCCGACACGGGGAGTTGACCTACTGTGTAGCTCAGGTTCCCACCGGTCATGGTCAGTTCCAGAGCTACATAGATGAGATATAAAAAAAACAGTAGCGCCTGTGTGCTACGCGAGCCTGCGGAGGCGGACGGCGTGCAACACACTATTCTCCAGTAGGAGTCTTTTTAGGAAGCAAATTCTACGAACTTTATGGCCGTGAGAGGCAGCCCCACCGCTAACGTCGATGTTCGCATCTGTGAGAAGAAGATCTTGTATCTATGTATATGTATGCTATCAGGATCATTTTCTTGCCCCCAGGTCTCGTGTGCGGACCAGCGCATCGTGTGCCGTCTTTTCGTTGACATTAAAGAAACGTGGAAGGACTCGATGGATCTGTTCGACGCCATTTTGACGCTCAAGACGGCCAATGAAATCGCTAGGTGAGAGAGGTTCACGCGGTAGCCTTAGAAGAGAAGTCGGGACCAGACGCCGAGGGGAATAAGGGAGAACGGAAATAAGAGAAGGAGGTGGGATGCAGCCAGGCCCTCAAGGCCTTGGCGCACCCCTTCATGGACGATGTACGACGTTGGCATAAGAATCCTACCCGGTTGCATGTTAACATGAAAAAGATAGGCGAAAATGTAGCTTCGTCAAGGAGAATTGCAGGAACGCCTTTACCACGGCTTCGACAAAATACCAAGTATTACTAAGCCTGGAAGGGTGGGAAGGAATCTGGGTTAAGTGGGTTTGTACGTCCTGCAATAGTCATCACTAGGCATGTGCATCATGCATTTCGGAAGTTTTAGAGAAAAAGAGGGAAAATCACTGGCATCCATAGTGAAATACTGCTATTCTCCAGATGGGATCTAGAAACCATAATCTCCAAACTCTTTGAAATTTTGAATGGCCCTATGAGGGTACGCCCGTTGATAATGAAAATGCGTTGCACAAACTTCGTCTGCATATAAGCGTGATAAATATTTAAAGAAGGTACTACTTATCTATTATATGATCATTTGTGGACTTACTAGCTGTATTAACCCCTTGCACTGAATCGCATAGTTAATTCGGGCTGGACCACATTTAACCTAATACGCTCTGTATTTGTACGCATATAATTGCTAACATTTATGACTCAATCAGTGTTTAGCAGTTCAAAATTAGTAATTACACGAATACTTAGTGATGTTTATGTTTATTCATATAACACATTGGTTGTACTAACCAGCAGTCAGAATCTTCAACATGAGTAATATCTTCAGCGCTAAGCTCAAGGCCATCATACATACGTGTAGACTTAAACAAGAGCTTTCGCGTTATATGGGGCGGTAGTTGTTCTTGAGTACACAACACACATGTAGACAGGCGTAATGCGATGCAAACATTAACAACAGTGCCTCCCGTGAAGGAGGATAAATTTAATTAACTGTCAGATCCAGCATAGTATTACTTTTATCCATGCGTTATAATTAACTAAGTTCCTTCTAGCCATCGGTGAGAAGTTGTCCCTGACAACGCTGAAAATCTTCGAGCCATCTAAGCGGATCCTAATAATCGCATGGAAGGTGTTACATATGTGACAGTCGCTGTAATAACAGGCATACAGACGAAGTCTCAAGGCCACTGACACGTGATCACACCATAATAATTGTCGTAGTTCTATCAGCAGTGAGCCGTCCAGTCTCCACGTACGCCTCAATTCTATTTACATCTGCTGGACGACAACGCGCTATAGGTACTCTCTTTGTGTATAGACCATCATCGATTCGCTCATGGATCTATCGTTCACATTGGTTGAGGATGGCTTTATCCTTATAGAGGCGCCACGCTTTAACGTGTTATATTTCTTGATGATGAGCGTCTTTAAGGTCTTCTTAGGTAATTTCTTCTCTACACTCTCGTGCATATGTTTGCTATCTTCCTTTTTGCCTTGCTTGTCCTGCCTGTCAATAACTTCATCCGGCATGTGGATAAGGGCCGATTCGCTTTCATCAGCTTTATCAGGCGTCCCTCGGCTCGCTACAGTACCCAAAAAGACCAGTATAAAAGCGCAACGTTAGAATCTCAGTACTAAAATGCACCTAGGGGTCGTAATAGAGGTAGTACAATAATAATAATATTAATCGAATAGTTGTAGGAATTAACCTAGCCTTCCTAATTTTACTCGTTATCTAAGCCCTTATATTGCTTAAATATGATTAGAACTCAGGTAAAGAATTTTTATACGCTACCAATACTTACCAATAGGTGTTTGCGTTGCGGTTGTTTCCTTGCGAGCAGTGCATGGCGTGGCGTGAGTCGACACTGATGCAGAAGAGGCACTCCACGATGAACGGCATCCAAAAGAGGTAAGTGATGCGCACGATGCATACGTGTCTTTCGGGGGTGAAGGATGCCGCCGCGGTGGTACTGGTGGCGGGGGTCCTCTTTTTGTCGGCATACGCCGTAATGATGTTGTCAAAGTAGTAGCGTCGATTAGTGACTCGTTGTAGGTGTTTTTGGCTGCCGTGACCACAAAGGGAGGTTGACTGGATTCGAACCCGATACTGCCGTGAAGCTCCTGCTCAGTTAGCTGTTCACTAGGAGCAAAAGGCTTCTTCAGACTATCGTTCTCGAATGTCTTTCTGGTTACGCCCCTTTTGGGTTTCGGCGGTGCGGGGCCTTTCTTTGCCACTTCGTTAATGACTTTTGGTGATATAATATCCGCATGCTTTCCGTTGGGACCGGCCATTGTCACGGGCGCAAATGATGATGACAAGGACGAGGGCCTACCATCGGATGCGGAGATGCCCGGATAGGGGTCCGACAAAGAGCTCTCCGAGAGTAGCGCTAGCCGGTTAAGACGATCGACTAAAGAGTTAATTCTTGTCTCCGGGGTACATGGTTCGTTCCCACTCTGAAGCCTGCCTGCTAAGCTAATGTCGTCGGACTTGCCGTGACAGAGGCACTCTTTACGGAAGCCCGTGACTAGCGCGACAGGCTTGGACGCTAACGAAAACGTTGTCATTTCAGCGGTGCCTAGCTGAAACGAAGAATTCCGAGGGTTTTCTAGCGGAAAGGCTTCAATGCTCGCCTGCACTTCAGTGCACAGACGTCCATGATCCATGTCGTTGGTCGAGTGGTTTTCGGTAAGCCACGAAAGCTTGGGTTCGTTGCCTACCGATGACAGTGATAACAATCCTTGGACGGGATCCATATTGGTTACTGACGAGGCAAGTAAATGGCTGCACTCAGGTAGGGGGCTCGTCTGGGCAGACGCTGTTACGGACACGTCGTCCACTGTAGACTTAAACGACGGGCCCGGCTGAAATGTCTCGAATCGCCGCCGACTGACTCGCAGCTCGTTCTTCAACATGATCTGTTGGCGAAACACAATAATACCGACAATGACAGTAAATTATAGTCTCAAGTACTCTTATTAGGCGTTACTGGGGTACAAAAGAGAAAGGTCGGCCAGATCTCAGCGTCTACCTATTGTGCGTTGTGGCAGGATCGAACACAGAACTTCTAAGGTCAGAGTTACGAGCCCTCCCTCCCACCGACCGTAAATCAATCGTTTCGATCCGTTCGACGCTTTCAAGTAAAATTGCGGTAACAAGAGAAACAGAAATTGACTTGACAAATTGATATATACATTCCACTACTGAACTACTATGCGTGCATATGAAAATAAGTTCTACAAACTACTTTTGAACCACTATGTATATATACAACACGTAATAGTATTACGTACAACAATAATTGAAATTTTAAAAAATACATACAATCGTGTGGAACACATAGCATGTCATATCCTGAGTACCTAGCATAACGCGCAGAATTGCGCGATCTAACTTTCTATTGAACGAGTGATGTCGATACAAAGCAACGTGCCTTCGATAATCTTACCGGTTCAAATTCGCGTTCCTCCTTCGTGTGAACAGACAGTGCGCTCCTATCGCTCGCCTGCTGGACTTTCGCCGGCAAAATCGGTGGATTGGGAATTGTCTATGGTGTTACACACAGAGTCATACAACGTACGGTTTTTGTTGCGCGAACACTAGAATAAAGATACAGTGACTTACTGAGGGCTAATCTACTAAGACTCAACAATGCAGTTGATCTGTAAAGCTACTATTACGAGAAGTACCTCTATACAGGCGCGTCGAAAGCAAGAGACAGGTTGTCGAAACACAAGTGACCGATCATGAATGACGAATGAGTTTAAGTAAGGTGTGACTGGAGACTTCTATTCGGTTTGCGATGTGCTTTGGCAAGTCACCACGGTGAGAGAGGGAGTCGACGAGCGGAGTTGCGAGAGTCATCAAGAGGCTTCGCCTCTTGCCGCCCCCTCCGCCGCTCGAGTTGAATCGGTTGGGGTCACGCGTCTTCTCTGATCGAGGAGCATACCGTACACAAACTGGCGCACACAAGAACCGACTCCCGCAGCGGCAGACCAACTGGCATAGACCGCATGCGATGGTGAGAGGCCGACGAGGCCTAACGAAATGAGATGATCGCCAATCACTTAGAACAGATAACACGAGAATACAACGATGGTGGAAAAGTCCGTGGCTCAACTCAATTCATCTTGAACACCACGGCGGAGAAACCTGGTGCGAAGCTCTAATATGATATGTGACTCGCAGAATTGTCTGAGATCTGTAAAGTAACATTGCGACAAAAATTTTGAAGTATTTATTTAAATTCAAATATAATGCTATTTTTAATGAAGGTAATCGGTGAGGTGGTTTTTACAAACTGTATATGGGGTCCCTTACTTTTTAGCATTTTTTCACATAATTCAGACTAATTTGTTCAAAGACACGTTTTGTTGTTAGCATCTAGTTTGCTAATGGTCGTAGGATTTTTAGTGTTTACTATACATTTCAAAACATTTTTAACAACTACTGTAAATATATGGATTAGATTGAAATCTCAGAGACTTGAAAACCAGTGGGGTGCCACCATCACAAAAACAGGACTATAGAATAACTTCTTTTAAATGTGACTCCTTATCGTTTCTGGCAATACATTGTAATGTGAACGGGCTTAAATCACACTGGCATGACCTCCAAACGTTCCTCTCGAGCCTGCCGTGCGCCTTTGTGATAGTCATATCAGGAGCAAAGCTCCAGGAAGCCGAAACTTGTTTATTTAAATTGCGCAATTATAAGAGTTACAACAGCTGTAGGTCAGGCTCTCGCGGAGGTGAAGTAACTTTGTATGTAGGATGTGACTATAACGTTAACGTACGAAAAAAGCTGGCTCTTGTGTCTTCAGCTACCTTTTTCTGCGAGAGTATAGTAGTGGAGGTGCGTAGTGTGGTGGAGGTGAAAATCTCTTCTAGGTGGCGCATTCTATCGCCAACCGTTTAACAAAGTATCCGATTTGAATTATTAATTAATAATGTTTTAACGGCTAAAATATGCTCCTCCTTGGAGATGCTTATATTGATGTTCTTTGCAATGACCAAAACTCTCGCGATCTCCAAGAAATACCATGCTCAATTTATTTTGCCGACGCGAGTTGCCGTAATAGAGAGAAGAGAAGCATACCGGCCCCAATGTCTAAGATATTTGAGAAATGCGCATTCAAACAACTCGGGGACCATCTTGAACGACACATGTACTCAATCGCCGACAGTTCGGATTCCGCCCTAAAATGTCCACCACCGTCTCTGTTATGAGCTTTATAGATGAAGTCCGTCCAAATTATCAGAAGACGAAATAGTTTCTGCTCTTTTTGTTAACTTAAGCGAGGCGTTTGATATCGTCGACATGAAGATTCTAATTACCAAACAAGGATTACATAGAGCTGACGAGCGTGTTCAATCGTGGGTATGTTATTTTATGCCAGAAATACAACAAATGGTACAGAAGTTTTCAGATGTCGAGAACGTATCCGTTGGAGTGGCTCAAGGGAGTATCGCCGACCCGCTGCTGTTTAATATATTTATCAACAATATATTTGAAGTACCAAACACGAACCACTGACCTGATTTGCTGATAACACCACAGCACTCTTTATCGGCGATGTCCCACAGGAGGTAGAACAGATGATTAAGGAAGATCTTAAGCGACTGTCAGATTGATTTAGAGCCAATGGCTTGTTTGTAAATGGCTCAATAATTGGTTTTATTCAGTTATTATTGCTTTGAGGTGTCTTAAGTATAAACAATGAAGCATTTCAATGTGGAAACCACACTCTTAGCGTGATCAATAAGACAAAATTCTTAGACGTTGTCTTGAGTTCCAGATTATCATTTGAAACTCATACAGATCACATCCGAAAAAAAAGTTTTAGGGAGCATCGCTGCCCTGTTCATGAGCCGTAATATTCTGCCCTGTGACTGTCTACTCGCCATGTACTACGCATACGTCCATAGTTATCTGACCTACGCAGTTGAAATATTGGAATTAACTTATATGCGTCCTTTATGTCAGTTACATCGCCTGCAAAAAAGAGCTTTGCGCCTTGGAATATTAACCATAGGAGTCCATTTTAAATACGTAAAAATGTCGATTATGTCTTACCCTCTGCAAATAGAGATGTCTGTCAATACTGAGATTAAACGAACCGTGATGGGACTTCATCTCAACGTGCTTAACTTTGCCAGTCGACATAAATCATGAACACACGCACAACTTCTGATCTTGGCGGCAGCTTCATGTAGCCAATCTCGTTTCTCAATATCAAATTTCGGTGCCACATATTTGAACAAGCTCCCTACAGATGTGCGCGCAACCTTTTCTTTTACAATATTTAAACAAAATGTTAAGCAATTGTATTAAGGTACCTTACTCAAATATCAGCCAAACACGATAATAATTATAATGACAATAAATAAAAT
The DNA here is from genome assembly GCA_003439945.1 of Dermanyssus gallinae. Lineage (NCBI taxonomy): Eukaryota > Metazoa > Arthropoda > Arachnida > Mesostigmata > Dermanyssidae > Dermanyssus > Dermanyssus gallinae. The sequence continues at coordinate 379,155 of QVRM01001384.1, forward strand.
TATAATAAGACATGCAATACAAGCACTCCACACTAGCCTTTGATGGTTTTGAGAAGCCGTGAACCTCTGTACAAATGTAAACCACTTGTGATCATATTAAAAGCTACATATTTACATATGGCACATGTCACGGCTGCTCGTGAATCACACGGAGATTCCCAGTTGCGCAAATACGGCAGTTTTGTTTACTCACACTTCCAATCAGACAAAATATTTTTGTGACTAAATCGACATCACAAAGCCCCGTCTCCTGCCGACCCTTTCCCCTCGGTCGAGTTGACATGGGGGTCGCGCATCTTTTAAGGGGGAGCATGTCATGCAAGAGCTGGCGCACTCAAAAACCGACTCCTGCAGCGTCGGACCAACTGGCATACATTGCAAGCGGTACTACAAGGCTGATGAGGTCAGGCGAAATAATGTGCTCAGTGATCGGCAGAATCGGAGAATAACTTTGTAGTATTGGAGGGCAGTAAGAAAAACCTCACTAGTTAGTAGAATAGATTACTCGCGGCTTTCAGACACTTGAGCCTCTCTTGAGTTCCTCTAGCATTCGTCTAGTGAGGTCAGTCCTGCAGGAAAATCGAATCTGCACTGACGACGGCGTTGTAGAGGTGAAATGCTTTTTACATACGGGTGAAGTCGAGCCCGCTTTTAATCTCCGTACCTAGCTTCCATGCGAAGTGGAAGGCCCTAGGGTGTGGAACAATTGTTCGTTTGGAGCGTCAAGATTCCAAGTGTGGCGACTGCTAGAGGGTCTAGGTATGTATGTATGCAAAATGGGGCAATGACATCATTCGTTTTAATCGGACCGACCCTCAAATACGCCAAGTGCTTTAGGTATCTGGGTGTCATAGCGTCAAATAATGATTTTTTGTAGAGAAAACCTGAAACGCGTTGATAAGTTCACTGATACCCCTGTTTATTTTGAGTTTAATCGCACATGGGAGAACGAAATAGCATCAATAGCGCTTCCTCAAAACAGGCGCCGTCAGAAACGACATTTAGACGAACATCGGTCACACCATACGTCATGTAATGACGAATTTTGCTGTTCATGGATACCACCACGTCGCATGTTTAGCAAGCGGTTTTACGAATCTAGAGCATCCTGCATATGTGCTCGCTGTGAGGCCTTCTGCCTTTAGTACAATGCGGCAGATTGTTTGCAGTGTTTCAAGCTTTTATTAGATTAGCCCAATAACTATGTAAAATAGACTGCATTTTCTATTTCTAGCAAAGGTAAATAAATAATAATTGATTACAAAACATATACCAGTGCACTCTTTCTAAATAGGGACAACGCGAACATTGAACTATTGCTTCTGCTAACCGTGCCCAAACCTTGTAGATCCACTTTCCGTAGCAAGTTATGTAAATAGTAATTTTGCAACGATAGGGCACGAGACTACCGGAGTACCACATACGCTTGTTAAGCCTTTCGCGGAATTCCTTGCCAGACATTGATTGACATCGGCCGAACTTTCTACGCGTTCTTTTTAAAAAAAAAACGGACAATAGCATCTTACTATAGGATATTCTCGCTTGTAGAGTATATATCAGAGAGGATCCCGCGAAGCTATAGGGAAGCTTAAATTAGAACGTCTACGAGCTCTCTAGACTCTATAAGCTTCCTCACTGCCAGTCAATTTGGATTCCGTCGGTCACGCTCCGCCGAGCTAGCTCTTGCACATCTCTGGCAACAAGCTGTGACTTTTAAAAAAAACCAAATAGAATAAAGAATGACAATTACTACAGATTATGAAGCGGTTTCTAGATAAGTGTAAATATAGCGAAAAGAAAGCGCAAACAAAATATCGTCAAAACAAATTGCCAAGGTAGATCGTGTAAGCAGAGTGTTTTTGTGGCGAACGGCCACGACACTGAGAACTGAAAACGCTGAAGGCGGAAATGTCCGATTAGTTGTATGAAACTTGGTAACGGTGTTTGGGATGTATATATTGTTAATAATATCCCCTCTGACAAAAAAAGGTGCATTCTAGTTGATCTCGTATTGATGTTCTCGTTGACGTGGCAGCGGCATTAAGTTGTCCGCATCACTCGTTATTTCTCTAAATGCTAGACCTGTGACAGCGGGTTGGTTCCGGTTATGCCTTTCAGGCAAGCCGTACAAGTTAAAACGTCGTTTTTAATGAACACAGGCCGATATCAGATAACCTCATTTATCCGTTCTTGGAAATGACATGAAGTGGCAGCCTCACAAAATTGCGCCAAAGTGGTATGCTGATATAGCGGCACTATGGCGCTTGAGGTCCCTTGGCGTTCTTATTGAAGGTGCCCGAATAGAATACAAAACGTTCTTTGTTTCAGTACTTTAATGATGCAATTTTAATCAAAAGGACGCGCTTAGGGCACATATATATATATATATATATATATACGCAGGGTGACATCCAGACATTCAGTGGTTGATGTATTTTTAGCTTTTAATCTCTAGTTCACAAATTCTATGCTTTTCAAGTAGCAATTTTAGATTTTAAAATGACGCAAAACACCATTTCGTCGTTGATATCGTTTTGCTCACTATGACAGTAAGAGGACCGGCATGACGTCGTTTAACAACATTTAAATTTCTACGTGAGGTGAACATTCTCTCACACGCTTGCCTTGGAGATTTCTTCTAATAAAGGTACGGTTAATCACGTTCGAGAATCCTGCTGACTGCATACCGTGGAGCCGCCTCTGCGAAATATGGAAAACTAAGTTTAATGTCACACTATACAATCTCATCATACGCTATATCCTTAAGATCTCGTTAGAATAAGATAATTCTGCCAAGAAAGCCTTCAAATAGGCGTCAGAAGTTGTACGTTCATGATTATTTTACTTGCAGCAGTTTTAGCAGAAGTACTACGTTATGTAAATACCCGCCATGACGCTTATGCAGCAAAACTAGCACTTCCAAAAGCTTGCCTGCAGTGGTATCTAAACAAAACGACAACGTGGTGTCAAAAAATGACTGAAAACATCACCAAAGAGAGCAATGGTTCCGTTCCATAAAAGGAGTCTAAAAGCAAAGATATTTTTAACTGGGACCGCTTTGCCACATAGAAACATGCACTTCGTAACACTTAACTACACGAAGGACACACTTCCTGCTCATACAAGTGGAAACGCGCCTTACAAAGCAACCGGCAGATATTATGTAGAAAAACATAGCATCAATACCGTTACAACATTTTCATGAAAGAAAACTGTATCTTAGTTGGCTACTCTGTATGTAGTTCTTTTGAAGAGTTCTACGTAACGACGTCACATCTTTCAATGTGCAAGACTAGAAGAAACCTTACTGGCACCCAGAATAGAATTGCCCTAGCTGCAAAACCAACTACTGTGTGAGATATGTGTGCTTGAGAATTGTAAGCAATCCGTATATGTTAAGTTACAAATATATATATATATATATATATATATATATATATATATATATATATATATATATATATATATATATATATATTATTATTTATTTATTAACACCCGGGCTGGGTAAGTGTGTTTATGTTACATCACAGTTTTCCACACAACAATCGATCTAGCGTTTTGCCAGTTCTGCTATGGACCGAACCGCCGGACAAACCGCGGCGTGGTATTTATCACATTTACTCTAGCATTCTTTGCATCGACATTCGTCTTGTGGTTCATGGAAGCCCTCCACATTGCATAGAACGTAATGAAATCCGTGGGCTGCAAAGGCCGTTGTTAAATGGCGATCTTTTACCCCGCTAGCCCTCCACCCAGTGCTTCTCATTGCTGCTGTCCCATAAATTCCTATGTCTACCTCGCTTATTTTGGTTCGCCAATTTCGCATATAAACGTCAAAGGCGCACGTCTTCTTCAGATTCCATCGTTTTTGTAGCTCCTCTCTCAGCAGTGGGCCACCTTCCAACACGTGGACCACCCTTTTTCTGCATGTATTTGAAAGCGCAAAAACCCTCTTTAGAAAGAAAAATCTTACCCCATCAATTAAACGCAATTCGTCTACTCCCACCTTATCCCATATTAGTGAAATGCCATATGTGGCGATGGGCGCTATCTGTATCCCAAAAAGGGCTACTGCTGCATCGACCGAAAGCTTATGTGGACATTTAATTGCCGCGACTGCGATAGTGGCCTTCCTAACCCTCTCCTGGATGTGTGATCGAAAACTACTGCTTCTTGTTGTTAAGGTGAGCCCTAGGTATGTGAATTTATTTACAAATTTTAATTCCTTTCCCCTGATTTGAAGTACGTCATCCCTGGCCAGACGGCCGCCCCTTCGGAATTTCATGGCTACTGTCTTTTCCCAATTAACCCTTAAGCCCATTTCATCCATGAATGTAACTAGCCGATCCATTGCTTGCTTCACTCTGAAAAGGCTACAACTAAATATTACTACATCATCTGCGTACATTAAAACCTTGGCCCACTCTCGAGTCCAGCCCGCTCTTATCCGTTCAGGGAGCCCACCCAGAAGAACGTAAAACAGTAGTGGACTCAGTCCATCGCCCTGCGCGACACCTGTAGTTTGAATTACCTCCCCCGCAATGCCAACCCCGTTGTCAATCAGCACCGTGTTTTGTTTTAAGATGCTGATGAGCAACCTCAGCATTGCTCCCGGCACTCCCATTTTAGCTAGCTTTTTAACTATCTTATCCCTTGGCGCTATGTCAAACGCCGTCTTTAAATCTACAATTCTCTTCTACAAGCTCTTTATTGCTATTCCCCTCCAAGCCTCTGGTTCCGTTTCTATACCTTTTCCTTTGGGAATGACAATTAATGTCGCTTCCCTCCAGGCCTGTGGAATTTCCCCAGTGTTTAAGCATTCATTGAATAGAGCTTGCCAGCATGGCGCGAGAACTAAGGTATCTTTCATGTGTTCATTCCTTATCAAATCATTTCCGTGCGTTTTTCCCCGTGGTGCTCTGTCGATTGTTTCCATTACTTCCCTAAGAGTGATTGCCCTCACTATCCAAACCCTCGCTTCCTCTGTCGTTTGATCCCAGGGGCCTTCATATTCTACCACCGTTTTCGGGGTTGTATCCGACCCGGCCAAAATCCTCCCAAAATGTTTGACTAGCCTGCCCGTCTCTACTGAACATTGCCTCCTATATATATATATTTCTGACTCAAACTCATCAAATGTTTGAATCAGTCTACGAGAATTTGTTTGTAGATAATAAAAATAATTCGTTGCGCAAACATCGCCCTATATATACGTGTTAGTACTTAGATCTTCTGGCATAATTATAAAGCAGTTCCCAGCTGTATCAAATTATTGCACTAGAGTGAATAATTTAGTAGATTTCAGAACACATATGTAGTGATATCGCTAAGCTACTCTACATTTTTACCTCTGTACTTGTACGTACATATTGGTTGAACGTTTAAGACTTAATCGGTATTTAACAATTAAAAAGCCGTCATTACACGTATTATCAGTGATGTTTTCATTTATTTATATAACATATTGTTTGTGCTAACGAGCAACCAGAACCTTACACATGAGTAATATCTAACAATAACAAATCAGTTACTAGATCTAAGCAAGTTTGACACAATACAAGGTGTCATTGTAGCGTAGATCGTACAATGGGCGTAAATCGCTGTGATTGACTTCATGACGCCTTGCCTCGGCAGGGCGGCGTGAAGTCAGTCACATCGACCGCTATTCTCCCAAACCACCGAGGCTACTCATACATGACCTCATTTTTGTGCAGACTACATTTATTAACATTGTACCATTGGGATACTGTGTGGTAGTAGCGCTAAGCAAAAGACAAGATACATACATATACACTTGACCAGGGACACTCGCAGAATATTGAATAATAGTGGTTTAAATAGAACTAGGAAGCGCTTGAGCCAACTACACTATACACATGTAGATAGGCTTACAAAATAACAGGGCCTCCGGAAAAGGTGAGTTGAAGCTTATAAATTGCTAGACCCGGCCTGGCATTGGTTTATTCCTAACTGACTTTGTCATAGCGACTGATGAAAAGTCGTTCAACGTGCTACAAGTATTCTCGTTTTGTATAAACCATCACTAATTCAGTCCCCAATTTATCGCTTACATTAGTTGAGGATATCCTCTTAAGAATGGTGGATCCATGAATTAGAGTTTTGTATCTCTCCATGAAGATCGTCTTTAAGGTCTTCTTAGATGATTTCTCTTTTACATTCTCGTGCGTAAGTTTGTCATCTGCGCTTTCTTCCGTTTTACCATTTTTGTCCTTCTTGTCGTTCTCTGTGTTTGAGCTCTTTCTGTCGTTCGGTGCAAGTAGTGACGTGCCTGCAATTGTCGCATAACAACATAACGAACAGTTATTATAGACCAGATGCTATAACATAAGTTTAAATATGAAAGAAAACGTACGTAAGAGCTCTATGACATAAGCATATGTATAAATATAAAAACAAAAGGTATATTCATAAACGTAGAAAGTGAAAAGGCGGAGGTATATGCAACAACTCCAAGCAGTAACCAATACGCCGAGCACTTCGGGTGAACAGACTGCGGCCAATGATCTGCTTGAAATACTTGGTCAGTCCTTTGTTTTATTGATTACATGTACGATGGCCGTGTTTTCATAATTCCGTAAGAGTAGGCCCGCGTACGGTTTAAGTTTGTTTGCTACGAACGGAAATGCCTTATCGCAGACGGAGAAACAACTGTACCAATAGAGCAAGCCTACGTAACTATGAAAGAAAAAATGACATTATTGGCTACGCACCATGGGCATTCTTGTTCATAAAGAGTGCTCTAAAAGTCTTGCTGTCTTTCTCCTTCTTGCCAAAACGCCTTCGGTTCATCTCTTGAGCGTCGACGACCTCGTTGCGAAGTTCAACCACTTCAACCAGCTTGTGGATGAGGGCCGATTCTCGTTCCTCATCTTCAGGCGTCCTTTGACTCGCTGCAGTACCGAAAAGTATCAAAACAATAGCGCAACGTTAGCGTCTCGTTATTAAGATGTGCTTAGCGATCGTAAGATAGTAAGTTGTGCAACTTTGTGCTCGACTAGCATTCCTAGGAATGAGATTACTGGCTTACTATTGAATTTTCAGTTCGGTTCATTCAGTTAGATCTCATAAGAATGGACGGCCGTGTTATTTTATTTTCGATTTTAGTTAGAGATATGCTGTTCTATAAGATAATCTTTGCCCTACCACTGAGTCAATAACTGCAGCGGGCAGAAGAACATGGTAAGTTATAATGTCTCTAGGAAAATCATTTGAACAAAAATTACCGATAGTTTCCTTAAATAATTTAGTTAAGCGCTGTCACGAATGTGTCGTTTTAATGCCGAAAATCGACAATATTCCTAGAGGAAGCGACACACCTCCCACAATGCTCAGCCCACACCAAATCCATCCCGGAATGATTTTGTTGTTAGCAAATATTTTACTGGCTGCGACCATAGTTACGCGGGCTATGCCTCTGTAAAACAGCAGATATAATAGCGGCAGTAGTAGTAGTAGCTGTTAGAACACTTACCAGGTTTGTTGGTTAAAAGACGGATCTGGTAGTCGAGCTCGATCTGCTCTTCCTCTAAACGGTGGTACTTTTTCCTAAAATTGGTAAAGCATCATCGACAGAAACACACCACAAGCAGAATACATTCAAGTTTAGGTTAGTCTCGTTATAACGATCAAATCGACAGAAACGAATACTTTAAACATCGATAATAGGCGGGCAACGGCCTTACGTCATAAAAGTTATCAGTTCATAAGTGCCTTAATTCGGCTTCGGTAGCATGCACCGTCGGTAAATACTCGGGCACTGTATTTTTATGCTGCAGAGGTTCATAAAGGGTCCAACGGGTACAACCGTTACTATGCTCAAGTGTGTTAAATATCTAACTAATAGTGTTTTAAAACTACAAAAGGGAGAACGGAATTAACGTAAATACTTAAAATACGTTAAAATATTATTCAATATTTATCGGAATGCTGCGCACATTAGTAAAATGCATATTTAACTTTGGCAAATAGGTCATACGGCCAAAAGAGTGAGTGATCTCGAAAGGAATACATTACACACGAGATTCTAAAGGTTAAAAAAAAAAAAAAAATACAACCGAATATATTAGGAATAGTAAGGTTGCTTCTAATCATAAGCACTAATTGGCAACACTACAAGCATTGATTATCTTAAACGTAATAACTAACAACATTACAAGCATTAATTAACTTAAACGTAATAACTAACAATATTACAAGCATTGATTAACTTAAACGTTTAGAGTAGGATATCGTCGTAGACTAGAAAAGCTATTGTTCAGTTACGTACATGTACATAAGCTCGGTTTGGCGCCTGAATAGAGCATTCTTCTCGTTGAGCAGCTCAACCAGTTCCATCATTAGATCCTCTTCAGAGTTTCCGTCAACGGAAAGCGTGTCAAGTTGGCCAGCTGACCTGCACGTTGGTAATTGCTTCAGTCTCATTGCAATGTTCCTGCCGCGGAGCTCAAGCATGACCTCTTTGCGTTTAATGTCACGTGTTTCCGCCTGACAACATCGAAGCAAGAAAGACAGTATATTAATACACACTATATATAATACCACTAAAATACAACCGGTAGAAATTCTACACTGCACTACGTAGACGCGTACTTTCTAATATTAGCCGCACAATTTTAATTCAGCCCGTTGATGAAAGGCGCAGTGCAAAATGGCAAGCTACAGTGAATACTGCGTTCAAAAAACATGTTGTGACTGTGTGTCGATAGTGTCAAAGATTTCGTTGTGGATAGTTTGACCTCGAGGCTAAACCATGAAAAAACGTCCAAGCACAGCAACCGATACGAAGATTTGGTTTGGTCTTTGTGAGGGCAGCAATCAAGCAATCCGATATGTTCAAAAAGCCATTAGGCCCGTTATGGTAGATTTACCTGAATAGCCTTAAGTCTGGCAGCCTGAAGCTCCCGGCGAATTGGAACTGGTGCGGGTGGAGCAGGTCTCTTCCTATGGCGCGCCCGCGTCATTACTGGAGGAGCCACTGCAAAACACAATTAAATGAAATACATAAATATGACTAATTCTTAATGTCCAACAGGAATGCTTTATCTCTTTAACTCTTAGAGCGTCCTTGCAAAGTGTTCGGAATTTAGAACAATGTTTACTAAAAGATCATTTTCTCCCAAATGCACCTGCGGATATAGTGCGTTGCATCAACCATATATACATAATACGATTACTAATCCGAAGCTCTCATTTGCATATTACATAAAATAACTAAATCCAAGCTAGTACTGCATTCAGGTGAATAACTTAAATTAGTACACTTACCAGTGGGTGTTTGGTGCGCCAACAACAGACTTGTCTGCGATAACGTTTTCACCGCAGTCATGGCTGTAGGAGTTGCCATCGTTCCCTTGCGAGCAGCGCATGGCGTTGTATGAGCCGACGTAGAAGAGGCACTCCACGATAAACGGGATCCCAACGAATTAAGTGAGGTGCAGGAAGCATACGTGTACTTCGGTGGAAGAGGATACCGCCGCGGCGGTGCAGGTGGTGCAGGCCTCTTTTTCTTTGGCATACGCCGCAATGAGGCAGTGCTGTCGATAAGTGACTCAGCATAGGTGTTTCTAGCTGGCGTGACCATACTAGCCCGAATATCCACATGCCTTTCTTTGCGACCGGCCTTTGTGGTGTGCGCAAATGATGATGACGAAGACGTGTCACTAGATGCGGAAGTACCCGGACACGGATCCGAAGAAGAGCTCTTGGAGGGCAGCGCATGTCGGTTAAGGCCATCGGAAGAGCTCACTCCTTCTCCTGTATCCGGGGTACAAGCTTCGTTTTCACCCTGAAGGTTGGCTGCTAAGATGATGTCGGACTTGCCGTAACAGGTGGACTCTTTACGGAAGCCCGTGACTAGCGCGACAGGCTTGGACGCCAACGAAAGCTTCTTTATCTCAGCGGTATCCAGCTGAAAAGAAGATTTTTGAAGGTCTAGTATTTCTCGCATAGAGGACACGTCTTCGGCTGACGACATGGACAACAACGATGACGACGGACCGGGCTGAAATGTCCCAAGTCCCGGGCGCCTTACTACCAGCTCGTTGATCGACATAATCTGTTGACGAAATACAATAAACATAGTAATGATCGATATTACTTTCTGTCGACCGTCGCTCAACCAAAACGCCTTTAAGAAAGGTCACATCACAAGAAAAACACAAACTGCTTCGACCAATTTATATATACATTCTACCACTAACCTTCTATGCATGGGCAGACAAATATATTTTACCTTTACCACTGGTATATATACATGCATATAGTTCTTGCTTATCCAACTTGTCTCTTAATTCTGCCGTATTTAAGGACTGACTGGCGTATTCCAGAAACTACAGGGACAAATATGCACACACAAAATGACGACCGCAACCACGTAGTACTTGCAGGACTCACGTCAGCGCGTTAAACAGTTTTAAAGCGCTAACCTTCTTGCGAAATAAGGTGAAGCAGTATGCACGGACATAGTCAACCATGGTTGGAATAACCCACTAAAGGAAGGAGAGTGCTTAGTACTTTTGCTTAGACATCAGCGCAATTGTGGCGGGAAGCCATTTAAAAAAATTGCCAAAGTTCATGTAACTCCTTACAGCCTTAAACACAACCCACAACCCAGTTGCTGTAACTAACTGCGTCTACATAGTAGAATTGGACAGTTTTATTTATATAATTTCTCTATGTTAGCATAGAGCGTCTACTATAACAAGTTGAATTTTCATAAAGACATTTTTTAATAACCTAAAGATGCTTGAGATATTCGAAAACCTCCGAGGGGTTTTATAGTTAGCTCCATTATACAGCTCGATGCTTAAGCACACGCAAACGCAACATGTAGGCTATCAATTAAGTCAAAAAGTAATTACACAACAAATCTTTATAGGCAAAGTTCGTCAAAAACACTACTCATATGTCTATGACAATAAATTACGTAACATAATAATTGAAACTTAAAACGTTAAGAAAAATCGTACGTCACATCCTGAGCACCTAACATGACGCGAAAAAATACGCGATCTTACTTTGTATTGAACGAGTGATGTCGATACAAAGCAACGTGCCTTCGTGGACCTTACCGGTTTAAGTTCGCGTTCCTCGTTCGTGTGAACAAACAGTGCACTCCTATCGCTCGCCTGCTGGAGTTTCGTCGGCAGAATCGGTGGATTGAGATTTGCCTGTGGTGTTACACAAAGATTCACACGACGTACATTTATGTTGCGCGAACACTGGACTGCAGATACGACGACGACTCACTGCGGACCAATCCACAGAGAATCAACAATGCAGTCGATCCGTAAAGCTACTGTTATGAGAACTGCCTATATTTGGGCGCGTCGAAACCAAGAGATAGGCTGTCAGAGCACAAGTGACCGATCATGAATGACGAATGTGTTTAAGTACGGTGTGGCTGGGGACTTCTATTCGGTTTGCGATGTGCTTTGCCAAGTCACCTCGGTGGGAGAGAGTCGACGAGCGGACTTGCGAGAGTCGCCATCGAGAAGCCTCGTTTCCTGCCGCCCCCTTCGCTGCTCAAGGTCAATTGGTTGGGGTCGCGCATCTTCTCTGATCGAGGGAACAGATTCGTACACGGACTGGCGCGTATAAGAATTAACCCCTGCAGCAGCAGCAGACCAATTGGCATACAGCGCATGCGCTACACAAGCGGTACAAGGCCGCCAAAGCCTAGAGAGATAAGATGATCGCCGATCGCTTAGAACAGAGAACATACAACGACGGTGAAGCCCGTGGCTCGGTTCATTTTGGCTTCAACACCACGGTGGAAAAACCGAGGGGCTGAACCCGACGCCATGGTGTGAAGTCCTAATGGTTAAACTCCACAACAGGTCAAATGTATACATGTTGTGTATGTAATACCGTACGTACATTTTGCCACGCGTATTTGCGATCACAGGATGACAATGATTATGGTGCGGATAAAACAATCGGCAACTTGATCATTGCCGCAAGTAAGCAGATTATTCCTGCATGTAACGGTATGTTGAGCTCCTTGTTAAGTTCCGCGCCATTGTTTGATTGTAGTGACACTGTTTCAATAAACTAGCAGGTGAGTATGTGGTCACGTCCGATATTATTCATCGTATTTATTTCACTCATATTGAGTATGCATATAACATGAACAATTATACATATTATACAATTATACACTCAGCTCCTCGCGGCATGTTATACGAGAGAGGCAGTGCAGTGATCTCTTCGCAAGGGCCAGGCAGGCAGATGCATGAAACTTCGTACACGCCTGAGCGCACAGTCGACAGACGCACTCGGTGTACTCTTCGTGGAAGCTCGTATTCGAACAAACCAGGTGATGATAGCCATGAACTATGTATCTGGTATAGACGTGGCGATTGTCACACGCAAGACCAGACCAGAGGTGAAAGGCCCTGAAAACATCCAGGTCTCCGACCTCTCGTCGGACTTGTTCAACGTTATTTTTCCATTCCGAGATAAAGCTCTCGAATGGTACTGTACGCGGCGTCTTCAACCTTAATCGAATGATCTCAACAACTGGTGCACAGCCTGACATTAGGTCCGATGTCACGTCCGATATTGCACCCTCATAACAGTTTCTTCTCAAGCATATGACGTGGTGGTAACCACGCCATGTTGTTCGGCATATTATAGATCTGTTTTTCTGTGATGACAGTTCCCATTTATTGCTGCAACAAGCAGGACCCTCGACATAGAGACCCATTACAAATGCCATGTTGCGGTTTTCTCCAAATTCTCTGTAGGCTAAGATTCTAAGATTTGTGTACTGAACGGTATCTTGCACAGTACTAAATCTTCTACTGGTGTACGTTCGTGGCATAGTTCTAGTGCGAGCGTTGTCATTCGTTCTTTGGGAAGCCTAACGTGCCTTTTATGCAATAAGATTTTATTTTATCTTTGTTTTAAGGTCTGACATTGTAAAATAAGGGGTAATTGCGTGAAGACAGTATCTTACTATAGGAACAAGTTCTATTCTAGACAAATTTAGCTCGATCTTTACGCAATTCCTCTATATGTCTGCTGAATAACAGCCGGGGGGGGGGGGGTCACTGTTATTCCTAGATAGCAAAAGTGATTGACGAGTTTAATATTTACTCCCCCTATCCTAATGCACCAAGCATCTGCAGCGCACGATCTGCCTCTACTAAATCGTAGTATTTTTGATTTGGCAAGATTGATTTTCACTTGACTTTGTTGGCACCAATTTGAGGCTTCCAGTAGATAAAACCGCAGGTGGGTTCGTGTCTTCACAAGCACTACTAAGTCGTCGGCATTAAATGCATATATAGCCTTTACATTTCTGAGAGCCTTGGCCAAGCCAGCTATATACAGTATATATTGCGGAGTCATCCTGGACGACTCCAGTCTTCTGAACTACTGGCCTGTTGACATAATGAGCCCCGTTCTTGATAGTAATCACGTTCACTTGCAGCATGTCACGTATTCGATTATACATAGTCCCCTCTATATAATATCGGGATCGAAGTACTTTGAGGACTTTGTCTCTTCTAACGCAGTCGAATGCAGTTTTAAAATCGATAAAAGCGGCACATGTCATCCCTTTTTGATCTTTGCGGGTTTTTACATGGTCTAATAGAAAGGCGACGGTATCCGACGTAGATCGTCCTCTTAGGAATCCATGTCGCTCGCATGGTAAATCTGGGCCTATGGCGTCATATAAGCGTTCTACAACAAGTGAAGGTAACATTTTATAAATGACGCTAATAAGTGCAAATCCGCGGTAGTTGGTTGGGGCGGTTGCTTCACTTTTTTTGTAAACTGGCTGCAATAAACGTTTTCTCCATTCTTCCAGTATTTTGCCACGGCCTAGGCATGCGTTATACAATTTCTGGTCTGGACCGGCAGATTAACCATTTTCTTTGGATTTGATTACATTGGCGACCTCTTCTTCTGTAAATGTTATATATATATATAATTTTTTTAACGCTTTGACAATCACATTTTAGACGCTCGTAATAGACTCGTAAGTTGCCTGTGGCACGATAACGTCTAAGTGCATCTATCGTCATTGCGTTCTCGTACTAGACTTATAAAGGCTTTCTCCAGCAGAGGTATATAGCAGTAAGGCAATGACAACCACGTCCAACAAATTCAACCAGCACGGCCAGGGCTCGAACTAGCGATGTTTTGCTAACCGTGGTTGCCATGGCAACGCCCCGTTTCGAACGGTGCGTTAGCCGCCTAAGCCATCGCCACTACTAATATATATATATATATATATATATATATATATATATATATGTAGTTGAACTGTACACACTGATCTAATGACTTTGTCATTGAACTTAGACTAGCCGAGTACGTAGGAATGAAAACACGATCGCCTGCGGTCACCTGTAGAGTGTCCTTCTACATTGTCTGTAGTTCTTCTCTGCACTCTGTGTCAGCTGTATTTATTGCCTCACAGATTACTCGTTGGAAAACAGTAGATTTGACTCGGTCCAAGTAGACGCTTCTATCAAATCGTGTGGGCGTTTCTCGTGCCTACTCGTACCTACCCTCTACACTGCACGTTGCCAGCACGTCCCGCCTAGCCACAACAGTCATGTGCGTCCACGTCATGTGGACACCGAACTTGGCCAGACACACACAAGTTCGGGCGTTCCACAGCCGCTGTCCACTTCCATTGCAGCATCAGCACCCTCGATTTCGACTCAACTGTCACGACTTGTAACGGGTTGACGTCGGGTCTCACTGTTCGAATTGTATGCATTGGCTTTATGAAGTTCATACCTGAAGTGTTCATCTTTAATGCTGGTTAAACTTGTACCGCGAACGCACCGTTCTTCTTATGTTTGAAACTGTCGGTTGGACTACCACCGAGTTGTCTTTGCTGACAGACGGTCGTTAGATGTCCGGTCTTCCCTTGCATGAATTGCACGTCGACTTAATATGCGGAGACTTGTCAGCTTTGTGGTCAGGCTTTCCACAGCGATAGCAGTGACCTGGCACCAGGCCACACCTAACTGATTTTACTGCCTGAACTCCCTCTCGGTTGCTTCTTCTAAGGTAGCTTAGCTACCCGCTGCTGGGTACCAGTGACTACCTTGTATACCGTCAACCGTTCTTTTCGCACGAGCACTGACTCTGCTTCCTTGACTGCATCGTCCAGCGTCCTGAAAGTGTCTGCCCCTTGTGCAAGACCTGATCATTTACGTGGTCGTCCTTGACACCGTTGATGAACTGTACTAGCAGTACTGTCGTTAGGAATTTGTTGGCCATTCGCATTCTTCCGCGTTCTTTCGTAACCTGCGCGCGAAGTCTTGAATTTGTTCACCTTCCTCTTGTTTTAGAGCTTGGCACTCCACCCTTTTCACCCACTTTGATGTACCTCTGGTATAGATGAAGTCCAGGGCAGCCAAAAGCATTTCGCACTTCTTCTTTGATGGCTCCTCAGGAAATATCTGGTCCCGCAGCTTCTGGTACACTGTGGATGAAAGGCGGTTCAGCATTCCTAGAGCACGTTTGCTCTCGGGGTACTCGTTAAGTTTGATAAATTCACGAAAGCGACACCGATATGTAGACCACGGCATCTCTTCTTCCATGACTCTTTCGAAGTGTGGCAATGCTCGACCGTTTTCCATAATTCTTTTGTCTCTTTCTATCGTGGAATTCTTCTGAGCGACGTAGTTGCCGAAAGCAGGTAGTAGCAGTTGTAGCGATGTAGTTGCCAAATTAAGTAGTAGTAGAAGTTGTAGTAGTAGCAGGCACGTCCTTCTGACGTAGCAAGTAAGTTGTTGCCGCTTGAACTATGGCACCATGCCGATTTCGAAAGCAGAAGTAAGGCTTGAAGAAAAGTCGGTCAGTTCGTAAGCACTTCGTCTTCCCGCATGAATTCCATCTTCGTCGCCACTAATATGTAGTTGAACTTTGACGTACGTATGCACTAGTTACGACCATGCCATCTTCGTTGCCACAAATATGTAGTTGAACTGTACACACTGATCTAATGACCTAGTCTATTGAACTTAGACTAGCTGAGTACGTAGGAATGCAAACACGATCGCCTGCGGTCACCTGTAGAGTGTCTCTATATTGTCTGTAGTTCTCCTCTGCACTCTGTGTCAGCTGTATGTATTGCCTCACAGATTGTTCTCGAATACAGTAGATTCGTCTCGGTCCAAGTAGACGCTTCAATCGAATCGTCTAGACGTTTCTCGTACCTACTCGTATCTACCCTCTTTACTGCACGTTTGCCAGCACGTGGCGCCTAACCACAACAGTCATGTGTCCACCTGAACTTGGCCAGACACACCATATATATATATATATATATATATATATAATAGAAAATATTGTGATGATTTATTAATCATTTACAATACGTTTGCACACTCGGCAGTGCTCGCCCTAATAAAAATAGTGGTAAAAAAGTGTCACGTGAAATTAAGGATCAGTTGTCCGTGTTCTTGCTTGATGGTAACCCCCGCTCTTATAGACTCGGTGCAAGCGGTATATCATCAAAGTCCCTTGCAACGTTAAGACGAAAAGATCCATAAGATTCCTCTTCGTGACGCCGAGCCCCAAGAGCGTACTCGCAGATTCGGAGTTTCATACACCACTCATAGAGATAGTGATGGATCCGAATCTGCGAGGTTTTTGCGGGTCGAGGAGCGCCGCTCTTAAGAACTCGACGTCATATTTGGTGATCTTATCCTGCCGTGCTTTTGCCAGGTCCCTGTTGAGACCACCTCAGGACCCCTCTCGCGGAGAAGACGCGCCACGCGATCACAGACGTCATCATGTCCCTTTATAGTTTGCTTGTGTGTTGTGTTGCACATCTGAGCGATATGAGCCAACGTCTCAGGCGCATGACACCCGTGCCTACAGCGTTTGTTGTAGCCCGGGCGTCCCCTGGCCAATCTGGCACGCGTTGGTAGTGCGTTGATCCTAGTAGGTTTAAATACTCCCTACCAGATAGGTAGGGCATACCCTTAATCCAGTAATGTACAAAAAGCGTTTCGTGTGCTTTTAAAATGTGCCCCAATCGAACGTGTTGTGTAGTTGTTGAGACCAGTCATCGGTCTCTTTTGTAGCGGTATCAATGGAGGTTCCCAAGCGCTCGCAAAGAAGTCTTGTTTTTGCAAGGTATTTTTTTAAGTGCTCGGTGGTTCTAGGATTTTTGGTTTTTACAAACTAGATCCCTTATTTTTTCTCATAACTCTGACTCATTTATATTAAGGCACGCTTTATTGTTGCTATCAAATTCGCTATTGGTTGCGGGATTTTTAGCATATACTGTACTTATGAAAACGATGTCTTCATGGAGGCAGATCCATATCGGAGCAATTCAGAGATCCGTCCTTCAACCTCACCTGTTAATCATCCTACTAAAATTCTCACTTTTAAAAATCCAGTCAAATAACTTCTGCATTTGAATGACACTACTTGTTGGTTTTGCATAGACCACTCCTCCATAAGATCCAATGAAGATAAATCACTAGTCCAGATTAAGAGAATCATTGCGATTTTTAACATGTTTGGACTTGTCGTGAACGCAAATAAAACAAACTGTAATAGCAAGGCGACCTTTAGACACTCGACGGGTGATATATCTTTAGTGTTTAATCTCCTGTCAGTTGACAACTTGTATGCTTTTTAAGTAGCGATTTTAGGTTTTAAAATGGCACGAGGTTTGGTCTCCTCGAAGACTTTTTCGCTCTGCGATGGACGGTAAGAAGACCGGCAATTCGACGGCCAACTACTACTAAAAAATGCCAGCTGCCACACGCTTGCTGTGAGGATCTCTTCTAAGAAAGATACGGCCAATCACGTTTGAAAAACTTGTTGACTGCATGCCACGAAGCTACCTCTGCAAAATACTGAAAAACTACGTTTGAAGTCTCACACTATACGATCTAATATACGACATCCTAAAGACCTCGTTAGAATAAGAAGGAGCGATCATTCTGCCAGGAAGGCCGTCAAATAGATACCAAGAGTAGTGGAGCAAGTTATTGCTTGCTCTATTACCTGCTGTCACTACTACACATTATTTTTCATTTTATTTGTGCAGTTCTAGCAAAGGTGCTTCGTCATGTAGATGCTGACGTCTATGCAGGCAATTGGAAAGAAAATTGGAATGCAGGCAAGAACTAGCGTAGCAAAAAGCTTACCTGCAGTTTTATCTAAAAAACGACAACGTGCTAGATAACGTGCTAAATAGATTCCCGATAAAACGGCACATGGAAAAGCAAAGGCTCCGTTTTACAAGAAGACCGTAAAAGAAGTACCACATACGCTTGTTCAGCCTTCCGCGGTATCCCTTGCCAGACCGCCAATCGGATTGATAGACATTGGCGCCGTCACAAACATCGTACTATAGGCTATCGTACTATAGGAGTATCTATCAAAGAGGATCCCGCGAAGCTATAGGGAAGCTTAAATTCGAACGTCTAGCCGGGAGATGCCTCCGAAAAGTAAAAGCTCCTCACGTGTTTTACGCGGACGACTTTGTTATTATGGAAAATTGAGACAGCACCTCCAATTTAACTTGAATGAGACTGCACAATGGTGTTGCGAAAATGAGCTGAACATCAACGTGACAAAAAAAATGGATGCGTTTTATCAGATGAGGAGCATATGCTCAAAGTGACTATAACATTAAAATAAGTAAGCATGCACTAGAGTTGGTCAATAACTTTAGATACTTGGCAGTAACACTGACACCCAAACTGTGTTTTATTAGGCATATTAAAGAAATTAGAGTGACGGCGGTTTTCTTAACCATGGTGTTGAGGGATCTCCTATAAATTGACCTTAGGACTGCACTCAGTATATTTAAGCTTAAGATCCTTTCCACAGTAACATATTGCTTCAGACCCATGTTCTCCAAGTTAACATTAGACAACCTCAGCAATGTTGACAAGATCAAAACTATGTTTTTTAAAAGAGCAATTAGTTTATCAAAAACCGCCTCATCTACGCTGGTGCTGCAAATGTGCAATGAGCCCACATTAATAGAAAATCTAAAGCACCGTAATTACTAGTTTGATCACGAAGCGCTCGAAACATACAAGCAACACAGAGAAAGGCGAAACTGGAGTTTTGTAATCCAAAATTTTACAGTGGACCCGCTTTTCTTCAGCAACAATCACGTAATGAACTGTATAGAACTAAACACTAGCTCATTAATAACTGTTGTAATTGACGTACTCGAGCTAAATAACCCGCAAATATTGTGAAATTCTACCAATAATGGTGAATAAACATCAACAATAAATTAGAACGGCTAGAATCTTTCTAGACTCTATAAGCTTTCTCTCTGCCAGTCAATTTGGATTCCGTCGGTCACGCTCCGCCGAGCTAGTTCCTGTACACCTCTGGCAAAAAGCTGTGGACTTCTAAAAAATAAAATGTATTAAACGAACGACAATTACTACAGATTACAAAGCGGTTTCTAAATAGGTGTGCAGATAACGAAAAAATCAGCACCAATATGTGCAGTAATGTGTTAAAATCCAATGAACTTGTCGAACATGTAATACCATATTTCGTAGGTTTATATTTAATAATTGCAATTTGACATGATACTCTATAATAGTTGGTTGTTTCCAAATATACGCATCGTTGTAAGTTTTTTGAGGCATTACTGAAATAAACAGATTGAATCAAGCAAATTTCTACGGAGGGTGTGAATTTCCTCGTCATATCTCATTGAGGTGTTACATTGCCCGTCATTTCATTGTGATAAACCCTATTTGTGAAGGACAGCCCGGAGCGGATTGTCATATGTACAACGTATTTTAAACTAATCAAGTGTATCCAAATATTTTAGCATTTTCTACGCTGTAGGCCGAAATGTCCGATTAGTTGTATGAAACTTGGCAACGGTGTTTGAGATGTAAATATTGTTAATAATATCCCCTCTGACAAAATAAAGGTGATGTCTAATTAACCTCGTGTTGATGTTCACTATGTTGTGTCAGCGACATTAAACTGTTCGCATCACTTGCTACTTCATTAAATGCTAGATCTATGACAGCTGGTTGGTTTCAGTTGTGCCCCTCAGGTAAGCAAGCCATACAAGTAAAAAAAACGTGGCGTTTTTATGGACACAGGGTGATATCCGAATACCTAATTCATCCGTCCTTGAAAATTACTTGTCCCTCATTCTCCTGAACTTCCTGCTTGTAGAAATTCAGTCAAATAACTTCTGTACGGCAAATGTCTATGCAGATGGTATAAAATTACTGTTCCGCATAGATCCCTCCTCGTGAAATCCAATGTAGATAATCACGAGTCCAGATTGAGAGAATCATTGAAATTTTTAACATAAATGGACCTGTTGTGAACGCGGATGAAACACTTTTCCGGGCAAGTCGTCGTCTAACTACATTCAAATTTCTACGTGCGGTGAACATTCTCTCACGCGCTTGCCTTGCGGATCTCTTCTAAGAAAGGTACGTGTAAGCACTTTCGAAAAACCTGTTTACTGCATACCATGGAGCCGCCTGTGCGAATTATGAAAACTAGGTTTAAAGTCACACTATACAATCTCATACGCTACATCCTGAAGACCTCGTTACAATAAGATCATTCTGCCAAGAAAGCCTTCATATAGGCACCAGAAGTTGTAAAGCAAGTACGTTCACGATTATTTAACTTGTAGCAGTGTTAGCAGAAGTACTACTAAGTTATGTAAACACTCGCCATGACGCTTATGCAGCAAAACTAGCACAGCCAAAAGCTTGCCTGCAAATGTATCTAAACAAAACGACAAAGTGGTGTCAAAAATTGACTAAAAACAGCATCGAAGAGAGTAAATGCTCCGTTTCATAAAAGGCGTCTAAAAGCAACAAATGTTTAATTGGAGGCGCTTTGTCACATGAAAACATGTACTTCGTAACACTTAACGAAGGGCACACTTTCTGCGCATACAAGTGGAAACGCGCCTTACAAAGCAACCGGCAGATAGTATGTAGAAAAACATAGCATAAATACCGTTACAACATTTGCATGAAAGAAAACTGTATCTTAGTTAGCAACTCTATATGCAGTTCTTTCGAAGAGTGTACTACATAACGACGTCACATCTTTCAATGTGCAAGACTAGAAGGAAGCTTACTGTCACCCAGATTGAGAAATGCCCTAGCTGCAAAACCAACTACTGTGTGAAATATGTGTGCTTGAGAATTGTAAGCAATCCGTATATGTTAAATTACAGTCATGGTAATATATATATATATATATATATATATATATATATATATATATATATATATATATCTGACTCAAACTCTTCAAATGTTTGTCTCAGTCTACGAGAATTTGTTTGTAGATCATATAACGGCCTGTGTTGCGCAAACCTCGCTCTACGTGCTAGTACGTAGATCTTCTGGCATGATCATAAAGCAGTTCCCAGCTGTCTCAAACTCTTGCACTAAAGTGAACGATTTAATAGATTTCAGAACACATATGTAGTGATATCGCTAAGCTACTCTATTTTTTTACCTCTGTACTTGTACGTATATATTGGTTGACCGTTTAAGACTTAAACGGTATTTAGCAATTAAAAAGCCGTCATTACACGTATTATCAGTAATGTTTACATTTATTTATATAACATATTGTTTGTGCTAACCAGCAGCTAGAACCTTACACATGAGTAATATCTTCTGAACAGAATTGCACAGGTTACAATCAACAACGTAGTCCTTATGTAAGCGTGGATGTCATTTTAAATATATAACTAAAATTCGAGAAATCAATGAATTAAAAACATAGCAAACAATAACAAAACAGTTCCTAGATTTAGGCAAGTTTGACACAATACAAAGTGTCATTGTATCGTACAATGGGCGTAAATTGCTGTGATTGATTAAACACATGCAAACACAAAATGTAGGCTATCATTTAGGTCGAGAAGTAATTACACAACAGATCTTTATATACAAAGTTCGTCGAAAATACTACTTATATATTCATGATATTTATATATGTATACATTAGGTACAACAATAATTACAATTTAAAACAATAAACAAAATCGTACGTTGCGTCCTGAGCACCTAACATCACGCGCAGAAATGCGCGATCTAACTTTCTATTGAATGAATGATGTTGATACAAAGCAATGTGCCTTTGGTAATTTTACCGGTTTAAATTCGCGTTCCTCGTTCGTGTGAACAGACAGTGCACTCATATCGTTCGCCTGCTGGATTTTTGTCGGTAGAATATGTACGTCGGTTACACACAGATTCACACAACGTACATTTATGTTGCGCGAACAGAAGAATGCAGATACGGCGACTCACTGAGAGCCAATCCACCAAGAATAAACAATGCAGTCGATCTGTAAAGCTACTATTTCAAAAACTACCTCTAATCGGGCGCGTTAAAAGCAACAGACAGGTTGTCGAAACACAATAAACCGATCATGAATGACGAATGAGTTTAAGTAAAGCGTGAATGGGGACTTCTATTTGGTTTGCGATGTGCTTTGCCAAGTTACCACGGTGAGAGAGAGAGAGTCGACGAGCGAAGTCGCGAGGTTCATCACAAAGCCTCGTCTCCCTCCGCCCTCTCCTCCGCCGCTCGAGTTGAATTGGTTGGGGTCGCGTATCTTTTCTGATCGAGGAGCATATCGTACACGAACTGGCGCGCACAAGAACCGACTCCTGCAGCGGCTGACCGACTGACATACAACGCATGCGATGATGCAAGGTCGGCGAGGCCAGACGAGATTAGATGATCGCCATGAACGGAGAAGCAAGCACATACAAACGCGATGGTGGATTAGCCCTTGGCTCGGACAACCTTAGCTTTAATACCACGGAAGAGAAACCAAGGGGCTGGACCTATCTCCTGTTGTGAAGTTCTAACGACTAAATCTCAGATAGTCGACCAGGAAAAATAGACGACAATCATCATGATGCGGAAAATAACAATCGACAACTCTATCATTTCCGCAGATAAGCAAATTATTATTTTCTGCTTTTTACGTTATGACCTAAACTTGGCCGGGTTCTGCACAATTTTCTGTAAATAGTAAATAAACATTTAAATTATATATACAGTAAATGATTTTTTTTTCCATATCATAAATTACGTATATGTTACAATGTTACAACTAAGCTTATTAGATAAACCAATGTGCCTAGTAGGCGCGTATGGTGGCTATCACATATCCGTTTCGTTTAAGCCAGGCCAAGACCACTTTAGAAGTGTGCCCCGAACGAAGACAGCATTTTCGTTGTGCGTCAAGTTCCAGACGTTGTTTAGAGAAGTGTATATATATAGAAAGAGAGAGAGAGCGAGAGAGAAGATTATTGCAAAATACATATGGTCATTTAAGTCTGATGCCACTCACTCTCGCTACAGTTGCAGAGTGATCATTTATATATATATATATATATATATATATATATATATATATATATATATATATATATATATATATATATATATATATATATAAATTTATATATATATATATATATATATATATATGCATTTCAATACAGGGTGCCTGTTATGCACATTCCTTCGCAAAACTTGCCGTCAGTTTAAGCAGTCTTCTGTCATGCAAATGTAGTATTGAAACTCGTACCAGGATAACCTGTACAGTGATGACCGGTTTGTATATAACGCCGAATCGTCAGTATATTTGCTCGTTACATCAGTTTTTGTTCACGCCTGCTTACATACTTTTATATAGTATTCCCCTTGGAGTCGTATCGATTTAAAATCAGTTTTTTGATTAGCGTTTGTTCTCCGACAAGCTCGTGTGCAAAGGTTGCTGAAGCGTTTGTTTGGAAGTCCAAACGCTACCTTCACGTGGGCGATATCATATAGATTTTCGTACGACAGGTAAGGTGGAAAGTTCTTTATGCCAAGAAAAATTTATATAGATATATATATATACATCAAATCACCTTCTTTCAATGGAATTGCGAAAATATAAAATCAACCTTGGCCTTTCTTCCTCTGACTATGGTTTCTCAATACGACGTGCACGTCCTCACTGAGACCTGGGCAACGGAACCAACTGTTGTTTCTGGTTGGTATCTGATAGAATGTCTTGGACAACGGAGCGAAGGCTTTGGAAGAGCAAGCGGTGGAGTAGCTGTACTATATAACAGTAAGCTTAATGGAATAGAAGCACTATACACAGAGGACAACTGCGTTGTACTTGCAGGAAGTTCCATAAATATATTTGCAATGTATTCTAGTCCATCGGAAGCTATTCCCGATCTCTTGGAAAAGCTAGTGTATTGCTTGGATAAAGTCGACCTTAACAAAACAACAGTGCTTTGCGGGGATCTCAACTGCCCTCTCGACAAACCGGACAATGTAAAAACAGACGCACTTATCAGCATGTTAACGTCCCGTTGTATGTGGGTGGTTTCCACAGCCGAGGAACCGACCTAGGTAGCTCCACAAGGGAGGTCTACGATAGACATATTCGCCACAAACGCCAGACACGATAGCATCAAGTACGAGGGTCCGCAGTTAAACACTCTGGCCTTTGGTACTAGACGACACCTTCTTGTTGCAATGTCGCTTACGGTACATCACCAGGCAGCAGGCCAAAGGCGGCAACGGTTAAACGCTGCCATTGACTCAACCCGCTTACTGGAGCCCTCGCCAGATGTTCTCCCTGTTCCGAACCCCCTTAATGTCGAAATATATGCGAAACAAGTTCAAAATGTTATACTGCGCAGCGTGCGTCCCCAGCCGAGTAAACCTCGAAAAACCTGTTGGTATACCCGAGAATGCCGATCTCTGAAACACTGTATGATTCAGACGTATATCTTGGCAAAAAGTCGCCTGGAAATGACCTTCCTGTATACGAATGCCAGTCGGATCTATAAAAAGGCGGTGCGTAGAGCTAAACTGGAGCACGAGATAGAAGCACAAAATAAGCTTCTCAGACAGTCCCAGCTTCATCCACATAAATGGCTACGCTCCGAGATGCGCTCAACAGCCTGTCCAGTATCACCTGAAAGGCTGCATAGTTATTTTCGACAGATGTTTGCCAGCTCATCGACGATTCCCAGTTGCATCCCGATATACGTCTCCGTTTGGGGCAAAAGGACAACCAAAACTCGACAGGAGCTGGTTCGCCCTATCGGAATCTCGAAGGTTGTGAATGTAATAATGAAAGCGCCGTCAGGAAAGGCTGCGGGCCCAGACCTCGTTCGGAATGAACATCTGCAGCAGGCCATTATTCTGGCTCCTTGTCTAGCTTCTCTCTTCAACGAAATCACGAAGACATCGCACTTACCTGAAGAATGGAAAGTCAGCCTTCTAAGTGTGTTACCGAAGGGAAAAGAGGATCCCTTGACACCTTCGTCGTACCGTGACATAGCAAAGAAAAGCGTCATTTACAAAGTGCTGTCAGCATTGGTAGCACGTCGACTAGAAGATTTTTTGGAAAGTACCGAAAGCTTGCCAGAGCAGCAGCACGGCTTTAGGCGAGGGAGGTCGACGATGACGGCTTGCTCTGTTCTTTTTAATAGTATTCAAATGACTCTCCGGGTTAAACGTAACTTTCTTTTTGCTGTTTTCGTAGACTTTAAGGCGGCTTTTGATACGCCGTCATGAACAATAATCCTAGAGAAATTAGCGCTATGTGATGTCCCAGCGGTAATACTAAAGCTATTACAAGCTATGCTGCAAGAGGGGTATGTAATCATCGACGACGGAGTAACTGAACACACCCCAATTGCTTAGACTACAGGAGTTGCACAAGGCGATAATCTTAGCCCGTTACTATTCTCAATATTGGTGAGCGATCTGCCGGACAAAATCCAGCGTCGACACCCGCAAGTTAGTACACTCATGTATGCTGATGACCTCGTCCTCTACTCCCGGAGTCGATTTCATCTGCAGCAATCGCTTGCCTCACTGCAAACGTTTGTTGATTTAAATGCTCTGGTGATAAACGTAGCAAAAACTAAAGCAATGAAGTTCCGCCGCGGAGGTAGGCTCGCAGAAAAAGACGAATTACGCTTGAGCTCAGCACCAATAGATTTTGTTCAACATTTTTCTTATCTTGGAGTAATCTTTTCAACGCAGGGCTTACATTTTACTAAACGTATCGAGGTAAGAGCTCGTAAGGGCATTTTATCGTTTCATAATATCCCAGAGCCTCATCGGCTGTCGCTAGATGTCGGTCTCAAACTTTTTAATTTAAAAATTGCGCCGACCGCTGCTTACGGAATACAGGTCATATGGCCCCACCTATCAAAAGCAAATCTGGAAGTACTTGACAAAATTAAAGCCAGTTTTCTAAAAAGAGTGCTAGTAGTCGACCGCACTAGCCGCAATCGGCTTGTGTATCTGTTGGCCTCGACACCACTCTTTGTGGACGAGCTCAGAGCAACTTATGCTTTACCGAGAACGGAGGCCTTTGAGAAGCATCTTGCCGGATGGGAGTATAAATTTGCACATGTTTATTGGCGTTTTTATGAGACTAGAGCGATGACTACAAGTTACTGGAAGAGCCCATGTTGTAGAAACAGTTACTTCGTTACTGGGTTTGCAATGCATGGATTTCATATGAAGATATGTATACGAAATGGGTGGCATGAAATATTAACCGAGTGTGAATGCAACCTATGCGGCAAATTATGTGATCTGTATCATCTCCAACAGTGTACAAAAGCAATATCGTGGATGAAAGTTATTTAGGAGCGCTGTAGCACATATGTGCATAAACCAAATATTAGTTAATAAACAATACATTCATTCATATATATATATATATATATATATATTTTTTTTTTGTTCCTTAATATGTATATTTATATAAAATTCGAATCATACCATGCCGTTAAAATACGACGGTTGGCTGCACTTCTTGGAACGAAAGGCTCTAAAAATCCATGTCAACACTTCCGAATAAGTTTTTCTTTGTAACGTGTTAAACAACGCTTTGATTGTTTAATTTTTAATTTACATCAGACTTTTGAAGCCCAAGATAATTGTGGGCAACCCCTCTCGTAGTAAGTTTTTTTAACGGAAGTAAACCTGTGTTTTCATTTACGCGTGACAAACAATTATGTCAAACATACAGGTAATTAATTAATGCACGCACTAAATGGTTTAACGTACACTATTTTCTGACTTGCAGTTTATTCTGGCATCCCTCATATATAAAATAGCTAGAGTCGCAGTGGACAGTTTTGTCGTACTAAC
Organism: Dermanyssus gallinae; assembly: GCA_003439945.1. Lineage (NCBI taxonomy): Eukaryota > Metazoa > Arthropoda > Arachnida > Mesostigmata > Dermanyssidae > Dermanyssus > Dermanyssus gallinae. The sequence continues at coordinate 406,347 of QVRM01001384.1, forward strand.
CAACTATGTAATCAACGATAGGCTACGCATCCGCGCAATGTCTGTATGTTCCAAAAATTAGGCTTAAATGAGTATTTATTAGCTTCCCTAATTAAAATTGTTCTAAATGTAAAATAACAAGAAAATGGTGCCCTATTTGGTGTTTTACTACAAGCCTTTAAATCGGTGTGATCTGGCTGTCTAGACGTACGAACGCAAAACAAGTATATATATATATATATATATATATAGAGCAGGACATTTTGCAGGACCCAGTTGGAACGAATGATGTCAAACACAAGTCCTTAATAATGTACGCACTATTATTGTTACTTATTTTGATTGTACATTTGACTCAACCTGTGCACGGTATCACACACACAATGTGCACATTCTCTCTGTTGTAAAGCTGAGTCAATGGGACTTTACAACAAGACATCGAGTTCAGCCACTCGATTTCTCCTTCGTGATGTTGGAGCTAAGGTGAGCCGAGTCAAAGGCTAATCCACCATCGTTGTACTCTCGTGTCCTCTGTTCTAAGCAATCGGCGATCATCTCATTTGGTTAGGCCTCGTCGGCCTCGCACTATCGCATGCGGTGTGCCAGTTGATCTGCCGCTACAGAAGTCAGTTCTTGTGTGCGCCAGTTTGTGTACGGTATGCTCCTCGATCAGAGAAGACGCGTGACCCCAACCAATTCAACTCGAGCGGCGGAGGAGGAGCCTGGAGTTGAGGCTTCGTGATGGCTCTCGCAACTCCGCTTGCCGACTCACTCTCTCGCTCTTTCTTGCACCGTAGTAACTTGGCAAAGGAGATCGCAAACCAAATGTCTCCAGTCACACCTTACTTAAAATCATTCGTCATTCATGATCGGTCACTTGTGCTCTGACAGCCTATCTGTTGCTTTTGATGCGCCCGAATAGAGTTAGTAGTAATAGTAGCTTTACATCACTGCATTTGTGATTCCCAGTGGATTGGCTCGCAGTGAGTTGCTGAGTGAACACTCAGCCTGTGTATACATGTTGACAGCGAGTTAGTGAAGATTCTCATAGTCGGGTTGACCTCGTATTGGCTACGAGCGACCTATAACACACATATATAACATATATGTGTGCGAGGTGATATCAAAGCATTCACCGCATCTGCATTCTAGTATTTGCTATATATATCATTTTACGTCGAGTGAATCTGTTTATGTGTGCACGTGACGCCTTAGGCAAATCTCAGTTTATCGAGCCTCTGGAGTGCTGGTGGATGACGATTCAGCCGACGAAAGTCCAGCAAACGAGCGATACAAGTGCTTGCTCACAGGACGAAGAACCCGAAATAATAACAGTAAGATCAATGCAATTAATGCGATTGTCATAGTCTACGTCTGCGACTTCGACGTAGAACTTGTGAGCACCGCTATGTAATCGAAGACGTTTAACGGAAATACCTGTATAAAGTGATTCAAAGCGAATCCCGGACAGTCGTATGCCGTATCTCATCTGAGGAGTTAAAAACATACTTTGGGGAGATGTACGCAACCAATAATACCATCCCAGAGAATGCTCCTGAACTTGTTTCTCTGTGAGTTGAGTTGACTGTGCGAGCCAGAGGGGGCACCTTGACTGAGAAAGGTACAGGAATGTGCATTCTTGCCCTCGTCATGAAGCGAAATTATTTTCACTGTCGTTCTAAAAAAGAAATGCAAGTCATTTTGTGTACACCACACCCAAGTGTGTTGTACAAGCTTTTAGCACGTATATCGACCAAGCGACTGGAGGCGTTTCTCGGCGTCGTGAATAGCTTGCCAAAAAAGCTGCACGGATTAAGAAGAAAAAAGTCGACCTCTTAGCCAACATTTAACATCCATGGAATTGCGTTCACATTGCTTCGTACGAAGGACCCCATAATTACAGATGTGCAACGAACCCGTGCACCGTTGTATCTCCTCCTGTCCCAAGGAGCAATTGGGCTAAACTCGTAGTGCAGCTTTACGTCATCTGAACGACTTCAATCCTGTTTATCACATTCCCGTGTGAAGAATACCACGTTCCAAAGTACATCCTTTTAAAACACCTGTAATAACATGTCTCGATGTTGTCGTAGAACGTGTACGTAATCGTGGTTTGCCCTATAGTTAGGTGCTAGGTCTAAAACATACAATTTCGTTTATTGCAGACACCTCAGATTTCCTTTTGGAAAAAAAAACTACACATGCGAGTATAAGCGTACACATATTTAAGACTCATAGACGTATTAACAGTCTACTGCCTTATAGAAAACATAAAATAAATATATATTTTCTGGACTTCAAGCACACTTCAATCAGTCAGTAAGGTTTTATTGCCATTATTTATCAAAGAACAAAGAGAAGCGAACAAAATATCGATGGCAGCGGTGTTTGAGTTTCTCCTAGCTACCTGGAAAGCTTGATTTGTAATGGTAGATGAGAAATCTAGGGCATTACAACGGGTAGCCGAGAAACTGCATTTGTCTCAGCTAATTGAGAAATCAATAATCAGACAAAACTGACGCAGAGTGGGTAAACTAAATGCCCTTCAGCAGGAATGACAGGTCTATCCGGAAAATCAGGATGGTCGAATAGACTAATAAATATAGAATAGACTAATGTTATGCGTGATATGATCTACTATTTAATCGAGATATTGGAGAGTCGTCATTGCTGCTTTTAGCAGTGCCTGCACCGCGTCAGAAAAAAGACACTGTCACGCATTATCCGTCCTGTCTGTGCTAGTGGACAGGATGATGACGCACGGCGTTCATATATCACATCTTTAGTGCGGCAAGATAGGAGCTTCACAGAAGGGTAGCAGTTTTTCCCGGAGAACTTAGCAAAGATGATGCTCAAATATAAGGGGAGGTCGACACTTAAACGCTCGGTAAGGTGCAATCATTATCGGCACAGCGTCTGTCGCCGACAACCTTAACCCCGCCATTGACTAGAACAATCGGAAGAGCGTATTCATCTCTCGGATTGCTCCCAGCGTCACTGCCTGAGACGTTTATCGGAATGTTGCGCCAAAGCTAAAAGTTTTGCTATTCGATTGGAAATTACATTCCATATACGATACATACTCTTCGTTCTGCCGATTTGTGCAAGATGCTGACGGGCTTATAGTGCTCGATCCCAAGTTCTGGGCGTCAGGGCCTGTCATACCATCTTTCGTCGTTCGTCTGCCGCACGAGAACGTTCTTAAGAAGTTTGATGGAGTTGCTGCCGCCTTCTGCTGACTGCGATATTCTCGCCCTCCAATTCCCCCATCAGAAGCTCCAATACTTTTCGATGTTTCCGGCTTCCCTCTTTCAGCCACACTTTTCGATGTTTCCGGCTGGATCGTGGGTCGAGACGCGACGTAGTGTGCACTCTAGGCTCTGCTCGTTTAAATGTTATACCGGTATCATATGATATACCCAGCGAATATATCGCAGTCCATTTACTCACTCCGCACATTAAGTTTCGCCTCTGCAGTGTATATGCATCAAATTCCGGTGACAGTATGTGTCGTGCGCAACGGATCAACGAGTGCTGTGACGCTATCAACTTCTACATAGATTTATTTAAGACGCTATCAACTTCTACTGCAATTTGTCCGACCTATGGTCATCGTTGGTGTCTTTAATTTCCCTCGAATTTGGCGAATTTGAACGTTTGAAGTTAACTACTAGGGACAAGATAGCCGTACAATTCTTACGCCAGAGACCTTCCTTTGATGTCCAGCGGGGCAACGTGATCTCAAATCTGGGATTGCTTGCCGAATGGCACAGACCAGAGTTGTTCTAGGCTGAAAATTAACACGCTCACATATACAACATTGCAAAATGAATTGATAAATAAAATGCGTCGAATCTACCGCGAATCGACTGGGTTAATGCAGAAACCTTCTCCACTGATTCAATAGGAGTTGTTTTCATCAACTGCATTGCTGGAAACCATACAATCCAGCTTATCAATGGCCCCATGGCTCCATGCATCATTCTGGCTCCACTCTCGATTCTTTCCTGACCACTGATCCTGACACCGTCGACCACATTGACAGTCGCGACCTAAATAGATATCAGCTCCGATCACAATCTTATCTCGTGCAATCGCAAAATTGACGTCTCTGATAAGCAATTAAAACGATGTGTGGTTTTAACTCTCAACACATGAAGATCGAGCTAATGACCTTAACTTCATCGACTGGAGGGTGTTCATTTTATGCTGCTATGATGTTAGCGAGATGTACAACACGTTAAGCGGTGCTGTCGCTTGCTGATAGAAGCCTTCTGCACTCACATGTAGCCCAGTTCGAACGAGTAATCTTCTCGTACCCAGGTTCCGCGTTGCCCACTGCATATCAGCGGAAACTAATGAAAGGAACAAAGCATCTCCGCATCCTCACCGAGATGAGCATAGACGTCAAGGACAGTCGGTCTCTGTTCCGCTACGCGAATTCGCGCCTTACAAGCAACGAGTCCCCACTAACCCTGGAATCAACCTTCGGGATCAAAGCGAAGGTTGATCTACAAGCAGCTCACTTCTCATGTTTGTTCAACATGCTGTTCCGTTATTTGATCATCAAGGACCTAACTGTTTATATGCGTCTGTATAAGGCAATTGTGCTATCAATACTTTTAAATTGCTCACCCGCCTGGAGCCCATAGTTGTGCAAGCACATAGGCATGATTAAAGTTGTTTAGAAAAGATTTCTAAAAAAACTCTGTAGAAGAAGTAATATCGAGCCGAATGCTGTAAACCTTGCGTCACTATCTATTTTACTAAAGAACAACAAAGACGCGCGAGCACAATCGCAACTTGCAAGCGCTGATCTCATTAACCGTCTTTTTGATGTGAGAATGAACATTCGTAGAAGCCAAATCATGTTTTTTTACCAAAATGTACTGCAGAACTACAAACAATCAATAATATGTTTGATCGGCAGCCAGATAATCGTACAATAAGGCGGCTTCGTGGGCATCACCGCCTATCCTTTCCACTCCTTATTCGGTAAATAAAGGCTGTGTCTGACAGACTAAGACAAAGAAGGAACAAGAAGGAGTAAAGCCCAAAAGGACCCAACCCTGCGACCCAAGGGGTAGATGCCTACAAAGGCCAAGAGAAGTTTTTGTGGGTGTTACACAAGATTTTTAAATGCTACCTACATAAATGTTTTTATATAACTTTACTATGTTAGCACTTTAGTGTGCACAATTGTATCCTATATATATAATAGCAAATCTACAAGGGCCTGGCGTGTTAGCGGGACTTTACAGCCTTGTTGTCGAAGGAGTTACAGCAATTTTTATTAGAAAGGGTAGCTTTCGCTCAGCGTTGAGAAGGCCACAGTGACAATGCATTACGCCTCCGTCAGCGTTTTCTGATTTGCACATACGGCAAAGGAGAGTCAGTTTTGCCAATGCGATGCATGTTTTGCTAAAAGCAGTCTGTTAGCAGCTGCGCGACCGGGTAGGCTTGCAAATTTTGCTTAAGGCTGTATCATTTTTCTAGATCAGGGAGTGTTAATTTTGTCCAGTGCCCAGTGCGACCACTCTGGATTGATTTTCATTGCTGGTTCTACTTGTTTCAGGTATCTTTTCTGCTGAGTGGTATTTCCTCTCAGTTTAGAAGAACTGCTTCCGTTTTTTTATGAAGCCAATTCGAGGCTCAACCTAGAGAGGCATTGCTGGATATCTGCCAAGGCTTCGTTGGCTGTTACCTCAAGTTGTAGTAGCAGATCCTCATCACACTTTCAGTGCTGATTGTCTGTGTAGACGACGGAAGAGACTCTGGGAATGTGGTAAGTATTTCATCGTAGGTTATACTCAGTAGGGTTGGTCCCAGTAAGAACCCTTGGGGGACTCCGGTTGTGACTCCAGCACTCACGCTTTCGTAATTAGACTCTCGATATTTTATGTCCGATGCTAGAAACGCCGCAAATAGGAAGGTACGGGTTTGTCTACAAGTGCTTTCGTTTTGGCATCCCATGAAGGCATTTTGGTTTTGAGAGGATGACCAGACAATGCGACTATGTTTGCTTTTAGCCAATTTTCTTATGTTTTATCTATATTTAGCACGTTTCTGATGGCTGGGTGCGTTAAATGTGGAGTTCAGAAACGGTGCTGATTTTTTATTTTTATATGGCGTTATTCCGAGCGGTCTCCTTGCGGTTAATCGGCATAGACGTCCCGTTTTTCAAGGCTTAGAATATTCGCCGCTAGGGAGCATTTAATTCATTACGCGTTTCCTCTGGATGGTTCTCTAAAAGAATGCGGGGACACCGCGTCTGGGCTCAGTGCTTTTCTCGGCCGTATGTGTACGACTACAATTGTGATCTCTTGGGTTAAGATTATCTCGAAGATAGAATCTGTATTTTCCTCAATCAAAACCGGGTGAATGTCTTTGGTTGGGGTCCTTGTGGATAGAGCGCGTTGATAGTTGATCGGTCTACTTATACTGGTACTGGCAGTTGCGCGTAGCCCTTTTTATAACGCACGATTTTGTTCCCGTTTGCTCCAAGGGGTTTCTTCGACGTTCTCGCAAACTAAGTCCCAGTGGTCTACATTGCTATTTGTGACAAATCTAGCAGAAGTTTTCCGTCATGAAACTGCTCCCTATACATTTTATGCAGATTTTTGACAAAACTAGTAAAGTCAAGCTTATTTGCAGTTCTGTCTAAACAATATGTCATCGTGATGCAAAGGCTCCGTTCCGGCATAAAATTAGTCTGGGCGGCTTAGAATTGGCAACTAATACCATAAACGAACGAAGCTTGAAACTTGTAAATAACATTTTCTTTGGATATGGTTCTAACACCTCTACTATCTTCTAGTCAACAATGGAAACAATATTTTGACTGTGGAAACGTTGCGGTATAGACGTAATGCTCGCAAAAAGAACTTATTTAATAAATTTCTTTAAAGCATTATTAGCACTGAAACTATGTGATGAAGAAACGTTAATAGAGGTCATAATACTGCACAGGCTACTACTATGCAATGTCACAATTATTTGCCACACACTGTACAAAAATGTACATATAGAGGTAAGAAGCATATATTCGTAATAGGTACTAACTGCAGTTTTTTGCAAACCATATCGAGGAGCCTGCTCTCTGTTCAGACAGATGGATACGTGCCTTACAAGGCAACCGCCATATAGTATGTAGAAATTCCTAGCATTGATACCGTTACAACATTTGCATGAAGGAAAGCCGCTCTAATTTCGGCAAATGTCTATGCACTTATTTTGATGTGTGTACGACATTACATCGATTCAATGCGTTCAATTCAAACTAGATGAGATATCGGGTGTACCGGTTTTGGGTGAAGAAAAAAAGCCAGCCTCGACCGAAGCCCTTTTAATCCTGGCTTAGGTGCCATAGGACCTACTGGCGGGACAAAGAACCAAAATATCTTTAGACGAAAATCTGGATCTCACCAGGGCCAGGAATGCCACAATCGCGGTCTGGCAGAATAGACTCGGCGTAGCCAAGCTGCATTCGCGTGCGCCTCGCAACCAGAGGAGACACATAGGCGCAAGAGTTTGAGCCCCACGGTTGCACATTTGTATTTATTGTCCGTCTTACAAAACCATGCGGAAGCAAACCCGTGGACGTTAATTGTTGGCTGAGGGTCAGCCCAAAAAGGTTTTTTAGGGAGAGCTAGACCAAGAGTCTGATATCGGACCTCAAGTCGTAGTATGACTGCCGACACGGGGAGTTGACCTACTGTGTAGCTCAGGTTCTCACCGGTCATGGTCAGTTCCAGAGCTACATAGTTGAGATTTAAAAAAACAATAGCGCCTGTGTGCTACGCGAGTCTGTGGAGGCGGACGGCGTGCAACACACTATTCTTCAGTAGGAGTCTTTTTAGGAAGCAATATCTACGAACTTTATGGCCGTGAGAGGCAGCCCCACCGCTAACGTCGATGTTCGCATCTGTGAGAAGAAGATCTTGTATCTATGTATATGTATGCTATCAGGATCATTTTCTTGCTCCCAGGTCTCGTGTGCGGAGCAGCGCATCGTGTGCCGTCTTTTCGTTGACATTAAAGAAACGTGGAAGGACTCGATGGACCTGTTTTGCCGCCATTTTGACGCTCAAGACAGCCAATGAAATCGCTAGTTGAGAGAGGTTCACGCGGTAGCCTTGGAAGAGAAGTCAGGACCAGACGCCCAGGGGAATAAGGGAGAACGGAAATAAGAAAAGGAGGTTGGATACAGCCAGGACGATGTACGACGTTGGCATAAGTGTCCTACCCGGATGCATGTTAACATGAAAAAGATAGGTAAAGGTGTAGCTTCGTCAAGGAGAATTGCAGGAACGCCTTTACCACGGCTTCGACAAAATACCAAGTATTACTAAGCCTGAAAGGGTGGGAAGGAATCTGGGTTAAGTGGGTTTGTACGTCCTGCACTAGTGATCACTAGGCATGTGCATCATGCATTTCGGAAGTTTCAGAGAAAAAGAGGGAAAATCACTTGCATCCATAGTGAAATACTGCTATTCTCCAGATGGGATCTAGAAACTATAATAATCTCTGGCACCTTATTATTACCAGATCTTACCCAAACCTTTTTAAGAAGGTACTACTTATCTATTATATGATAATGAAGAAGGTACTACTTATCTAAAGAAGGTACTAACTTATCTATTATATGATAATGTGTGGACTAACTAGCTGTATTAAGCCCTTGCACTGAATCGCATAGTTAATTCGGGCTGGACCTTATTTAACCTAATACGCTCTGTATTTGTACGCATATAATTGCTAACATTTATGACTCAATCAGTGTTTAGCAGTTCAAAATCAGTAATTACACGAATACTTAGTGATGTTTATGTTTATTCATATAACACATTGGTTGTACTAACCAGCAGTCAGAATCTTCAACATGAGTAATATCTTCAGCGCTAAGCTCAAGGCCATCATACATACGTGTAGACTTAAGCAAGAGCTTTCGCGTTATATGGGTCGGTAGTTGTTCTTGAGTACACAACACACATGTAGACAGGCGTAATGCGATGCAAACATTAACAACAGGGCCTCCCGTGAAGGAGGATAAATTTAATTAATTGTCAGATCCAGCATAGTATTACTTTTATCCATGCGTTATAATTAACTAAGTTCCTTCTAGTCATCGGTGAGAAGTTGTCCCTGACAACGGTGAAAATCTTCGAGCCATCTAAGCGGGTCCTAATAATCGCATGGAAGGTGTTACATATGTGACAGTCGCTGTAATAACAGGCATGCAGACGAAGTCTCAAGGCCACTGACACGTGATCACATCATAATCATTGTCGTAGTTCTATCAGCAGTGAGCCGTCTAGTCTCCACGTACGCCTCAATTCTATTTACATCTGCTGGACGACAACGCGCTATAGGTACTCTCTTTGTGTATAGACCATCATCGATTCGGTCATGGATCTATCGTTTACATTGGTTGAGGATGGCTTTATCCTTATAGAGGCCCCACGCTTTAAAGTGTTATATTTCTTCATGATGAGCGTCTTTAAGGTCTTCTTAGGTGATTTATCCTTTACACTCTCGTTCATATGTTTGCCATCCTCCTTTTTGCCCTATTTGTCCTGCCTGTCAATTACTTCATCCGGCATGTGGATAAGGGCCGATTCGCTTTCATCATCTTCATCAGGCGTCCCTCGGCTCGCTACAGTACCCAAAAAGACCAGTATAAAAGCGCAACGTTAGAATCTCAGTACTAAAAGGCGCCTAGGGGTCGTAATAGAGGTAGTACAATAATAATAATAATCGAATAGTCGTAGGAATTAACCTAGCCTTCCTATTTTTACTCGTTTTCTAAGCCATTATATTGCTTAAAAATGATTGGAGCTTAGGTAAATAATTTCTATACGCTACCAATACTTACCAATAGGTGTTTGCGTTGCGGTTGTTTCCTTGCGAGCAGTGCATGGCGTGGCGTGAGTCGACACTGATACAGCAGAGGCACTACACGATGAACGGCATCCAAAAGAGGTAAGTGATGCGCACGATGCATACGTGTCTTTCGGGGGTGAGGGATGCCGCCGCGGTGGTACTGGTGGCGGGGGTCCTCTTTTTGTCGGCATACGTCGTAGTGATGTTGTCAAAGTAGTAGCGTCGATTAGTGACTCGTTGTAGGTGCTTTTGGCTGCCGTGACCACAACGGGAGGTTGACTGGATTCGAACCGGATACTGCCGTGAAGCTCCTGCTCAGTTAGCTGTTCACTAGGAGCAAAAGGCTTCTTCAGACTATCGTTCTCGAATGTCTTTCTGGTTACGCCCCTTTTGGGTTTCGGCGGTGCGGGGCCTTTCTTTGCCACTTCGTTAATGAGTTTTGGTGATATAATATCCGCATGCTTTCCGTTGGGACCGGCCATTGTCACGGGCGCAAATGATGATGACAAGGACGAGGGCCTACCATCGGACGCGGAGATGCCCGGACACGGGTCCGACAAAGAGCTCTCCGAGAGTAGCGCTAGCCGGTTAAGACGATCGACTAAAGAGTTAATTCTTGTCTCCGGGGTACATGGTTCGTTCCCACTCTGAAGCCTGCCTGCTAAACTAATGTCGTCGGACTTGCCGTGACAGAAGCACTCTTTACGGAAGCCCGTGACTAGCGCGACAGGCTTGGACGCTAACGAAAACGTTGTCATTTCAGCGGTGCCTAGCTGAAACGAAGAATTCCGAGGGTTTTCTAGCGGAAAGGCTTCAATGCTCGCCTGCACTTCAGTGCACAGACGTCCATGATCATCTTTATCACCAGCAGCATCATATTTGCCGTTGGTCGAGTGGTTTTCGGTAAGCCACGAAAGCTGGGGTTCGTTGCCTACCGATGACAGTGATAACAATCCTTGGACGGGATCCATATTGGTTACTGACGAGGCAAGTGTATGGCTGCACTCAGGTAGGGGGCTCGTCTGGGGAGACGCTGTTACGGACACGTCGTCCACTGTAGACTTAAACGACGCGCCCGGCTGAAATGTCTCGAATCGCCGCCGACTGACTCGCAGCTCGTTCTTCAACATGATCTGTTGGCGAAACACAATAATACCGACAATGATGGTCAAAAGATAGTCTTAAGTACTCTTATTAGGCGTTACTGGGGAACAAAAGAAAAAGGTCGGCGAGATCTCGGGGGATACCTATTGTGCGTTGTGGCAGGATCGAATACACAACTTCTAAGGTCAGAGTCACGAGCCCTCCCTCCTGCCGACCGTAAATCAATCGTTTCGATCCGTTCGACGCTTTCAAGTAAAATTGCGGTAACAAGAGAAACAGAAATTGACTTGACAAATTGATATATACATGTCACTATTGAACTACTATGCGTGCATATGAAAATAAGTTCTACAAACTACTTTTGAACCACTATGTATATATACAACACGTAATAATATTACGTACAACAAGAATTGAAATTTAAAAAAAAAACATACAATCGTGTGGAACACATAGCATGTCATATCCTGAGTACCTAGCATAACGCGCAGAATTGCGCGATCTAACTTTCTATTGAACGAGTGATGACGATACAAAGCAACGTGCCTTCGATGATCTTACCGGTTTAAATTCGCGTTCCTCCTTCGTGTGAACAGACAGTGCGCTCCTATCGCTCGCCTGCTGGACTTTTGCCGGCAAAATCGGTGGATTGGGAATTGCCTATGGTGTTACACACAGAGTCATACAACGTACGGTTTTTGTTGCGCGAACACTAGAATAAAGATACAGTGACTTACTGAGGGCTAATCTACTAAGACTGAACAATGCAGTTGATCTGTAAAGTTACTATTACGAGAAGTACCTCTACAGGCGCGTCGAAAGCAAGAGACAGGTTGTCGAAACACAAGTGACCGATCATGAATGACGAATGAGTTTAAGTAAGGTGTGACTGGGGACTTCTGTTCGGTTTGCGATGTACTTTGCCAAGTCACCTCGGTGAGAGAGAGAGAGTCGACGAGCGGAGTTGCGAGAGTCATCAAGAGGCTTCGCCTCTTGCCGCCCCCTCCGCCGCTTGAGTTGAATCGGTTGGGGTCACGCGTCTTCTCTGATCGAGGAACAAACCGTACACAAACTGGCGCAAACAAGAACCGACTCCTGCAGCGGCAGACCAATTAGCAAACAACGCATGCGATAGTGCAAGGACGGCGAGGCCTAACGAAATGAGATGATCGCCAATCACTTAGAACAGATAACACGAGAACACAACGATGGTGGAAAAGTCCGTGGCTCAACTCACCTCATCTTGAACACCACGGCGGAGAAACCGAGTTGCTAAACCCGATGTCCTGGTGCGAAGTTCGAATATGATATATGACTGGCAGAATTGTCTGAGATCTGTAAAGTAACATTGCGACAAAAATTTTGAAGTATTTATTTTAATTCAAATATAATGCTATTTATAATGAAGGTGATCGGTAAGGTGGTTTTTACAAACTGTATATGGGGTTCCTTACTTTTTAGCATTTTTTCACATAATTCAGACTAATTTGTTCAAAGACACGTTTTGTTGTTGGCATCTAGTTTGCTAATGGTCGTAGGATTTTTAGTGTTTACTATACATTTCAAAACATTTTTAACAACTATTGTAAATATATGGATTAGATTAAAATCTCAGAAACTTGAAAACCAGTGGGATGCCACCATCACAAAAACAGGACTATAGAATAACTTCTTTTAAATGTGACACCTTATCGTTTCTGGCAATACATTGAAATGTGAACGGGCTTAAATCACACTGGCATGACCTCCAAACGTTCCTCTCGAGCCTGCCGTGCGCCTTTGTGATAGTCATATCAGGAGCAAAGCTCCAGGAAGCCGAAACCAGTTTATTTAAATTGCGCAATTATAAGAGTTACAACAGCTGTAGGTCATGGTCTCGCGGAGGTGAAGTAACTTTGTATGTAGGATGTGACTATAACGTTAACGTACCAAAAAATCTGGCTTTTGTGTCTTCAACTACCTTTTTCTGCGAGAGTATAGTAGTGGAGGTGCGTAGTGTGGTGGAGGGAAAATCTCTTCTAGTTGGCGCATTCTATCGCCAACCGTTTAACAAAGTATCTGATTTGAAATATTAATTAATACTTTTTTAACGGCTAAAATATGCTCCTCCTTGGAGATGCTTATATTGATGTTCTTTGCAATGACCAAAACGCTTGCGATCTCCAAGAAATACCATGCTCAATTTATTTTGCCGACGCGAGTTGCCGTAATAGAGAGAAGAGGAGCATACCGGCCGCAATGTCTAAGATATTTGAGAAATAAGCATTGAAACAACCATCTTGAACAACACAATGTACTCAATTGCTGGCAGTTCGGATAACGCCCTAAAATGTCCACCACCGTCCAAGTTATGAGCTTTGTAGATGACGTTCGCCAAAGTAATGAGAAGACGAAATAGTTTCTGCTCTTTTTGTTGACTTAAGCAAGGCGTTTGATATCATCGACATCAAGACTCTAATTACCAAACAAGGAGTACATAGAGCTGACGAGCGCGTTCAATCGTGGGTATGTTATCTTATGCCAGAAATACAACAAATTTTTCTTTTTTTTTTCAATTTCAAACGTGGTTTATTTACGGAACTGCATTTCACAACGCTTAAGTTCTCGGCAAATAAAAATAATAAAAAAAAAACATGATTCAAACAACGAAATAGAAAATCACTCTCGACAAAGTCCAAGGAGTGCTTTTTATAAGCACTTTACACAATCGCCGTGGTTATTGAGTATCACAAGAACACCAAAACAGCAGCTGGTATGTTTGATTGAACACGAACAACATGTAAGGCTACACACTTTTAAATATTCGCACAAACGAAGTACACTTCACTAGTACAGCATATTCAGAATTCACAACTATGTGTAAAAACAACGTTTAAACATTACTATCTAAGCCGAGTGTGTGCCCCTATATACAGAGCACTACCATCCCAATTCCGAATTTACCTAGATTACAAGCCAGATTCTGACTGTGAAATTAAAAGCCACCGTTTCAGTTCACGAACGAAGAAATGTTTCCTTGTTAGGCATCTAATGTGTTTGGGAATACACGTCCAGGTTTTCGGAAGACGGCATGCAAGTGCGTGCTGACTAGACTTCAGGGACACCGAGGGCACTGCAAAAGTTGTTGCACGCCTAGTTGATGTTCGGCTGAGGGTAGGGATTAGTGGAAATGCGACTTCCGTGGGCACAATACCTTGCGAAATGTTGTATGTTAACATTGAAACCCTTAGCGTGTAAATGATTTCCACAGTAAGTAGATTAAAACGATTAAACAAGTCACGGACCGAATCCCTTCGCTTCCTTGAAAAAATTGCTCTAAGTGCATCATTCTGTATCACTTTGGCTCTCCGGAGAATTCCATCGTAGCCACTACCCCAGAGAAGAATACCATAGCACTGGTAAGAATACGGCTTTGTATACCATAAGTAGACCCTCTATGGGGACCCCAATCATTTTCATTCTACACAGCGCAGCTATTACTACATAGCACTTAGGTGCAATATAATCCAAATGAGGATGCCACCTCATGTTTTCCTGGAGAACGAGCCCCAGGCACTTAGCAGTATGCGATAGCTCAACGCTCTGTGTCTTGAGTATTAAGTTGTCAGGTAATGCCAGTTGCCTTGGCGATGAACAAAAAATTATGTAATTCGTTTTACTAGCATTGACAACTAGTCCAAAGCTGTTAAAAATGCGAATTATGTTATCAACCTTTAAAAACGACTGGTGCAAGTCCGTATTAAAATGTCGATGATTTACTCCGAACAGTAGCGTAGTGTCATCAGCAAAAGCAATAGTTGAGCCAAGATTTGGCTCCTGGATGCTTAATAGAATGAGGTTCAGAAGAATAAGAAACTTAAAAGGTCCAAGAACCGAGCCTTGAGGGGTACCAATGTCAAAGTGCTGCCAGGAGGACTCCATTTGACCAGCTCGTACCACCTGTCTCTGTCCTGATAGATAAGATCTAACCCAGGCAACAGCCTGCGCGGAGCAACCCAGCTGAGCGAGCATTTGAAACAGAAGGGAACGATCAAGGCAGTTAAAAGCAGCCGACACGTCGAGAAAAACTGCGAGACAAAACTTATTGGCCTCAATCGAATTTGACACCCGCTGCCATAAGTGGGCCAGCGCAAGGTCAGTCGACCTACCCCTGCGAAAACCGAACTGGTTAGGCGAAAGGAATTTGATCGACTCTAAATATCGATCTAATCTAACCAACACCAGTTTCTCGATAACCTTTGAGATATAATCAACGACCGAGATCGGTCTATAATTGGCTGCGCGGTTTCGTTCACCCATTTTTTTTAAATAAAGGAAACACCGCCGTATCCTTCAACCGTGATGGGAAGCTCCCAGATTCAAATGAACGATTTATAATGGCAGCTAGAGGTCCTGCAATTGACGGAGCTGCCAGCTTTAACAGTTTTGCAGGCACTCCTATGAAGCTTCGACTCCAGCTTGCTTTAAGACTAAGAAGGACACCAAGGACCTCAGGAACAGAAACAGCAGAAACTGAAAACACACTGCCATTTTTTTCCCATACCTCGTCTAGCAAAGTGTCTATATCTCTGCTCTTTTCGAGGTGAGCGACCGTAGTATTTCCTAACGTGGTAAAGTGACGGTTTAGCTCGTCTGCAATTTCAACTGGGTTTTCTAGTGTTTTATTCTCGCCAACTAATAACGTGGACGGTGAATCCACTGATTCAAGTCGCCTACCACAGATTCCGTTGATGAATCTCCAGAGTTGAGCGGAGTCATCGCGCAAGGAAGCAAAGCAATTGCGGTAGAATGCTGTCCTCGCGGCTCGAATTGCATTGAGGTAGCGGCGACGACTGTTTAAATAGAAAATTTTAGAATCTATCGAATTTATCTTACGATGTCTGCGGTACAATTTATTAACTCTGCAACGCAGTCGTCGTAAACCTGGAGAGAAAGAAAATTGATTTCCCTTGCGGGAACTATCAGAAGCAAGGGGATCCACTAAATCAAATGACTTTTCGTACATAAGAAGCAGGATTTTACAGAACACATCGAAAGCCGAATTTACGTCTATTGCATCATAAACTGCTAACCACGAGACATCTTGTAAGCGATATAGAAACAAATCAATTCTAGCTCCATTGTGACTTCTACGTGGGTTCTAATGGTACAGACGTTTTCAGATGTCGAGAACGTATCCGTTGGAATGGCTCAAGGGAGTATCGCCTGCCCGCTGCTGTTCAATATATTTATCAACAATATATTTGAAGTACCAAATACGGCCGACTGACCTTATTTGCTAATGACACCACAGCACTCTTTGTCGGCGATTTCCCACAAGAGGTAGAACAGATGATTAAAGAAGATCTTAAGCGACTGTCAGATTGATTTCGAGCCAATGGCTTTTTTGTGAATTGATCTAAAATTGGTTTTATCCAGTTATTATTGCTTATATAGATAGACAGGTTTTATTATTCTCATGAGTGGCTTACATTTGTACATAGGTTCACAGCTCCTCAAAGCCATCAAAGGCCAGTATGGAGTGTTTATTAGAGGTGACTTAAGTTTTAACAATGAAGCGTTTCAATGCGGAAACCACACTCTTGGCATGATTAATAAGACAAAATTATTTGACGTTGTCTTGGGTTGCAGGTTATCGTTTGAAACCTATACAGATCACATTCGTAAAAAAAGTTGCAGGGAGCATCGCTGTCCTGCTCAAAAGCCGTAATATTCTGCCCCGTGACTGTCTGTTCGCCATGTACTACCCCTACGTCCATAGTTATCTGACCAACGCAGTTGAAATATTTGAAATTACTTCTATGCGTTCTCTATGTCCGTTACATCGCCTGCAAAAAAGAGTCTTGCGCCTTGGGATTTTAACCATGGGAGTCCATGTGTTTGAAATACGTAGATATGTCGATTCTGCCTTACCCTCTGCAAATAGAGATGTCTGTCGATACTGAGATTAAACGAACCGTAATGGGACTTCATCTCAACGTGCTTAACCTTTCCCAGTCGACATCAATCATGAACACACGCACAACTTCTGATCTTGGCGACAGCTTCATGTAGCCAATCTCGTTTCTCAATATCAAATTTCGGTGCTACATATTTGAACAAGCTCCCTACAGATGTGCGCGCAACCTTTTCTTTTACAATATTTAAACAAAATGTTAAGCAATTCTATTAAGGTACCTTACTCAAATATCAGCCAAACACGATAATAATCATAATGACAATAAATAAAATTATAATAAGACATGCAATACAAGCACTCCACACTAGCCTTTCATAGTTTTGAGGAGCCGTGAACCTCTGTACAAATGTAAACCACTTGTGATCATATTAAAAGCTGTCTATTTACATATGGCACATGTAACGGCTGCTCGTGAATCACATGGAGGTTCCCAGTTGCGCAAATATGGCACTTTTGTTTACTCACACTTTCAATCAGACAAATTATTTTTGTCACTAAATCGACACTACAAAGCCCCGTCTCCTGCCGACCCTTTCCTCTCGGTCGAGTTGAAATGGGAGTCGCGCATCTTTCGAGGGGGAGCATGTCATGCAAGAGCTGGAGCACACAAAAACTGACTCCTGCAGCGTCGGACCAACTGGCATACATCGCAAGCGGTACTGCAAGGCTGACGAGGTCAGACGAAATAATGTGCTTGGTGATCGGCAGAATCGGAGAATAACTTTGTAGTATGGGAGGGCAGTAAGAAAAACCTCACTAGTTAGTAGAATATATTACTCGCGGCTTTCAGACACTTGAGCCTCTCTTGAGTTCCTCTAGCATTCGTCTAGTGAGGTCAGTCCTGCAGGAAAATCAAATCTGCACTGACGACGGCGTTGTAGAGGTGAAATGCTTTTTACATACGGGTGGAGTCGAGCCCGCTTTTAATCTCCGTACCTAGCTTCCTTGCGAAGTGGAAGGCCCTAAGGGTGTGGAACAATTGTCCGTGTATACAAATGATGTGCTATTGTATGGAGCGTCAAGATTCCAAGTGTGGCGACCGCTAGAGGGTTTAGGTATGTATGTATGCAAAATGAGGCAATGACCTCTTTCGTTTTAATCGGACCGACCCTCAAATACGCCAAGTGCTTTAGGTATCTGGGTGTCATAGCGTCAAATATCGGTTTTTTTAGAGAGAACCTGAAACGCGTTGATAAGTTCACTGATACCCCTGTTTACTTTGAGTTTAATCGCACAGGGAGAACAAAATAGCATCAATAGAGCTTCCTCAAAACAGGCGCCGTCGGAAACGGCATTTAGATGAACATCGGCCACACCATACGTCATGTGGTGACGAAATTTGCTGTTCATGGATACCACCACGTCGCATCTTTAGCAAGAGGTACTACGAATCTAAAGCATCCTGCATATGTGCTCGCTGTGAGGCCTTCTGCCTTTAGTACCATGCGGCAGATTGTTTGCAGTGTTTCAAGCTCTTATTAGTTTAGCCTAAGAACTATGTAAAATAGACTGCATTTTCTATTTCTAGCAAAGGTAAATAAATAATAATTGATGAAAAAACTAATACCAGTGCACTCTTTCTAAATAGCGACAACGCGAACGTTGAACTACACACAAAATATCGTCAAAGCGCAACAAAATATCGTCAAATCAAATTGCCAAGGTAGATCGTGTAAGCAAAATGTTTTTGTGGCAAACGGCCACGACACTGAGAACTAAAAACGCGGAAGGCGGAAATGTCCGATTAGTTGTATGAAACTTGGTAACGGTGTTTGAGATGTAATATGTTTTGTAATATAACGGTGTTTGATGTTAATAATATCCCCTCTGACAAAAAGGTGCATTCTAATTGATTATTATTTTTATTATTTGGGAAGTAAGAATAAAGCCACAGCTTCTACCACTTGGATGGCGGAGCTACAGAGAACCATCACGTCTGTCCCGGGGTGAGAAACAACCAGTAAATTCAGCTAGCAGAGCGACTCACGTACATACAAGACTCACGCCTTAGACCTACTCGGATCCCCTCACAAGAGCTTCGTTAAGTCTGGGGATGTCTAGTTCGTCAATTAACATCAAGGCTGGTGTACCAATTAAGCTTGAGTCCCGACTGGGACTCGATTTTAACACAGGGCTTGACGGAGTCACGATTCCGTTGTGGGCCAACGGTGAATGTTTGGTAATGCACGCCACAGTATCTGGCCCAGTGGTCCTCGTATCTGAGCATCCAGAAAAAAAGAGGAAGCCCAAGCAATACGAACTGAAGACGAGATAAACCTAACACCTATTGCCGAAATATTATTTGTCATTAAGGACAATGAGCTCGGTGAGCAAAGTAGCGTTTGGCAAAAAACAACACGAGCAATCGACGCAAAGGCGAATTTTTACTGCAGATATTGTCATAACAACCATAATAATAATGATAAATGTGCTTTTAGTAATATAACATAATACAGCTGTATTGACCAACAAAAAGGCTGGGTGGGCAGGATACACAGGAACTGTAGGAACTAGATGGAAGCAAGATCGTATGTCAGGCTATGGTACTCCCCTCCTAGAATATACGCACAAATATTCCACGAAACCCATTTCGCCATACGCCAGGCAAATATATTTTAATTTTCCCTGTACGCGCGACGAGTTTAAGTGCAATCCGGAAGCGACCCTTTAAACTCACAGTTTAATCTGATGTCAAAAATACGACGGGGATCGAGATAAGTTCCCTATGTTATGGCGTTCTAGGAGGTTGGCAAACTAGGCCTCATGTACTCGTATTATGGACGCACTCGTGGAGCACCTCACCAGAACAGTATTTAGAGGAAGTGCAGTCCGCTGGCTACTGAATGTGTTTATTTACATTTCTAATGAGATCATTTTAACATGTTAACTTCAATATATATAATCACATGATAATTCCGAGCTCCATTAAGCACCAAGCTTGTTCGGAGCTCTTTTTTGTGAGATCCCAATGTATAAATTATATTTGCTATTTTCACCTATTTATAATGTGTTGTGATATGGTTTGTATTACTCAATTTACATTTAACCAGATACCAGAGTTTTGAGATATTGCTCTCTAAGGTCGCATTTGAATTTAAGCAGAGACTTTTTCTGCCTGACGGAGGCCGGTACTTTGTTCCAGTGGGAGACTGCGACGTTTCTGATCGATAGCTGTGACTGGTTAGAGTTGTGACAGAATAAGCAAGCTAGATGCGTTACCTCTTGAAAATAAGGATGTTGCTGATGTTACCAAACCAGGTAAGTTGCATGCTCTAAGGACTATACGCTTAACTGGCGCTATATATAGTTGAATTTACGCATATGTGATATTAATGATAAGGCGCCTAAAAATAAAATTAGGCAGTTTCTGGCAGCATGCGTGATATTGACACTGAGCTTAAGATTTGCTGTAGTTTAGCCGCTGAGCCTAAGTTTGCTGTGAAATTATTTATGCTCTAAAATTTGCGAAACGGCGGCCGACGAGAGTTAATCAGAATTGATTGCATATTGATAGCTTTGGCTGTTATGGCCATTCTCTCTGATTCTCTGCATTCCAAAGCGAAACAGCTTGAGGAGCTGTGAACCTATGTACAAATGTAAGCCACTCATAAGAATAATAAAACCTATCTATCTATCAATGTTAAAAAGATGATTCGAATCTTTGACGTCGCAGATTGGTCGGCGGTAGCGCACGTGCCCTATTGTCACCAGCACGCAGCCTAGCGGTCTCCTCGGTCATCATGGTGCACGTTGGATTGGATGCTTCATTGGCCTACTGGCCTTATCAGTTATCAGCGGCGTAAGCCGTTGTGGTTCACATTGGCTTGGGTGTTTGGTTGGTCTACTGACGCCATAATGGATTGGTCTATTGACGTCACCATCTGTTGGCGTCTCAGTGACTGGCAGTTCTGTTGCTACGCTGTGGTCAGCTTCGTTACAATATGATTAGTTCGTAATTAATTTAATCATAATTGGCAACGTTGCGCCAGTCAAGCACATGCACACATGTAACGCGTGCGTGTATTGCCACGTTGTACGTTGATCTATTTGTGGCTTGTCCGTGAAAGATCCGTCCGTCCATCCTTACGGGAGGGATCCGGTATGTCCCTAGTCTAAAGGTAACTAGATGCTCATAGGTTTCCCGGTTGCACGGGGGCTACACGCAGGATATGCAACACGACATACTCTACGTTCCACGTACACGCAGGCGCTGTACGTAGAGTAGAGTGCATGCAGGAGACGCACGTCGAGCAGAGTGCATACATGAGACGCACGCCAATAGGGTACATGCAGAGCACGCAGGTAAGGGTATAGCACATGCAGGGCAGCCGGCATGCATAGTTACACAGAGATGAGAGAGGGAAACAACAGCAGCAGCAGCAGCAGTAGTAGCAGCAGCAAGAACAACCAGCACGTTGTTAATTGCACGTGAATCAATCGATTGTCTCTCCGCGCGCCATTTTGGAAGCTTTGGACGCTCAGTGTCCCCAGTGCCTCCCAATGAGTCGGTCAACAATCGTCTCTTAACAATCACCGGTACTACTCTGCCGTTGCTACCAGAACTGCTGTAATAATTTAACTACAACAATTAGTGCCGTCTTAATTACCACGGGGTGGCTGTCATTAATAGCGTTCAACTAGGTAAGTAGGTGTCCTGTTTCTATCGTTATTACCACCACTGAACGGCAGGGATTGATTTTTCTAATGTCATACTCTTCTTACGTTTCGCGATGCCAGAGGGACATTCGAGCGAAGCAACGAAATAGGGAACGAAGGTGGAGCATATAGTTAATTGAGTGAAACTACGTATAGATGAGAACGGCTAGCAAACATCCATCCACCACGTCCGAAACGGTGTCGTCGGGTGACTTAGCATTTTTGACCTAAATGCCAATTCTTTTTTGGGCTTCTTTCAATATGCATTCTTTTCTATGCACGCAAATGACATTGATCTTGGAACGTCGAATGGCTAGATGACAATTGACTATATTAAATGACTAAAAAAACAAACAGTAGCAACACCACCAGCGGTGCTCACCTTACCCAAGCTCAATGTCGCGTGCAGCCAACTGCACGATTATGCCACTCGTGATCTGAAACACGTATGGTTCCTTCGTGAGTTCTCTTAACTCGACATGCACAAATGCAAGATGACCAACATCTGAACAATAGACAGTACGCGTACCTGGCAAATGCTCTGGGGCCACAAGTTACGTGCAGACACTACTAAGAATGTAGTTAATGGGTATCACGTGGTCACTCGTATGGTAGACACAGTTCGTACACAAAGAGTTGATGAGCAGAAGCATAGGCCGATCGTTGTACGACACAAAACGAGTGGTTCACTTCGGTAGCGTTCATTTTGTGCACTTTAAGCCTGTTTTCCCTATATTTATAGACACACACGTTAGGCGTTATTGTACCTCCCGGGTCCTGTGACGTTGGATGGTGGATTGGCACAACCTGAACATCAAATAAATCGAGTTAATCGAGAATGCAATTCTGCATTGCATTTACTGTGTACAACTGTAACTTAATTACGTGTGTTTAAAGTCTAAAAATACGTTTCTCGTGCACCTATATGGAATACAATCATTTTGCGTGTGTACTTGTATGTGGAATTCGCCATGAGTAACCCTCTTTCTCTGGGGACGTGATTCTGTTGCCGGTGCCAAAAATTATTTTGATTGGTAACCACAAATGTGCGTAGAGGGTCAGTGAAGTCAATGTACTTGATAACCAACTCCTGTCTGGCTATAACCGTCTGTCACCAGAGCCGCTTCTTGCACTGGCGACGGCGTCAGCAAATACCTTTGTTGAAAAAACGGAAGTTGTCAAGCCGATTAGCATGGGATCGAGTTTGAGTTGGTTGAGATGAGTTTTGTTCTTTTTTGTTGGCTCTATTAGATTTGGTTGAGCATTGCCCTAGTGCTGCATTTCTCGGGAGAAGAAAGTACACATAAATCAATTGTATAAAACGGCGTGGAAATGGCTATAGAAAATAAGGATAGTATGACGGCAGATAGTAGTAGTTTCTCACCGGTCAAAGGATTAAGAGCAGGTGCGCTCTCGTATGCCTCAAACTCCTTACTGCAGCCCCTTCCTATAACGAACAAATAAGTAATGCTTGCCGAGAGCTCCGTAATCAGGACCGTCGCATAACGGGTAGATAGACAACGCAATTTTAGCCGCGGGCAAAAAGCTGCTTACTCGCGTCTTTATTTGGATATGTCAACATATTGTCTAACTGACTGTAGAGTATGCCATCGGCCTTTGCGGCCAGACCGCATATATATATATATATATATATTTAACGATATATACATAGAAACCGGAACTAAAGGGATGATTTTTGCTTTTTTGTACAGCTGCTTATAATCCGCGAAACAAGTGAATTTGATTCTAAGCGTGCGTCACAAGTCCGTTCATCGCGTTAGCCAAATCCAGAATAGGATGGCGTGCCAATCCAGTCGTACCAGACCGTTGACGCTGGCAGCCATTGGCTCTACTTCAAAAGGGTACCATCGGCCTACCGAGGGTTGGCCATTTATGGACACTATCGAGCATCCGTACGAGGTAAGGCCTTGAAGATCTTGAAGGAGGACTTGCTTCCGTAGGTCACAAGTATGCATTCTCTTCGAAAAGCTAGTAAACTTTGACCTCTGCGTCTCCAGTCAGAAGTATTGGGAGTTTCGAAATGGGCTGAAAGCGTAGATAGCCAGAGTAGCCGACAAATTTGACAGAATGTTTACGAGTTTGAAATCATTCATGTTTCTTGGCTTTTGTGCTAAATGCTATATGTTGTGCTCTCCATAACATTTTTCTTTTTTTGTCTTTTTTTCCTCAATCTTTTGCAGTGCCTTATGTGCGGCGAAATACTTTGGACGGACGCCTGTATACAAGAACATGTTGGTCGTCACTCGTACGAGCCGAGTCCGACTGCAACCGACCAGAACCAACACAAACAGACGACAAGTTCGGTAAGTTAAGTGTCGTTGACGTGTAGTTATTATTACGAACGTGTGTGTACTTCGTGCGTCATTCGCCAGCCGTACTGACGCGAGTACGGCACGGAAACAGATTCTGCCCTGAGATTCACTCCTCGCGTCGTTGTTAGAGGCCGGCTGCGGAATCGTGATTGTTGCCAGATAGACCCACCAGAAGTTCTCGCAAAAGCAACTGCGTGCAGCGGGGTTACGCTTTGAACGTTTCGTGGCCAACCTACGCGTCCAGATAGTGGTCACATTTGAATTCCTAAAGCGTAAAGGGCATCACTTAGATTCGTAATCGTTCGGGAGGCTGGCCATTCGCCTATCTACTTTTCCGGCTGCAATGAACTAGTTATACTATTTGTTTTGAGATAGTGCAATTCTTTAGGTGAAAACCTGGCGGTTATTAGTATAAGTAATATATATATATATATATATATATATATATATATATATATAATATAAACCGAGTAAGGGCCTCACTCGGGTGCTAGGAGGAAAACACGAATAGTGACCAACACCACGACTGTATGCCTTTATTCTCGTCCAATACCTCTACTGCGCCGGTACAGCACCGCCTCTCCGGCCTGTCTCACACACAGCGATCCTTCTCCGACCGCGTGTCAACACCGTCTCTTGTTACTCACCTTAGTGTCACCAGTTCTTCTACCGGCAGCACTCTTGGATCACAGCAACGATGTCACGTCGGTGCTATTGCCGCAGCGTCTTCCCTCTCTGCTAAGGCTTGTTGATTCTACGTGCACCTATACCAGCAGACGTCGCTAAGCTATGCCACTCTCTAACTACATACCTGCCTAACTTGCTTAATAACAATGATATTCTACAGCCTTACATTCGGCCATTCTGCTACAGTCGCTGCCCTCAGCGACTATAACTTTCTCCCATTATCGTCGAAGTATACACATTCATTTACATGAACATATTTTTAATTTCTCTCTTTTTTTAAAGTTGCATTTCCAAAAGAGTTACGCATCCCCGGAGAACCTCCTTGTTGCTGTTTGCATTTGGTTCGGTGCGCCAACGTTTAGCCGCTGGGACTCGCCGAGCACGGGGAACATCTTGTTCTTAAGGCGCGAATTGTAGTCGTCAATGGTTCTCTTGAAAAGATTGCGTATTTCGCCGGTCAGCGCCTCATACCCCGACTTTGATTCTTCAATGGCCTTCTGATGTTGAGATCGGGCCTCCTGCGCTTGACCTTCATAGAAAAGACGAATTTGTCGATTTCCTTCTTGGCCTGTATAGCAGTCTGCTAAGCCGTCTGAGCACGGCTGCGCTCTCTCCGGTCCTCTTCTTTGGCAGTGGTCACCTGACTCACATCGGCTGTAGTACAACGTCTCGCATAGTGGCCGCGTTGATTGCACCGGAAACAACGTACTATGCTACTCTTCTGATCAGCGTTTACGGTTTGGCCGCCACTCAGTGGGTCCAGCTGCGGTTGTTGTTGTTGTTGTCGTGGCTGCTGTTGCCCTACGCCACCTGCGGCGGTTCCCCTACGCATTCCGATGTTAAACTGCCTCGGCGCTCTAATCTGTTGCTGTTGTTGCATTAACATCAAGCACCTGTCTCTGCGGTGTCCTACCTGTCGACATTGGTAACAGACCGTTTCAGGCCTGGCACCTCCACCTGCGGCATATCCTGCTCTAGCCGCGTCGCCGACGACCATAGGACGACGCCGGGTGTGCAACTCCATTGCGTCTTCTATGTCGTGGATCAATGCGGACACACCGCTATGTTGGCGAGCAGCAATGCCCTGCACCACATATTCGAACTCTGGACGCAGTCCGGCCAACACTCTAGCCTTGATTTCGCCGATCGACAACGACACTTTTAGCGCCAGTGCTTCTACTCTGCGTGCAAAGCACCCCAACGACTCCTGTCGTTGTTGTCTACACGACTCCCACTGGTCTACCAGGCGGTTTCTGTCCAGCTCACGCCTAAACGCAATTAGGAACGCTTCCTTCCACATTTCATATGTGTCGCACCTGTGTCCGTGCGTGGTGTGCCATGTGCGTGCTGCACCGACAAGTTTGTTCAAAATCACCCGACGGGTCTCACCCCATGACCATCCGCCGATCTCCTTCGCGATTTCAAACAGCCAGCCGAATCCATTCTTCCGCTGAGACGCCATCGCTCCCCGAGAACGTCTCTACTTGGCCGCTGACGTCGCTCGCCGTCTCGATCCGCACTGCTACGCCTGGTTCCGTCTCCTTCTTCATCGCCAACTGAGACACCATAGCCCGCGTGTCATCTGCCATCGCTTCCATCGAGCTCATCATTTCGGCTAGCATCTCCATAGTTACCGGCGTCCCGCCGCCGTTCGTCGCCATTTTTTTTTGCACCGTCACCGGTCTCGCCCAATAACACTAACCTCTTGCTGCAGCTGCAACTCTGCGCTCGTTTCTTCTGCGACACGCGACGATCCGTACACACGTCGACTCAACCTCACCGTAGCAGCAGTAACCGCACTCAGTCCCGTTTAGCACTACTCAACACGCACGCGCCAACAACAACGCGCAACAACCACTTCGTTGCTCTTTGCCGTGGACTCGACACCCTTGCTGTGTCTCTCGGTCAACCGGTTCATGTTACCCCCTCGAAAACCCCACTTCTGAACACGTAAAGGCCTCACTCGGTTGCTAGGAGGAAAACACGAATATTGACCAACATCACGACTGTAGCCTTTACTCTCGTCCGACACCTCTACTGCGCCGGTACAGCACCGCCTCTCCGGTCTGTCTCACACACAGCGATCTTTCTCCGGCCGCGTCTCAACACCGTCTCTTCTTACTCACTCTAGTGTCGTCAGTTCTACTACCGCTATTGCCGCAGCGTCTCCCCTCTCCGCTAAGGCTTGTTGATTCTACGTGCACCGATACCAGTAGACGTCGGTTGCTAAGCTATGCCACTATCTAACTACATACCTGCATAACGTGCTTCATAGCAATGATATTCTACAGCCTTACAATTGTCTAGGCTATGAACTTAAAAAGGGGCGTGAAAAGTGAATGCAGTACATTAAATGATTTACTTTAATCGGCCAAATTCTAGAGCTCGCTCAAATGTCTACCGTCGACAAACGAGCTGGCCGAAGAGAACCTGAAGAGGAAAAATGACGGGTATGCGCTTTAAGCCCATTCCACCTAGCAATGCATGACGTCGTTGAAAAAACGCAAAATCTACTACTTGGGCAAAGTTAGACCCAGAGTGTGCATTCATGCCAATACGCGTCAGGTGGCGAAGAAGTTTAATGGCGGAACAATTTGCTACAATATAGTGATAAATAATACACATTAATTTATATATAAATGCACACAAATATGGCACTCTGGCTAGATTCGAATATCGTTGGATGGCCATGCCGCCCAAAGTGTATTTATTTAATGATGGAACATAGATAATGAAGAACTGGATTGAAAGCAAAACGAAATCAGCATGGACAATGCGGCCACCTCGTTGCTCAGACCAACGAGCACTTGCAATATGTTCACCCACTGAAGGAAGCAACAATAAGTGACCTTCTATTTAGGATTCAGTGGAATCGGAGATAGGCGTAAAGGAGGTATTCCTCTCGTTCTCATGCGTTTTCATGAGAATTCTTCCTTTTTTTTATTATGCTGTCATCATAGTGATCTGTGAACAACATATTGATGTATCGTTAAGGCCGGGACACTTGTCAATCAATACAAGTGTGATGTTTTTCGTGACGCGTTTGCTAATTTACTAAGGTTGTTTCTTCTGTACAGTCTTTGAACACGAAGACTACGCGAGCTAGAGCTGATAAACCCCAGCCCCCAACTAGGGACGGCCCAATCAGTCACAGCGAGCCACCTTCGGATATCGATGCCGGGCGTCCGGTCAGGACCAAGCTTTATACTGGTGGGATGACCTTGACTCTATTACATCGGGATAAACACAAGGTGAGATGATTTTGAGATAGGTTTAGATAAGCAAGATACTTAATAATTAGCTAAGTTGTCAGTCAGCGTTAAAGCCGGCGAGTCGGAGAGAGAGAGAGGGACCACCAACATCTTGCATATTGAGCTCGCGGTCTCGTTCGACCCGATAACGTGTCAACAAAGTAGTAAGCGATTGTGTCATGCGACTGCAATTTCATTCGCCTTTTCATTCGCATTTTCTGCACTTTTCCTTCACAGATTGTTGTTAGTCACAAGTCGTACGGCGTTTGTCGTACCACGCAGGAGAAGCGTAGGCTTGTTTCCTGAGCTTGTCGGGCTGTAAACGTGACGCGCACGAACCGGATAATAATAATAATAATAATAATAATAATAATAATAATAATAATAATAATAATAATAATAATAATAATAATAAGGTAAAACGCGCCGATGTGAGCACGACAGAGGCGCACGGTCGTACTGACTATACATATATGTATATGAATATGAATGTATATGTATATGAATAATTGAGCTAATTCATTTTAACAACAAATTGGTTAAAACACATATCACCCTTCAAATGTCTATAGCCCGCCGGATAAGAGATCATAATAAGCCTGCAGTCCTTTATCATTATTGTGGCTGCTTATAAACTAAATTTGTTGCCGCAAACTCACTAAACTGCCGCGGCGACTTTCACTTCACGAGTCACCTCGTCGACACGCGACTACGCGTAACCATCTTCACTGCAGAAGTCGCTTCGTACGGATGGACGCCAGTTGGTGTATTCACATGCGAAACCTCTTCGTTGCCATTTGTTGTGCTTGCTGTGCTCCACTTTAGCAGAGCGTCGTCACGTGCTTAGACCTGTGAATAACGACATCACGTCGACGTGCCTTGGCGACTTGAGATGGCGGATCCACTGCTGCTGTCTGTCGAACACGGCAGTATATTGCGTTTTAAAAGATGACCAATCGCTCTCGAGTTGGCTTTGATAGCATTCGAAAATTGTGTGAGACGATTTCCAGAATGAGCAGGCCGACGCAGACGTCTTAGCAAGTCGGTGAAGAAGAAAATCAGTCTCTCATTCGGTTTGCGGTCACGTTATTATTATTATTATTATTATTCGCCATGTCCGTCGGTTTTCATTACGGTCATGAGACTAAAAATGATCTCGAATATCACCAATGACTGAACGAGGCACATCGGCGGTCATCAACCCTGGTAACGGACATGCAATGGAACTCAAATACGGTACCGAATTGTGAAGTAAATAATGAACTCAAATGTATATCTATCTATAAACGCCCGATCACTAGCCAAACCTGGAGCTATCGACTGTCTACATGCGTTTATGGAAACTGATAAGACTGATATTGCGTTCATTACTGAGACTTGGCTAACCGACAGGATAACGTCTGCTGAGTTGGCTGCCTGTGGAAGATACGAAGTCTTTCGTAAGGACCGTGTTGGACCTACAGGTGGAGGCGTTGCACTGCTAGTGAATTCTAAGCTTCCCTGTGCTGAGGTCAACCTAAGCAACACTTCCTCTGAATTAATTGCGGCAGTTTATTACTGGTAGAAAAAAGAGTACGACTTGTCTGTACATATCTCAGTCCGACCGGCTCTCATCTTGAGCGGACGACAAGATTAGTGAATCTGATTGCTGATCTACAGAACATCGTAGCTGGCGACATAAGCGTTGTTCTCTCCGGCGATCTTAATCAACCTAAGATAAACTGGTCTGGTTGGTGTACTGTAACATCATCACGACAAACCGAAGAATCGACTAACAGTGCACTCTCAATCCAGGAAAGGTTTCTTCAGTTTTGTTGTGAATCTGGCCTGAAGCAACTTGTCGCTGCTCCCACTCGTGGACAGAACTTACTGGACGTCGTCCTGGCAAATGATGACTCAGTTGATAGCATTTCTGTATCAGTACCGCCAATAGCCAGCGATCACCAAATGATTACATTCACCATATCGTGCGGTTCTATCACCCCTGGTGCCTGTGATCTCTGGTGGGACTATGACAAAGGTGACTACGAAGGGATGATCACTAATCTAACTGCGACAAACTGGACTATGTTTTTCTCAGCCTGCCCTAACGTGGACGAAATGTACAATAAGTTTGTGAGTTACATGTTCTTCCTGCTTGAAGTATTTGTGCCTCAGAGGGCCTCAGATACCGATGAAAAGCTAAACTCTGGCATTCAACGGGTCAACCGCCAACTGAATAAAGCCACGCAGAAAAACGGTCCAGCGCTACAGAAGAAACTGAAGAGAATGCTGCATAGAAAACGAATTATGGAAGAGAGCAGCGTTGCGCAGTCGACTGCTCCCAATGCTGTGCACAAATACGTGCAGAAGCGTATGAGGATCAAGGACAGTCTTGCCTCGATAAGAAGACCCGACGGTACAATCGCCACTGACGACCAGGAGAAAGCAGAAATTCTTAGAAATGTCTTTGCAGCTACCTATCCCACATATGAAGAACTGCAGACGCGGAACGCACACGTCGCTCCACCTATATCAACGCCAACGCCCGAAAATGTAAGCGTTGTGAACGACGTCGACGCATCTGTAGAAAACATCCTAAAGCATCTCCGCAAGCTTGCCAACAAGCGGAGCGCAACCCCTGACGGTATTCCAGCTTTTATCTATAAAAAGTGTGGCTACGACGTATGCGTTCCACTTTCTATGATTTTCCGTCGATTCCTGGAGGAAGAAACTGTACCTAGTCTCTTTCGGTGTGCTATTGTATGTCCGGTACACAAACGCGGGCAAAAAAGTGATCCGAATAATAAAAGGCCAGTATCACTCACCTCCGTTCCATGCAAACTATTTGAGAAGGCCATCGCCGAAGAGATATATCGAAACGCAAATGCACAAGGCCTTATTTCGAGGGAACAATTTGCGTATCGTCCCGCTCACTCGACGCTCTTGCAACTGCTCGAGACCCAAAATGACTGGTGTCTGCTTTTAAATGAAGGAAGAGCATTTGACTGTGTGTACTTCGATTTTAAATCTGCCTTCGAAAGCACCACGCACTCAAAGCTGCTTAAACTTCTGCCGCAATA
This sequence comes from Dermanyssus gallinae, assembly GCA_003439945.1. NCBI lineage: Eukaryota > Metazoa > Arthropoda > Arachnida > Mesostigmata > Dermanyssidae > Dermanyssus > Dermanyssus gallinae. The sequence continues at coordinate 437,260 of QVRM01001384.1, forward strand.
CGGAGTTGGTAGTCGTATAGTTAATGGGATTAGGGCTTTTCTGTCGAATAGACTTTCTAGAGTTAGGGTTAATAATTGCCTATCATCAACGGCAGAAGTCACATCTGGTTGTCCCCAGGGTACCATACTTGGGCCATTAATGTACATATTGTATACTGACTCTATGAAACTCATAATACCTCAACATGTGCAGGTAAAGATATATGCTGACGATGTAAAAATGTATACACCTGTAGATAATGTAAATCATATTGTTTCTTTCCAAGGAACACTGGACAAATTTACAGAATGGTGCAAAGGACTTGATCTTAAACTGTCGGTGGATAAGTGTGCTGTGCTTCACTTTGGCCACAACAATCCTGCTCATATATATACTTTGGGCACTAAGGAGTTAACTGCAAAAAGATCTATAAAAGACCTAGGTGTGTTAACGGCATCCAATTTAAACTATGCTTCTCACATTCTAGAAGTAGCAACGTCGGCTACGAGGAGAATGAACTGGATTCTGCGTTCTTTTGTGATCAAACAACCCTCTCTGTATGTAAGACTATATAAACAATCTGTTCTCCCGATTTTGGTATATGCCTCCCTCACCTGTGTGGAATCTAGGTTATTCTCGTGATGAAAATATACTGGCCGGCATTTATAAAAAGTTTGTTAAACGTGTTGCATATCGTTGTAACATTAGCGAAAACGATGTTAAATGCGACGATATTGTTGAAATGTTAGATAGAATTGACATACGCACGTTTACTCGCATATGTAAACGGCCCGAGCAAGCAGGGAGATTTTTTAACATGAATACCACAAGCACTCGCTCGAGAATTAATCTCCAGGCTAAAATGATCGCCAGGAAAGCGATTGTTAACAAAATGTTTGCATGGCGCTTAGTCCGTAAGCTTAACCATGTACAACCCGTCGCCTGAAGGCCGACTTGCGATAACCTTCTTCTGTGATCTCAATAAAGCCCCCCTGCTAAAGGGTGTGTGAATACATATATATATATATATATATATATATATATTATACGATCAGAGTTTAGGAAAGCTTGGTTTGCATACGTGTACTGTACATCTACTTTAGCTTCTGTGTCACGTTCTTGCTGGCAGGACAATCCGGTGTGCGGGAAAACCGACCAGCTGGTCAAGTCGTCGTCACGACAGGCCGACGGTGAGCGGCTGGATGCGAAATCCAAGTATAGCACCGCTTCGGTTGCTTCGACACGAACGTCGGACTGTAAAGTTCTGTACGAAAACCTATTCACGGAGAGTCCGGTAAGGCTTTGTTTGAGGGTTGAGCCACTCTCGTAGGCGACATGTTCTATGTGGAAGAGGCCCTCATTCACCTAGATATATAGGGATCACCCTCCAAACCCCTTGTCGTTCCACCTTACACACTACAGACAATAACAGGCGTGCACTACTGTGGTATGTTGCAGCGTCTGGATCTGATTTTGCAACACGTTGACTTCTATGGCAATGACGTTGTTCATCTGGTCATCAAGATCGACGCGGACCGGTACGAACCCGCCGTGAACGATACAGTGAACATCCGCGTAATGAGACCAAAACTGGCTTGGAAGTGGACGCAATGCGGTATTTTCGTTAACTACAATGAATGGAAGTTAGCTGGCAACATGTACCACATCGAGCTAAGTGGTAAATGGTCGAATCATCAATGAAGGAATGCAGGCTAGCGTGATGCTGTTAATAAAAGAATGTTTTTTAAAGATATATATATATATATATATATATATATATATATATATGCAGGTTAATGATATTCGAGCACTTACAAAAAAAAAAAATATATATATATATATAAATATATGAATTGATTTTAACGCAGTTTCTAGAACGGTCTAGCTTGATAGGCGGCTCTCTCTCTCCTATCACAACATGGTGTATTGGAATCATTGTTTGGATACGTGACATCCTGCACGAACGCCAGGAAGGTTTTGGGTATAGGCAAATCCATATTTTTTTAAACGACATTGTTAGAGCCACGCATATTTTGTCTCGGCCAAATATGTCTCGCATATTATGACGTCGTTTAAGATAAATGTGGACGATAATATGATTTATAGAAAAGTGAAGATGCCCGAGGAGTATGATTTTCTTTGCCGACATGCTTGACCATTTTTCAAATTGGGCAAACATTTTAACCTAATATTGTCAGTTACTGTCAAGCGCAGTTTTTCATATATATATATATATATATATATATATATATACATATACGTTGTTAGTAGATCTGATAACAAATACAAGTCTGCGGGATTTTCGAATGCGTTTTCGTGATATCAATAGCGGACTACCTTCGGCAAATGGCAAAATTATCATTGGATGAGAGCGCAACATTCGTCGCTGAATACCTGTCGGGTCGCACTGGCTACATGATTTTGGCCCAAAGTATAAAGTTTTATGTGCATCCGGCTCTACCTGAAACGGACACTAGCAACCGCGTTACAAACAGCAACACCCACAAAAACGATAGCAAACACGACTACAATAAGGAAAACAACAGCAGCAGCAGCAGCAGCAACAACAACAACAACAACAACAACAACAACAACAACAACGACGACACTAACAGCCACAAAATTGCAAACCAAAATAGCAGTTACCAAAGCCGCCCAACGGACTACAAGAACAAGAAGAATTCCATTGCTGCAAACGTGATCCCCACCAAAAACGATCACGGCCACGGTAAAAACAACACCAACCACAATGACAACATCAAGGATGTCGTCGTCAACAACAAAGACAACAACAGCAACAAAATTGCAGACCAAAATAGCAGTAACCAAAGCCGCCCAACGGACCACAAGAACACGTATTCTACTACTGTCGGCCTGGTCCCCTCCCGGACTATTGCCGGCAAAAGCGACCGCGACGACGGTAAGAACAACACCAACCACAATGACAACAACATCAAAAATGCCGTCAACAACAACAACAATAACGCCAACCACAACAACAGCAGTAACGACGACAACAACCTTTCTACGAGAGCTTTCACCGGTACTGTTGTCGACGACAAGGATAGTAGCGAATATGAATACTGGGAGGAAGATGAGGAGGATATGGATGTGGAGACCTTTGAGAACGATAGCGTCGGTCCAACGGACGAAAGCTACATGCAGTTGAAGGGAGGACGAGCTTCAGCTAGCCTATCAGGTCAGCCCAAGTCGGAGCATCTGAACGAGCTCGTCGATCAGCCGCAACGTCTTTCTGGCAATGGTGAGTCTTGTTGAGTGGCCAGCGCGCAAGTCATGCGTTACCGTACGGAGCCGGGATTGGCAAGCTGATTGAGAAACTAGGAGTGGGTAATAATAATAATAATAATAATAATAATAAACGTTTGTCTTACAGCTGCGGTCGTTAACGTCAGTACCACGTCCGGCTCTCACGTTGACGGCGTGACTCTCACTCGAGCGGACGAGGTGAATGCGAAGCGGCTGGTCAGCGACCAATGTGAGACCAGCGAGTGTAAATCGCCAGCATGTGAGCACGCCATGGCGAAGCTTAATACGAGGATTATTGAGCTCGAACAGGAGCGACTGCAGCTCACCCTCGTCCTAAACAACATCTTCCATACAGCGGCGGCAGCACAGACGCGGGTCTCGACAGCTTTGTCAACGGCGTCTGATACAGCCCTCAGCGGCAGCAGCAGCCAGAGCTCGCTGTCTTCACGAGCCCCCGCGTGGTGGTGGCAGTGGTAAGTCATCGGCCATAATTAATTACTACACTACACTGTAAACGACTCTCAAAAGGCTCTTTTTTTATCACGAGCAAAATCTTCCGTATCTTCAGACCCAAAATACTAGAGCGTGTGGACAGCGGATATCACGTCACTGTCACGTGCTGATATCGCTTTGCGGGGAACTTGTTTTAGACTTACATGGAATGTATGCTTTTTCTTGCAGATTACGCTGACAAATTTGTTGATGCCCCCGGATAGTGACGGCTAGCCGTATGTGAGTGAGGCCGCTGATGATCCGAACTATTCTCGATCTGTGTCGAAAGTCAGCCGCTGGACGTGTTTCTTGTATTGTCGACGGCAACGCAACGCAGGAGCGACAGATCTCGCGTGATGCGATGCGCTAGTCAACGCGGCAAGCAGACAACGTAGTGTGAGCGTGTTGTGGCATCATCTCGGCATCGTGTACTGTGTGATGCCGCTGGACTGCTGTGAGGAGTGCCAGCCTATTATTGTATGGTATGATCTATCGACCAAATATGGGTGACGCTGCTTACGACAGCCAATATTCAATATCCACGGCAGGGCACACACAAACAAGCATACAGCACGTTTTCGACGCAGGCGGCATTTGCACGAGAGACGACGGTATGAAGAGCAATATTGCTGCAACCGCTTTTACCCATACTATTACTACTACTCGGCTATATAAGTCCAGTAACGATAATGCGATGACGATAGACGATTTTGACTCTATTTTAGACCCTAGCTCGTTGAAGGAGCCAGTCTCGACGCTCACTCAGGGCGCGAAGTGACATGCGAACCGCTTCCTTTCACCACCCCAGGGGTTTCGGCGGTCTCTTCTTCCCTTCTGGTGTCACTACTATAACTACTGCTAACTCGACACCTGGACCGCTTTCATCTTACTGTTATAAAAAAAACATGACACAATTTTAGGAACAATTTACAAATCACGAAAAATATACAAAACATTAAAAGCACAAAAAAACGCACACGTATATACTGTGAAATGCTTAAGTTTACGTAATCGTCAGCGTCCTGTTTATATATATATATATATATTTATACATTCCTTACTTGAGTATCTTATGTCCGTATATCCCGTTATATCCCGTAGTTAAGTATCTTATATCCGTCTAGACCACTAGTGACTAGGACACGACCTGCTTCTGTCAGTCGGAGATAGCGACTTGCCGTAGGGCATGACTTATGAAATAAACGAACAACATTATGTTCTTTCACGCGAATATCGTACTCAATGTAATGCGTAATTAAATCGGCTGCGTTAACGCAGTCCGTTAACGCTAAATTAACATCATTTGAATCATAGACATTGCTCCAGGAAATATCACTTAGGCGATTTAAGAAGGTACCCACACCAGCAGCGTCGTGAACCCGGGTGAAGATGGAAGTAGCGGCCTGAAGCGTCGTTGAAGTTTCTCCGCATTTGAGCAGGGGGACGGCAACAGGGAAATGGTCCGAGAATGACAACGTATTTAAAACCACTGGTTGAACTTTAGAGAATGTAGAACAGCCCCTAATTGCAATATGATGCAAGTTCCAGAAAGAGGTCTCGTGACACGATCAATGAGATGCATTAGGTCGTTGCTAAAGAAGAAGGATATATAGTTCAACGGCGGGGGACTAGCGAGCAAGTTAACGTTCGAATCACCAAGGAGCAAACACGGAAGTCAAGAGTTAGATGGTAGAATATCATCTAGTAGGACAAGGAGAGTATCCCTATGTAGGGTACTACTCGAGTAAAACCCAATGATAAAACCTTCGATTTCGGACCCTTTCCGAAGATGTATACGAAGAGCTTGAACACACCCATCAAGGCTACTAAGCACTAGCGTGGACACAATCACACAGGTGGTACGGACATAGATTCCGACACCGCCTCCAAGCTTAGGCGTTTTACGATTGGATGTCACTAAGCTGAAGCCGTCAATGGCGAACAGAGAGGCATCGATGTCTTTTAGCCAAGTCTCGCTTATCACTGCTACATCTACGGATGACCACTCATCACAGAGTACGCTGCTCAGGTGTTTGTGTTGCCCCGATTTTTTTAATCCTTCTGTGCCAGCATTAAGATGAATTGCTGTAAACGAGCTAGTCACGGGGGGAAGGTCGTGCCAGTCCTTGCAACTAGAAATATTAGAACAACTTCGTGGATCAGGGAGTATAAAATCGAGCATTAAAATAGTAAGAGAGAGTCAAATCAGGCTGATGGGATAGTGTAGCCTTGGGTTAAAAATGCTGATAAAAGCGGAGAGATTGCCGCAAAGAATCTACTCAGACTGGCCGCAGCCTTCGGGCAAATGGCTTTAAAAAATGAATAAGAGGTTGAACAATTGCAGGAAGTTGCTTGCTCTTTGCAGGTACAGTCTTCTTGGGTTTTTGTGGCCCTCTAAGTAGAGATGGCGTCCGTTGATAGGAGTTTGTTGATTTCTTCTTCGATGGCGTGGGCTTCTTCGAGGAGATCTCAGAAATTCCAGGCAGATTTACCCGAACTTCGAGACCTAAAGAAGTCTCCACGACTAGGGACCGGACCACAGCTGCATAGGAGGCCTTAGCGGGGCCCGATTGACTGAATGAGATGACTTGAGGCTTATTTGGAGGGCATGAGTCCACTGTGTCCAGGACATTTAATGATTTGGCATCCGGAAGTCCATATTGACTTGATGTATCAGCCTACATTCCATAAGAGCTTTCCTTTTTTCAATTTCACAAGCTCGAAGAGGACAGGCCGCTGATTGAGACGGATGCGGCCCTTTACAGTTTACACATCGAGGTGCGTTCTTGCAACTAGCCATAGTATGACCCGGTAGGCCGCACCGCTTACACAATTGGCTGTTCCGACAGTTGGCGGCCGTGTGCCCAAGTCTCAGGCAATTATAACAGGCAGTGGGGGCTCCGGCGTGAAGGACAACTTTATGCATCTTGAACACCAAAAATACCTCGGGAGGCGGTAATTTATTAAACTGCAAGATCACCCGGTCCGTGGGTACCACAATAGTTTCCTCGCCGCGCTTCCTTATGTAAGACTCTCTTTTTGCCATTGTGACACCGACATCCTTAAGAGCAGACGTGATATCCTGCTCTGAAAAACCTTTATCCACGTCAGTAATTCTAGCTCTGTAACAGCCTAGATCATGACTTTTACTAATACAGGCACGTTGAGCAAGGACGATAGCTGTGTGGCCTTGGCCAGATCTTCAGAAGAAGCCAGATCTTGTTTCTGGCTTGCAAGCCGGAAAAAGTCAATGCAGTCCGCACAGAGCGCTAATACATTTTCATCGAATGGTTCAGCGACTTGCACTAGATTACCATCAACGACCCGATCAGCACTGCGTCCGATGACGCACTGACTCCTTAAATTACTCAACAGACTCACGATAGCTCCCCTTAAACCCCACCAAAGAGTCATGTTTTTGAAAGACTTTTAATCCCCCGCCTCCTATATAAACTGGTCTCCGGTCCCAGACCATCTTACGCACTCCTCAGCGACCTACATAAAGAGATCAGAAAAGTAGTTAAGTCGGAATGGCTTAAGCTCGAAAACTCGGTGCCGAACGCCTACCTGTACACGCACACAGCACACGGCGGTCTGGACATCCCCTCCCTCCAAACATTCATCCCCAGACCCCGCCTTTCCCGCCTGACAGCATTACAACACACCACGCACCTTGGGGTTCAATGGATGCTAACCACCGAGCACTTCAAAAAAGACCTTGCGAAAACAAAACATCTTTGCGAGCGCTTGGGAACCTCCATTGAGACCGCTACACAAGAGACCGATTACTAGACTCAACAACTACACAACACGTTCGATGAGACACATTTAAAAAAAGCACACGAAACGCCCTTTGTACATTACTGGATTAAGGGTATGCCCTACCTATCTGGAGGAGTATTTAAACCTACTAAAGCTCAGGATCAACGCACTACCAACGCAGCTGATTCTTATCTTACGTGACACCTTTTTAACATCATTTTTATTAAGGCGAGCACTGCCGAGTGTGAAACGTATTGTAAATGATTAATAAATCATCACAATATTATATATATATATATATATATATATATACAGGGTGTTTCAGGAATATTTGAAGCGCGATATATGGAATTGTAGAGCTCGTTAAAGCAAATGTTTTTTCCAATCGAACATGGTCTCTGAGAAGTCTTGTTTCGGAGTGAGAGTTACTACAATTTGTAATACTGGTGTTTTTGCCCGACATAGGAGCACAAAATGTGCAATTGCGAGACAACCAGTCTTTCTTGAAAAACATTTAAGGCTGTCAGAAGATGCAACATGGTCGCTTAGAAGAGAATTCGAAAAAATAAAGTTCTTTATTAGCTTTTGCGCCAAATACCTCAAAATCCTTAGCCTACGACCACTCACTGCGCTTAAAACTAACATATTCAGGCAAATGCGCATTTCATGATGATCATTTTGGCACCAAACTTATGAGAATGCGAGCTGTGGTTGCGAAGTAATTACAATTTTTTGGCCAGATGTAGGGATTGAGTGCATGCAAAAATTACCTAGAGTGCTAGTAGATCATTTATACATGCACTCAATCTCAATTATCGCAATTCACGGCTCGCATTGCTATGTATTTGGTACTAAAATAATCGGCATGAATTGCGCATTTGTCTGAACGTGTTAATGTTGAGCGCTGTGATTGGTCGTAGAGTTATGATTTTGAGATATTGAACGTGAAGGCTAAAAAAACTACTTAATTTTTTGCTAAATATTTTCTAAACGATTGTGTCGCATCTTCTAGGCAATATTAAGAGTTCTTCTTCTTCAGAAGAATTTTCTCGCGAATACGACGGTGTGCTTAGTTTCTGTATAGGAGGACCGGTCCTATAATCCTTGTCTCGTAATTGCACATTTCATGTTCTTATGTCGGGCAAAAACACCAGTGACACAAATTGAATCCATGCAACTATTTTGGTGCCCACTCCAACTTTAGGCAGTAACTCAAGTAATTTACTTTGTGTTACAGTTTCAAAAGCAGACTTAAAATCAAAGTTATAGATAACGTCAAAACATTTTGATGCGTGAACATGTTCCGCCCAGTCAAACTGCGTCTCCAAGAGTTGGAGTGTGCAGCTTCTACCAGGACGATAAGCAAATTGTCAAAAGATATAGTCATGGAAATTACGCTTTCTAACCGTTTACAAGCTATAACAATGAGCAAAATCGGTCGCTTATTTTTGGGTTCTGACTTATTTCCTCGCTTGTGTGCAGGGCTAACAATCGCCGTCCGATAAATCTCCGGTACAATGGAATCTTCCAGCGATCGACAAAATATCAAGCTTAAGGGGTGGCATATTGAGATTCCAAGCTGCTTGTACACGATTGACGGCACCCCATCTGGAGTGTCGCTCGTCTTAGATTTCAGGTCCCTTAGGTGCTTCAGCAAGTTTTCAGTCATTCAACATCATTTACGACCACTAAGTCGTCATAACCACCAGGAGCATGCGGAACTCCTGACGTCTGATTTCGCAGACGTAGCTCATTATTCGGGGATAGGTTTGTGCGAATATGTTTTTATTAGTTCTGCTTTTTCGTAATCATCAGAAGCTAGTGAACCATCGGGTGGCACAATTGAAGCCAGATAGTCACGAACTGAGATTCGTTTGCGGACATATTATATCTGTAGATTGAGTTTACATCGCTGTTTCGAACAACAGCGTGCTCCTCTAGAGTCCTTTGTCGAATGCATGCTTTGTTGAGCTTTTTCTGAAGCTGGTCAATATTGTGCTCATTAACCTCGCGATCAAGAGATGCTCGAAGAGCACGCACATGTCTGTCAATTGACGATGTGCGGCAGGTTTGTTGCGGCACATGTAGTTGGATTGAAAAGTGCACATACTCAATAAAATGGATGTACATCGAGTCCATGGAGAGCCAACCTTGAAAAATCTGGTCTAATTTGTGAGGTCAAGGTTCAGCTTCATGGCATCATAATCTCCTTTTTATAATCCAACATGGCGATTGACGTTTGCTTGGGGCGCTTGCAGTCCATTATGACGAACTCCACCTTAGTTCTTAAAGTGTCGCGTGTGCCAGTAGGCGAGAAATACGTTGTTATAAGCCGCACTGTGCGGTCATTAAAAATGGCACCACACGCCACAAATTCGGAGTTAGAATGCTGTACATCAACTTCGAAACAAGCTAGCTCACTTCGGACGAGGATTAAAACTCCACCGCTTCGTGAGTTCCCTTCTAAAAACATGAAATTGTTTCCCACCGCCAATTTCAGCTGAACAAACCGATAGTTCAGTAAGTCATGTCTCTGTTATCATTACTACATCTATATTTATACATTTGATATAACTATGTAGAGTTTTAAAATCACCAAGCTGTACAACTGATCGAGCGTTGATGGAAATACACCTCAATTTGTTTTGAATAGTATGTTTACCGAAATGGTGAGAAGTGGTTTTCTGTACAAGATATAAAGTTCGGCCGCGGGCCAGTCATGCTTTTGGGTAATTTTCTAACACCATATCAGGTCGCAGAAGGCCACGGAAAAAAGAAAGTCGGGTTTCGTCCTCCCAGAGCTCATCTTGAATGTCATAGTCTACGTCTGCGACTTCGACGTAGAATTTGTGATCACCGCTACGTAATCGAAGACGTTTAACGGAGATACCTGTATAAAGTGATTCAAAGCGAATCCCGGACAGTCGCATGCCGTATCTCATCTGAGGAGTTAAAACATACTTTGGGGAGATGTACGCAACCAATAATACCATCCCAGAGGATGTTCCTTAACTTGTATCTCTGTGAGTTGAGTTGACTATGCGAGCCAGAGGGGGCACCTTGACTGAGAAAGGTACAGGAATGTGAATTCTTGCCCTCGTCATTAAGATAAATTATTTTCTCCGTCGTCTTGGCGTGGCATTGCGAAGAAAAGTGTGGTGTACAAGCTTTTAACACGTATATTAACCAAGTCACTGGAGGCGTTTCTTGGCGTCGTGAATAGCTTGCCAAAAGAGCAGCACGGATTTACAAGAAAAAAGTCGACCTCTTAGCTAGTATTTAACGTCCATGAAATTGCGTTCACATTGCGTTCGTACGAAAGACCCCATAAATATAGATGTGCAACGAACCCGTACACCATTGTATCTCCTCCTGTCGCAAGACGCACGCGAATGCATCAAGCAATTGGGCTAAACTCATAGTACAGTTTTAAGTCATCTGAACAATCCCAATCCTATTTATCACATTCCCGTGTGAAGATTACCACGTTCAAAGTACACCCTTTAAAAACACCTGTAATAAGATCTCTCGATGTTGTCGTAGAACGTATACGTAATCGTGGCTTGCCCTATAGTTAGGTGCTAGGTTTAAAACATACAATTTTGTTTATTGCAGACACCTCATATTTGCTTTTGGAAAAAACTACACATGCGAGTATAAACGTACACACGTATAAGACTTATATACGTATTAACAGTCTACTGTCTTATAAAAAACAGAAAATAAGTATATATTTTCTGGAATTCAAGCACAAGCATTAATCAGACAGTAAGGTTTTATTGCCCTTATTTGTCAAAGAACAAAGAGAAGCGAACAAAATATCGATGGCAGCAGTGTTTGTATTTCTCCCAGCTACCTGGAAAGCTTGATTTGTAATGGTAGATAAGCTATCCAGGGCATTACAACAGGTAGCCGCGAAACTGCATTTGTCTCAGCTAATTGAGAAATCAATAATCAGACGAAACTGACGCAGAGTGGGTAAACTAAATGCCCTTCAGCAGGAATGACAGGTCTATCCGGAAAATCAGGATGGTCGAATAGACTAATAAATATAGAATAGACTAATGTTATGCGTGATATGATCTACTATTTAATCGAGATATTGGAGAGTCGTCATTGCTGCTTTTAGTGCCTGCGTCAGTGCCTGCACCGCGTCAGAAAAAAGACACTGTCACGCATTATCCGTCCTGTCTGTGCTAGTGGACAGGATGATGACGCACGGTGTTCAGTATCACACCTTTAGTGCGGCAAGATAGGAGCTACACAGAAAGGTAGCAGTTTTTCCCGGAGAACTTAGCAAAGATGATGCTCAAATTTAAGGGGAGGTAGACACTAAAACGCTCGGTGAGGTGCAATCATTATCGGCACAGCGTCTGTCGCCGACAACCTTAACCCCGTCATTGACTAGAACAATCGGAAGAGCGTATTCATCTCTCGGATTGCTCCCAGCGTCACTGCCTGAGACGTTTATCGGAATGTTGCGCCAAAGCTAAAAGTTTTGCTATTCGATTGGAAATTACATTCCATATACGATACATACTCTTCGTTCTGCATGCTGACGGGATTACAGTGCTCGATCCCAAGTTCTGGGCGTCATGGCCTGTCATACCATCCTTTGTCGTTCGTCTGCCGCACGGGAACGTTCTTAAGAAGTTTGATGGAGTTGCTGCCGCCTTCTGCTGACTGCGATATTCTCGCCCTCCAGTTCCCCCATCAGAAGCTCCAATACTTTTCGATGTTTCCGGCTTCCCTCTTTCAGCAACACTTTTCGATGTTTCCGGCTGGATCGCGGGTCGAGACGCGACGTAGTGTGCACTCTAGTCTCTGCTCGTTTAAATGTTATACCGGTATCATATGATATACCCAGCGAATATATCGCAGTCGATTTACTCACTCCGCACATTAAGTTTCGCCTCTGCAGTCTATATGCATCAAATTCCGGTGACAGTATGTGTCGTGCGCAACGGATCAACGAGTGCTGTGACGCTATCAACTTCTACTGCAATTTGTCCGACCTATGGTTATCGTTGGTGTCTTTAATTTCCCTCGAATTTGGCAAATTTGAACGTTTGAAATTAACTACTAGGGACAAGATAGCCGTACAATTCTTACGCCAGAGACCTTCCTTTGATGTCCAGCGGGGCAACGTGATCTCAAATCTGGAATCGCTTTCCGAATGGCACAGGCCAGGGTTGTTCTAGGCTGAAAATTAACACGTGGTATTAATTCTCAACACATGAAGATCGAGCTAATCTCCGCATCCTCACCGAGATGAGCATAGACGTCAAGAACAGCCGGTCTCTGTTCCGCTACGCGAACTCGCGCCTTACAAGCAACGGGTCCCCACCAACCCTGGAATCAACCTTCGGCATCAATGCGAAGGTTAATCTACTAGCAGCTCACTTCTCATGTATGTTCAACATGCTGTTCCGTTATTTGATCATCAAGGACCCCACTGTTTATATGCGTCTGTATAAAGCAATTGTGCTATCAATACTTTTAAATTGCTCACCCGTCTGGAGCCCATAGTTGTGCAAGCACATAGGCATGATTAAAGTTGTTTAGAAAAGATTTCTAAAATAACTCTGTAGAAGATGTAATATCGAGCTGAATGCTGTAAACCTTGCGTCGCTATCTATTTTACTAATGAACAACAAAGACGCGCGAGCACAATCGCAACTTGCAAGCGCTGATCTCATTAACCGTTTCTTTGATGTGAGAATGAACATTCGTAGAAGCCAAATCACGTTTTTTTTTTTTACCAAAATGTACTGCAGTTCTACAAACAATCAATAATATGTTTGATTGGCAGCCAGATAATCGTACAACAAGACGGCTTCGTGGGCATCACCGCCTATCCTTTCCACTCCTTATTCGGTAAATAAAGGCTGTGTCTGACAGATTAAGACCAAGAAGGAACAAGAAGGAGTAAAGCCCAAAAGGACCCAACCCTGCGACCCAAGGGGTAGATGCCTACAAAGGCCAAGATAAGTTTTTGTGGGTGTTACACAAGATTTTTAATTGCAACCTACATTAATGTTTTTATATAACTTTACTATGTTAGTACTTTAGTGTGCACAATTGTATCCTATGTATATATATATATATATATATATATATATATATATAATTCTTTTTATACGGACAGAATTTACTACTCATGCAGTACCATTCGCTATTCGCCATATAAGTGACGCAAAGCAAACGCTACGCATTAACCGTCAGCCGAATGAGGAAACTCTTATGTGCCGAGTAGTCCTCTTTGCCTATTATCACCTTGGCAATAATGGCCAAGGTACTGCATTTTTGAGATTACCTCATCTGGCCATTGTAACTGTCCACTATGGCTGCTCGGCTCATAGAACGTGACGTTGTGTAGCTTATTTTCGCCTCTGAGACAAAATCTGCGAATCTTTCTTACTAAAGGCCATGGCCATTGAGTAGCAAATCTACAAGGGCCTGGCGTGTTAGCGGGACTTTACAGCCTTGTTGTCGAGGGAGTTACAGCAGTTTTTATTAGAAAGGGTAGCTTTCGCTCAGCGTTGAGAAGGCCACAGTGACAATGCGTTTTCTGATTTGCACATACGGCAAAGGAGAGTCAGTTTTGCCAATGCGATGCATGTTTTGCTAAAAGCACTCTGTTAGCAGCTGCGCGACCGGGTAGACTTGCAAATTTTGCTTATGGCTGTACCATTTTTCTAGATCAGGGAGTGTTAATTTTGTCCAGTGCCCAGCGCGACCACTCTGGATTGATTTTCATTGCTGGTTCTACTTGTTTCAGGTATCTATTCTGCTGAGTGGTACTCCCTCCGCCCGAGTTTGATTGAGGGCCGTTTAGACGAATTGCTTCCGTTTTTTATGGAGCCAATTCGAGGTTCAACCTGGAAAGGCATTGCTGGATATCTGCCAAGACTTCGTTGGCTGTTACCTCAAGTTGTAGTAGCAGATCCTCATCACACTTTCAGTGCTGATTGTCTGTGTAGGCGACGGAATAGACTCTGAGAATGTGGTAAATGTGGTAATTATTTCATCGTAGGTTATACTCAGTAGGGTTGGTCCCAGTAAGAACCCTGGGGGACTCCGGCTGTGACTTCAGCTCTCACGCCTTCGTAATTAGACTCTCGATATTTTATATTCGATGCTAGAAACGCCGAAATAGGGTGCTACGGGTTTGTCTACAAGTGCTTTCGTTTTGGCGTCCCATAAAGGCATTTTGGTTTTGAGAGAATGACCAGACAATGCGACCAGTTTGCTTTTAGCCAATTTCCTTATGTTTTATCTATATTTAGCACGTTTCTGACGGCTGGGTGCGTAGAATGTGGAGTTCAGAAACGGTGCTGATTTTTTATTTTTATATGGCGTTATCCTGAGCGGTCTCCTTGCAGTTAATCGGCATAGACGTCCCGTTTTTCAAGCCTTAGAATATTCGCCGCTAGGGAGCATTTAATTCATTACGCGTTTGAATTCCTCTGGATGGTTCTCTAAAAGTATGCGGGGACACCGCGTCTGGACTCAGTGCTTTTCTCGGCCGTATGTGTACGACTACAATTGTGATCTTTTGGGTTAAGATTATCTCGAAGCTAGAATCTGTATTTTCCTCAATCAAAACCGGGCGAATGTCTTTGGTTGGGCTCCCAGTGGTCTACATTGCTATTTGTGACAAATTTAGCAAAATTTTTCTTTTATGAAACTGCTCCCTATACCTTTCATGCAGATTTTTGACAAAACTAGTAAAGCCAAGCTTATGTGCAGTTGTGTCTATACAAAATGTCATCGTGAAGTAAAAGCTCCGTTCCGGCATAAAATGACCCTGGGCGGCTTAAAAATTGGCAACTTACAGCATAAACCAACAATGCTTGGAACTTGTAAATGACATTTTCTATTTGGATATGGTTCTAACACCTCTACTATTCTCTCGTCAACAATGGCAACAATATTTTGACTCTGGAAACGTTGCGGTATAGACGTAATGCTCCCAGTAATTACTTATTTAATATAGTTCTTTAAATCATTCTTAGCACTGGAACTATGTGATGAAGAAACGTTAATAGAGGTCATAAGCTGCAGTTTCTTGCAAACCATACCGAGGGGCCTGCTCTCTGTTCAGACAGGTGGAAACGTGCCTTACAAGGCAACCGCCATATAGTATGTAGAAATTCCTAGCATTGATACCGTTACAACATTTGCATGAAGGAAAGCCGCTCTAATTTCGGCAAATTTGTATGCACTTATTTTGATGTGTGTACGACATTACATCAATTCAATGTGTTCAATTCAAACTAGATGAGATATCGGGTGTACCGGTTCTGGGTGGAGAAAAAAAGCCAGCCTCGACCGAAGACCTTTTAATCCTGGCTTAGGTGCCATAGGACGTACTGGCGGGACAAAGAACCAAAATATCTTTAGACGAAAATCTGGATCTCACCAGGGCCAGGAATGCCACAATCGCGGTCTGGCAGAATAGACTCGGCGTAGCCAAGCTGCATTCGCGTGCGCCTCGCAACCAGAGGAGACACATAGGCGCAAGGGTTTGAGCCCCACGGTTGCACATTTGTATTTATTGTCCGTCTTACAAAGCAAACCCGTGGATGTTAATTGTTGGATGAGGGTCAGCCCAAAAAAGTTTTTTTAGGGAGAGCTGGACCAAGAGTCTGATATCGGACCTCAAAACGTAGTATGACTGCCGACACGGGGAGTTGACCTACTGTGTAGCTCAGGTTCCCACCGGTCATGGTCAGTTCCAGAGCTACATAGATGAGATATAAAAAAAACAGTAGCGCCTGTGTGCTACGCGAGCCTGCGGAGGCGGACGGCGTGCAACACACTATTCTCCAGTAGGAGTCTTTTTAGGAAGCAAGTTCTACGAACTTTATGACCGTGAGAGGCAGCCCCACCGCTAACGTCGATGTTCGCATCTGTGAGAAGAAGATCTTGTATCTATGTATATGTATGCTATCAGGATCATTTTCTTGCCCCCAGGTCTCGTGTGCGGACCAGCGCATCGTGTGCCGTCTTTTCGTTGACATTAAAGAAACGTGGAAGGACTCGATGGACCTGTTCGACGCCATTTTGACGCTCAAGACAGCCAATGAAATCGCTAGGTGAGAGAGGTTCACGCGGTAGCCTTAGAAGAGAAGTCGGGACCAGACGCCGAGGGGAATAAGAGAAGGAGGCTGGATGCAGCCAGGCCCTCAAGGCCTTGGCGCACCCCTTCAGGACGATGTACGACGTTGGCATAAGTGTCCTACCCGGATGCATGTTAACATGAAAAAGATAGGCGAAGGTGTAGCTTCGTCAAGGAGAATTGCAGGAACGCCGTTACCACGGCTTCGACAAAATACCAAGTAGTACTAAGCCTGGAGGGGTGGGAAGGAATCTGGGTTAAGTGGATTTGTACGTCCCGCACTAGTCATCACTAGGCATGTGCATCATGCATTTCGGAAGTTTCAGAGAAAAAGAGGCAAAATCACTGGCATCCATAGTGAGATACTGCTATTGTCCAGATGGGATCTAGAAACCATAATCATCTCTGGCACCTTATCATTGCCAGATCTTACCCAAACCCTTTGCAATTTTGAATGGCCCTATGAGGGTACGCCCGTTGATAATGAAAATGCGTTGCACAAACTTTGTCTGCATATAAGCGTGATAAATATTTAAAGAAGGTATTACCTATCTATTATATGATAATTTGTGGACTTAATAGCTGTATTAAGTCCTTGCACTGAATCGCATAGTTAATTCGGGCTGGACCACATTTAACCTAATACGCTCTGTATTTGTACGCATATAACTGCTAACATTTACGACTCAATCAGTGTTTAGCAGTTCAAAATCAGTAATTACACGAATACTTAGTGATGTTTATGTTTATTCATATAACACATTGGTTGTACTAACCAGCAGAATCTCCAACATGAGTAATATCTTCAGCGCTAAACTCTAGGCCATCATACATACGTGTAGACTTGAGCAAGAGCTTTCGCGTTATATGGGGCGGTAGTTGTTCTTGAGTACACAACACACATGTAGAAAGGCGTAATGCAATGCAAACATTAACAACAGGGCCATTAATTGTCAGATCCAGCATAGTATTACTTTTATCCATGCGTTATAATTAACTAAGTTCCTTCTCGCCATCGGTGAGAAGTTGTCCCTGACAACGGTGAGAATCTTCGAGCCATCTAAGCAGGTCATATTAAATGCATGGAAGGTGTTACATATGTGACAGTCGCTGTAATAACAGGCATACAAACGAAGTCTCAAGGCCACTGACACGTGATCACACCATAATCATTGTCGTAGTTCTATCAGCAGTGAGCCGTCCAGTCTCCACGTACGCCTCAATTCTATTTACATTTGCTGGACGATGTAGAAAAAATAACGCGCTATAGGTACTCTCTTTGTGTATAGACCATCATCGATTCGGTCATGGGTCTATCGTTTACATTGGTTGAGGATGGCTTTATCCTTATAGAGGCCCCACGCTTTAAAGTGCTATATTTCTTGATGATGAGCGTCTTTAAGGTCTTCTTAGATGATTTCTCCTTTACACTCTCGTTCATATGTTTGCCATCCTCCTTTTTGCCCTGTTTGTCCTGAATGTCAATTACTTCATCCGGCATGTGGATAAGGGCCGATTCGCTTTTATCATCTTCATCAGGCGTCCCTCGGCTCGCTACAGTACCCAAAAAAGACCAGTATAAAAGCGCAACGTTAGAATCTCTAGGGGTCGTAATAGAGGTAGTACAATAATAATAATAATAATCGAATAGTCGTAGGAATTAACCTAGCCTTCCTAATTTTACTCGTTTTCTAAGCCATTATATTGCTTAAAGATGATTGTAGCTTAGGTAAATAATTTCTATACGCTACCAATACTTACCAATAGGTGTTTGCGTTGCAGTTGTTTCCTTGCGAGCAGTGCATGGCGTGGCGTGAGTCGACACTGATGCAGAAGAGGCACTCCACGATGAACGGCATCCAAAAGAGGTAAGTGATGCGCACGATGCATACGTGTCTTTCGGGGGTGAAGGATGCCGCCGCGGTGGTACTGGTGGCGGGGGTCCTCTTTTTGTCGGCATACGCCGTAGTGATGTTGTCAAAGTAGTAGCGTCGATTAGTGACTCGTTGTAGGTGCTTTTGCCTGCCGTGACCACAACGGGAGGGTGACTGGATTCGAACCGGATACTGCCGTGAAGCTCCTGCTCAGTTAGCTGTTCACTAGGAGCAAAAGGCTTCTTCAGACTATCGTTCTCGAATGTCTTTCTGGTTACGCCCCTTTTGGGTTTCGGCGGTGCGGGGCCTTTCTTTGCCACTTCGTTAATGAGTTTTGGTGATATAATATCTGCATGCTTTCCGTTGGGGCCGGCCATTGTCACGGGCGCAAATGATGATGACAAGGACGAGGGCCTACCATCGGATGCGGAGATGCCCGGACAAGGGTCCGACAAAGAGCTCTCCGAGAGTAGCGCTAGCCGGTTAAGACGATCGACTAAAGAGTTAATTCTTGTCTCCGGGGTACATGGTTCGTTCCCACTCTGAAGCCTGCCTGCTAAGCTAATGTCGTCGGACTTGCCGTGACAGAGGCACTCTTTACGGAAGCCCGTGACTAGCGCGACAGGCTTGGACGCTAACGAAAACGTTGTCATTTCAGCGGTGCCTAACTGAAACGAAGAATTCCGAGGGTTTTCTAGCGGAAAGGCTTCAATGCTCGCCTGCACTTCAGTGCACAGACGTCCATGATCCATGCCGTTGGTCGAGTGGTTTTCGGTAAGCCACGAAACCTTGGGTTCGTTGCCTACCGATGACAGTGATAACAATCCTTGGACGGGATCCATATTGGTTACTGATGAGGCAAGTGTATGGCTGCACTCAGGTAGGGGGCTCGTCTGGGGAGACGCTGTTACGGACACGTCGTCCACTGTAGACTTAAACGACGGGCCCGGCTGAAATGTCTCGAATCGCCGCCGACTGACTCGCAGCTCGTTCTTCAACATGATCTGTTGGCGAAACACAATAATACCGACAATGATGGTCAAAATATAGTCTTAAGTACTCTTATTAGGCGTTACTGGGGAACAAAGGAAAAAGGTCGGCCAGATCTCGGGGTCTTCCTATTGTGCGTTGTGGCAGGATCGAATGCACAACTTCTAAGGTCAGAGTCACGAGCCCTCCCTCCCGCCGACCGTAAATCAATCGTTTCGATCCGTTCGACGCTTTCAAGTAAAATTGCGGTAACAAGAGAAACAGAAATTGACTTGAAAAATTGATATATACATTCCACTACGGAACTACTATGCGTGCATATGAAAATAAGTTCTACCAACTACTTTTGAACCACTATGTATATATACAATACGTAATAGTATTACGTACAACAATCATTAAAACACATAGCATGTCATATCCTGAGTACCTAGCATAACGCGCAGAATTGCGCGATCTAACTTTCTATTGAACGAGTGATGTCGATACAAAGCAACGTGCCTTCGATGATCTTACCGGTTTAAATTCGCGTTCCTCCTTCGTGTGAACAGACAGTGCGCTCCTATCGCTCGCCTGCTGGACTTTCGCCGGCAAAATCGGTGGATTGGGAATTGCCTATGGTGTTACGCACAGAGTCATACAACGTACGGTTTTTGTTGCGCGAACACTAGAATAAAGATACAGTGACTTACTGAGGGCTAATCTACTAAGACTGAACAATGCAGTTGATCTGTAAAGCTACTATTACGAGAAGTACCTCTACAGGCGCGTCGAAAGCAAGAGACAGGTTGTCGAAACACAAGTGACCGATCATGAATGACGAATGAGTTTAAGTAAGGTGTGACTGGGGACTTCTATTCGGTTTGCGATGTGCTTTGCCAAGTCACCACGGTGAGAGAGGGAGTCGACGAGCGGAGTTGCGAGAGTCATCAAGAGGCTTCGCCTCTTGCCGCCCCCTCCGCCGCTCGAGTTGAATCGGTTGGGGTCACGCGTCTTCTCTGATCGAGGAACATACCGTTCACAAACTGGCGCACACAAGAACCGACTCCTGCAGCGGCAGACCAATTGGCATACAACGCATGCGATAGTGCCAATACGGCGAGGCCTAACGAAATGAGATGATCGCCAATCACTTAGAACAGATAACACGAGAACACAACGATGGTGGAAAAGTCCGTGGCTCAACTCACCTCATCTTGAACACCACGGCGGAGAAACCGAGTTGCTAAACCCGATGTCCTGGTGCGAAGCTCTAATATGATATATGACTCGCAGAATTGTCTGAGATCTGTAAAGTAACATTGCGACAAAAATTTGGAGTATTTATTTTAATTCAAATATAATGCTATTTATAATGAAGGTGATCGGTGAGGTGGTTTTTACAAACTGGGGGTCCCTTATTGTTTAGCATTTTTTCACATAATTCAGACTGATTTGTTCAAAGGCACGTTTTATTGTTGGCATCTAGTTTGCTAATGGTCGTAGGATTTTTATTGTTTACTATACATTTCAAAACATTTCTAACAACTATTATAAATATATGGATTAGATTGAAATCTCAGGAACTTGGAAACAAGAGGGGTGCCACCATCACAAAAACAGGACTATAGATGAACTCCTTTTAAATGTGACACCTTATCGTTTCTGGCAATACATTGTAATGTGAACGGGCTTAAATCACACTGGCGTGACCTCCAAACGTTCCTCTCGAGCCTGCCGTGCGCCTTTGTGATAGTCATATCAGGAGCAAAGCTCCAGGACGCCAAAACTTCTTTATTTAAATTGCGCAATTATAATAGTTACACAGCTGTAGGTCAGGCTCTCGCGGAGGTGAAGTATCTTTGTATGTAGGATGTGACTATAACGTTAACGTACGAAAAAAGCTGGCTTTGTGTCTTCAACTACCTTTTTCTGCGAGAGTATAGTAGTGGAGGTGCGTAGTGTGGTGGAGGGAAAATCTCTTCTAGGTGGCGCATTCTATCGCCAACCGTTTAACAATGTATCCGATTTGAATTATTAATTAATACTTTTTTAACGGCTAAAATATGCTTCTCCTTGGAGATGCTTATATTGATGTTCTTTGCAATGACCAAAACTCTTGCGATCTCCAAGAAATACCATGCTCAATTTATCTTGCCGACTCGAGTTGCCGTAATAGAGAGAAGAGGAGCATACCGGCCCCAATGTCTAAGATATTTGAGAAATGCGCATTCAAACAACTCTGGGATCATCTTGAACGACACAATGTACTCAATCGCCGACAGTTCGGATTCCGCCCTAAAATGTCCACCACCGTTTCTGTTTTCAGATGTCGAGAACGTATCCGTTGGAGTGGCTCAAGGGAGTATCGCCGGCCCGCTGCTGTTTAATATATTTATCAACAATATATTTGAAGTACCAAACACGACCGACTGACCTTATTTGCTGATGACATCACAGCACTCTTTATCGGTGATGTCCCACAGGAGGTAGAACAGATGATTAAGAAAGATCTTAAGCGACTGTCAGATTGATTTAGAGCCAATGGCTTGTTTGTGATTGGCTCTATAATTGGTTTTACCCAGTTAATATTGCTTTGAGGTGTCTTAAGTATTAACAATGAAGCATTTCAATGCGGAAACAACACTCTTAGCGTGATCAATGAGACAAAATTCTTAGACGTTGTCTTGAGTTCCAGATTATCATTTGAAACTCATACAGATCACATTCGAAAAAAAAAGTTTTAGGGAGCATGTTCAAGAGCCGTAATATTCTGCCCCGTGACTGTCTACTCGCCATGTACTACGCCTACGTCCATAGTTATCTGACCTACGCAGTTGAAATATTTGAAATAACTTATATGCGTCCTTTATGTCCGTTACATCGCCTGAAAAAAAGAGCCTTGCGTTTTGGGATATTAATCATGGGAGTCCATTTTAAATACGTAAAAATGTCGATTATGCCTTACCCTCTGCAAATAGAGATGTCTGTCGATACTGAGATTAGACGAACCGTAATGGGACTTCATCTCAACGTGCTTAACCTTTCCCAGTCGACATCAATCATGAACACACGCACAACTTCTGATTTTGGCGGCAGCTTCATGTAGTCAATCTTGTTTCTCAATACTCAAGCTCATGTCTGGGATCTGTTGGTGATAGGACGTGTTTCTTCGGGCTCCCGAAAATCACCGAAGATCTCGTAATTTGCAACATGACCTCCAAACGTTCCTCTCGAGCCTGCCATGCGCCTTTGTGATAGTCATATCAGGAGCAAATCACCCAACAAATGAAGTGTACAAGCTGATCCTTATTGCTCAGGCGCAAGTATTTCAGCATTTTGGACCCGTTTACCAGTGTTTTTCACCTTCGACGCGCACATCGACCTGCATTCCCGTAGTAATGCCGCAGTCAACGAACATCAGGAAGACCTCAAGTAAGCCCAGTGAAATGTCAGCAATGAATGTGTCTTACGATGATTCTGGTCGTTCACTAAACCAATTGTGCGGAAAATGCCGCACGACGGTAAAGCGGGCGCCTATAATTTGTGATACATGTTCATCTCACTACCATCCGAGATGTGCCGACGTTATTATGACAGTGATCAACAAAAGGAAATCTGATGATCCATCATTCCAGTGGTGCTGTTCATCCTGTAAAATCAACCGTGTTGCTACAGGAAATACTACGAAAAACCCACATAATTCAGTTAATAGTAATACGGCCGCTTCCAACGACAACAGTGTAGACCCCAACAGCAGTGGCAGCGAGAGAGTTAACGGCTCCACCAGCCCGAGCCTGAACCACCAAGCCGCCCAAACCATCGAGTCATCAGATATCGACACGAAAGGTTTGACGGGCCATCCACTATCGGCCACATCGGCACCGGAACAGGAATCGGCGCGCAGAGGTTCTGTAGCCGATGTGAGCGCTCTGTTGATGTCTCTCGCATCAAAGCTATCTTTTCTCACCAGCATACCAGCTCAAATGGAGCGGTTGGAGAAAAAAATGAACGAATGCCTGCTCCTCACCGGTAAAGTTGAGCGACTTGAGGCAGAAGTCGATGACCTAAAACAAAGAGTGAATACTACAGAAACCTCTATGGAATATTATATTCATTCAGTGGTGGAAGCTTTGGCCGCTGTTCAAGAGGTCCGCTCGACCGTTAACACAGTTAAGAAGATGTCGGCTGGCGCAAAGACGCTAGCGGAGTCGGCATCGGCCGGACATACATTTAAGGACCAGTACGACCGTCGGTCGGATGTGATATTTAATGGAATTCCCGCGAAAGAGAAGGAGACGGACGAGGACGTGCGCGCGACAGTCATTGAACTTTGCCAGCGACTGGAGGTGAAACTTGATGAACGCGACATCGACGTCGCCCACCGCTGCCCCCGAACTCGTATGATCAACGGGAAAAACATTACCGACCGCTCCCAGCTGCTGGTGCGGTTTGTTTGTCGATGGAAGAAACTTGAAGTGCAACGAAGATGCCGGGAAGTGAAGCCGAGGTCGAGCCTTCTAGGCGGCTGCCAGGGAAGCAACAACAACATCTACGCCAATGACCACCTGACACCCGCTAACGCAAGCCTGCACTACCGCCTCCGTCGCCTCAAGGCCAACAAGAACATTTCTGATGTTCGAACGTCAGACTGCCGTGTACAATCAAATGTCGGTCGCAAATAGTCGTCATTATATTATTATTATATGACAGCTAGTCAGACAATTAATATCACAGAGCTTAGAATAGAACCTAACTCTTCTTACGGAATACACTGCAATATTAATGGTGCCAAGTCTCATATTCACGACATTGAAACGATACTACATCTGCTTCCTTGCCCTCCGTCCTTTATTGCTTTGTCGGAAACTCGTATCTCGCAAGAGGAGGCAGCCGCTTTCCAGATTAATAATTATAACCAATTTGTTGATTGCCCTAATGGGCCGGGTGGAGGTGTGGCGCTGTTTATCAGAGATGATTAGGTGGTGCGCGAGCGGAACGATCTCAAACTAATCCTCCCGGCAGACTCCCGATGTGAAAGTATTTTTGTTGAGGTGTTTGCCGATGGTCAGAGCATGGTTGTGGGGTCATTCTACAGGCAACCGTCGGGGAAGCCCTTGGATTTCTTGTATGCTTTAGAAGAATTACTCTCAAAAGTGGACAGGCTAAACACAATCTGCCTTGGTGACGCGAACATTGACTTACTAGATAGGGGCGGTTCATATGTGACTGACCTAAATGACTTATTACACTCGTATAACTTTCGAGAGATTATTGGTGTGCCGACCAGGGTTGCTTGTACGGACACTGTCCATGGCCAACGCATCACCGAAACATGCATAGACCATATGTTCCACCCAAGTTAACTATCGCCTCCGGCGTTCTTACGACTACTTTCTCTGACCATTTCACCACACTTATAAGTTTAAAATCCAAACCGTCGGCAGCCAACGAGTGTCCAAAATTCAAACTTAACTATGATCAAATCGTCTCTCAAGCTAACTATGATCAAAAAATGCAAAACCTATCGTATGCACAGGAACAGGGTGACAGGGCTCTCACGCAAATGTAGAATGGAAGCGAACTGCAAGATTGTTGCAGACAGAATTAATAGCAGGCGGGGTCTTGGGAGGCAATCCGACCTGTACTTGGAGGTGTCCAGGAGAAAAAATGCACGAAGCTACTTGTAAACGGAGAACTCGTCACTGATGAAACTACGCTAGCTAACATCTTCAACCACTACTACGCGACATGTGTGACCCGTGACAGCGAGTGCTCATCGAGATACGCCATTCCGGATAACCTTCCGACGTCTGCCGAACAATTCTCCCTGCAGCCAGTCAACGTTCACAGAATTCACCACCTTCTACAAAATGTCAAAATATGCTCCACCGCTCCCGAACAAATTCCATCACAAGTTCTCCGTAGGGCTGCGGATGCACTCGCATCGCCTCTTGAGTATATTATCAATCTCTCCATCAGAACAGGAGTACATCCCAGTGTCCTAAAGTTATACCGTGTGGTTCCATTGTTCAAAAGAGGAGATCGCCTGTGCCGAGACAACATCCCCGCGCCCATATCGAAAGTCTTTGAAACATGCATTATTGAACAGTTCAGAGATTTTGTCGAAGGACATAACGTCCTACATAGTAGGCAGTTCGGCGTTCGACCCAAGACGTCGACGATTGTGCCTGTGATGGACTTTGTCGAAGAAATACGGAAACAAATACAATTAAAGAAGACGGTAGCAGCGGTATTTATCGACCTTAGAAAGGCCTCTGATACGGTAGATCTAGACATTCTTTTTTAAAAAAAACTCTCCACTTATAAAGCGAATGAAAATTTTATAAGGTGGGTGCGCTCATTCATTTCTGAAAGACGCCAAGTTGTCCAAATTGGACAATCCCTCTCCCGTAGAGAAAATATATCAATTGGAGTGGCTCAAGGAAGCATCAGTGACCCGCTATTATTTAATATTTTTGTTAACGATATTTTTACTATTCCAAATCATGCTAAACTAACCTTGTTTGCTGACGACACAACGGCTCTATTCGTGGGCGACTCTTCCCAACAGGTTGAGGCAATGATTGGTGAGGATATTGAGAGGCTATCTCTATGGTTTAGAAATAACGGCCTCTACAATAATTGGTCAAAAACAAGAGTTGTTCAATTTAAAACTCCAAGGGGCGAAATGACAATCAATCCTGAAGCGTTTGCAAGCTGACGCTTGATATGCTAGTTGAAACGAAGTTCCTGGGTATTGTTCTTGACGAACATCTGACGTTCCAGGCGCATGCAAAACATGTCAGGAAAAAAATGGTCAGTGGCGTAGCCGCCATATACCGCACTCGTAAAATCCTTCCCCGCCAATGCCTCACGGCAATGTACCACGCGTATGTGCAGAGCCACCTAACATATGGTCTGGAGGTGTACGGTCTTTCTTATGCGTCTTATATAACTCCGCTTCATCTGCTTCAGAAAAGAGCACTTCGCCTCGTCTTAGGTCTCCCACATAGCGTCTCAATATTAGTAGAACAATATAAAGATTTCTCAGTGCTCCCGTTACCATACCTAATTAAGTTTACCATAGTTGTCGAAATAAAACGTATTCTTTTTGGTCACCATCCCAACCTAGTTGGCCTTATCGAATCTGCAAAGACCCAAAACACCCGAGGCTCGGCATCTCACTTGCTCATTGTCTCCTCGGCCACAAGTACACAATTAAGGTTTGCACTCTGGTATTTAGGTGCTACCTTGTGGAACAAGTTGCCTAGTGACATTACGACACTTATATCGCTTAGTCAATTCAAAAACACTGCGCACTACCCAACCTTACTTGCGTCTGATTAAACCATAACCATGTAAACATGTACACAATACTTAGATAAATAATTGCAATAATACGAGATACTAAGGTGATAATGTATAAAATCTTACTGTAACTTGTACATATGCTTCGCACTTGCCTGTGGCTATATGAAGTTGTAACAAAAATGAGAAACTACAATTAAGTATCAATAAACGTAATATCATATCATAATATCAAATTTAGGTGCCACATATTTGAACAAGCTCCCTACAAATGTGCGCGCAAGTTCTTCTTTTACAATATTTAAACAAAATGCTAAGCAATCTATTAAGGTACCTTACTCAAATATCAGCCAAACACGATCATATTCATAATGACAATAAATAAAATTATAATAAGACATGCAATACAAGCACTCCACACTAGCCTTTGATGGTTTTGAGAAGCCGTGAACCTCTGTACAAATGTAAACCACTTGTGATTATATTAAGAGCTATCTATTTACATATGGCACATGTAAGGGCTGCTCGTGAATCACACGGAAATTCCCAGTTGCGCAAATACGGCAGTTTTGTTTACTCACACTTCCAATCAGACAAATTATTTTTGTCACTAAATCGACATCACCAAGCCCCGTCTCCTGTCGACCCTTTCCCCTCGGTCGAGTTGACATGGGGGTCGCGCACCTTTCAAGGGGGAGCATGTCACGCAAGAGCTGGCGCACACAAAAACCGACTCCCGCAGCGTCGGACCAACTGGCATACATCGCAAGCGGTACTACAAGGCTGACGAGGTCAGGCGAAATAATGTGCTCGGTGATCGGCAGAATCGAAGAATGACTTTGTAGTATTGGAGGACAGTAAGAAAAATCTCACTAGTTAGTCGAATAGATTACTCGCGGCTTTCAGACACTTGAGCCTCTCTTGAGTTCCTCTAGCATTCGTCTAGTGAGGTCAGTCCTGCAGGAAAATCGAATCTGCACTGACGACGGCGTTGTAGAGGGTGAAATGCTTTTTACATACAGGTGAAGTCGAGCCCGCTTTTAATCTCCGTACCTACCTTCCTTGCGAAGTGGAAGGCCCTAAGGGTGTGGAAATTGTTCGTGTATACAAATGATGTGCTATTGTATGGAGCGTTAAGATTCCAAGTGTGGCGACCGCTAGAGGGTTTAGGTATGTATGTATGCAAAATGGGGCAATGACATCATTCGTTTTAATCAGACCGACCCTCAAATACGCCAAGTGCTTTAGGTATCTGCGTGTTATAGCGTCAAATATCGATTTTTTTGTTGAGTTTAATCGCACATGGGAGAACAAAATAGCATCAATAGAGCTTCCTCAAAACAGGCGTCGTCAGAAACGGCATTTAGACGACTATCGGTCACACCATACGTCATGTGGTGACGAAATTTGCTGTTCATGGATGCCACCACGTCGCATGTTTAGCAAGCGGTACTACGAATCTAAAGCATCCTGCATATGTGCTCGCTGTGAGGCCTCCTGCCATTAGTACCATGCGGCAGATTGTTTGCAGTGTTTCAAGCTCTTGTTAGTTTAGCCCAATAACTATGTAAAATAGACTGCATTTTCTATTTCTAGCAAAGGTAAATAAATAATAATTGATGACAAAACATATACCAGTGCACCCTTTCTAAATAGGGACAACGCGAACGTTGAGCTACTGCTTCTGCCGACCGTGCCCAAACCTTGTAGATCCACTTTCCGTAGCAAGTTATTCAAATAGTCATTTTGCGACGATACGGTGTGAGGCTACCGGAGTACCACATACGCTTGTTAGGCCTTTCGCGGAATTCCTTGCCAGACCGCTAACCAGTGGCTGGTTATCGCCCTCATCCCGCCCGAACTTTCTGCGCGTTCTTTAAAAAAAACAACGACCACTAGCATCGTGCTATAGGATATTCTCGCTTGTGAAGTGCCTATCAGAGAGGATCCCGCGAAGCTATAGGGAAGCTTAAATTAGAACGTCTACGAGCTCTCTAGACTCTATAAGCTTCCTCACTGCCAGTCAATTTGGATTCCGTCGGTCACGCTCCGCCGAGCTAGCTCTTGCTCATCTCTGGCAACAAGCTGTGACTCCTAAACAAACCAAATAGATTAAACGAATGACAATTACTACAGATTATGAAGCGGTTTCTAGATAAGTGTAAATATAGCGCAAACAAAATATCGTCAAAGCGCAACAAAATATCGTCAAAACAAATTGCCAAGGTGTAAGCAGAATGTTTTTGTGGCGAACGGCCACGACACTGAGAACTGAAAACGCTGAAGGCGGAAATGTCCGAGTAGTTGTATGAAACTTGGTAACGGTGTTTGAGATGTAAATATTGTTAATAATATCCCCTCTGACAAAAAAGGTGCATTCTAGTTGATCTCGTATTGATGTTCTCGTTGACGTGGCAGCGGCATTAAGTTGTCCGCATCACTCGTTATTTCTCTAAATGCTAGATCTGTGACAGCTGGTTGGTTCCGATTATGCCTTTCAGGTAGGCAAGCCGTACAAGTTAAAACGTCGTTTTTTTATGGACACAGACCGATATCAGAATACCTCATCTATCCGTCCTTGGAAATTACCTGTCCCGCATTCTCCTGAGCTTCATGCTTGTAAAATATTCAGTCAAACAACTTCTGTACGGCAAAGGTCCCTTCTCCATGAAATCCAATGTAGATAATCACGAGTCCAGATTGAGAGAATCATTGACATTTTTAACAGAAATGGACTTGTTGTGAAGGCGGATGAAATAAAACCTTTCCGCGCACTATAAATGCGTACCAGGTACAGAAGCTATGGCTCTGTAATAGAGCGGTTACCTTACCTATTCAAACTGCTGAATGTTTGAGCCTGTGAACAGGAAGTGGCAGCCTCACAAAATTGCGCTAAAGTGGTACGCTGATATCGCGGCACTATGGCGTTTGATGTCCCTTGGCGTTCTTATTGAAGGTGCCCGAATAGAATAAAAAACGTTCTTTGTTTCAGTACTTTGCTATGCAACTTTAATCAAAGGGACGCTTTTAGGGCATATATACAGGTAGTTCAACAGGTTCTTAAAATGAGCTTTTCGAATTTTGGCGCGCTTTCACCGCTATTGGAGACGGCAACTTTTCGACTGCTAGAAGTCAAAATATTATGGTGATTGGCCGTTGCGATTTCGTTTGATCGCTTTTCACGTGCAACGTATCGACGTGATTTTGAAAAATTGAGAAAAAAGAGTTTCGAGTGGTTATCAAGCATTTTTATTTCAAAGTTTGGAATGCGGCCCAAGTGAAAACTGAGTTAGACGAGGTGTACGGTGACTCTGCGCCATGTTTTGCCACTGTTTCCAAGTGGATTAATGAGTTAAAAAGAGGTCGCAGGAGCACCGAGGATGAACTACGTTCAGGACGCCCAAAAACGGCAACTGATGAGGAAAACGTGAAAAAGGTGCGGAAAATCGTTGCCGCAGATAAGCGAGTGAACATTAGGGAGATAGCGGAGGCCTTGGAAATCAGTTTGGGTAGTGTGCATTTCATCCTGCTCGAGAACTTGAAGATGAAAAAGCAAAATAGGTGCCACATTTGCTCAAAGAAGGCCAAAAAGACGCGCGTGTTTCCGCTTCACAGCGAAATTTGGCCAAGATGTCGAAAAATCCGTCGAATTTTTGGCGCAGATTCGTGACCGTGGATGAAAGCTGGGTCCATCACTACACTCCCGAGACTCAAGCAGCATCTCGCCAATGGTGTGCACCTGGTAAAGGACCTCCGAAGAGGGTGCGGACAACGGCATCGGCCGGAAAGATGATGGCTGCGGTTTTTTGGGACCAACGTAGAATAATTCTGGTCGACTATTTTGAGAGCGGTAAAACGATCACAGAACTCATCGTGAAACGGCCCGCTTTGCAGAAGAAGGTTGTCCTGTTTCACCAGGACAATGTTCCCGCACACAAGTCGGGGCAAGCATCGGCAAAAGTGGCCCAACTGAGGTTTGAACTTAATGAACAACCTTCCTATTCTCCAGACCTGGCCCCCTCTAATTATTTCCCCTTCGGTCATTTCAAGAATAGTCTCGGTGGAAAGCGTTTTTCCAGCAATGAAGAGGTTAAGGCTGCTGTCAATGCCTATTTTCAGTCTAACGACGCGGAATTCTACTCAAGAGGTATAAATGCTCTGAAATCTCGGTGGAAAAAGTGCATTGAGCTTCTCGGGGAGTATATCGAATAAGAAAAAATTAAAAACAAGATTTGGAAAATTCTTGGTTTTCATTTGAAGAACTTGTTGAACTACCATATAAATATATATATATATATATATATATATATATATATATATATATATATATATATATATATATATGCAGGGCGACATCCAGACATTCAGTGGGTGATGTATTTTTAGCTATTAATATCTAGTTCACAAATTCAATGCTTTTCAAGTAGCAATTTTAGATTTTAAAATGACGCAAAACACCATTTCGTCGAACATATCGTTTGTACATTTAAATTTCTACGTGCGGTGAACATTCTCTCACACGCTTGCCTTGGGGATCTCTTCTAATAAAGGTAAGTGTTAATCACGTTCGAGAATCCTGTTGACTGCAGACCATGGAGCCGCCTCTGCAAAACATGGAAAACTAAGTTTAATGTCACACTATACAATCTCATCATACGCGACATTCTGAACATCTCGTTAGAATAAGATAATTATGTCAAGAAAGCTTTCAAATAGGCGTCAGGAGTTGTACGTTCATGATTATTTTACTTATGTTAGCACTTTGGAGTGAACAATTGTCTCCGCGTTAACGTGTGGTTACGGGTTCTCTAACCCGGGATTAGCCCAGTTCAACAATGTGCCCCGAACAGATGCTGCGTTTCCTCGTTGGATGTCAAGCGACAGCCTCTGACGCAAAAATTCCGATGCTCTTGAGTCTCCCGTGGAGAGGTTAAGGCTTCTACCCACGCGCTGAATCAATTTCAATGTAAGCGGGTCTGGTCCTCCCAGTGTTTCAAAAGCCAACGGACAAAATTGGTGCGGATAACCAACGCCAGAGTATTTTCTACATTTGTTAGCCTCTGCTGACCTAGACGCATAACCTGACTGGTCCACACCTGCACCGACCATCGAAGGGGCTAATGAGTCGGTTACAGTTGCGTCCCAAACAAGCATGCGACCACGCTCAAAGGGGGTTGGAGTAAGACCGTCAGGCCTTTTCCCGTCACCTCTGGATAGACCCGGAGGTCCTAGTACGTACGGAAAGCCAGCAGATCTCAGTGCTCGGCTGAAAGTGTCATTTAATGCCGAGCGGCGTGCCCTTAAGCCTTCACTTAAGGCGCATGATAAGCCATGCTGCGCCAAAGCGTTTACAAGGTAACCACAACGACATTGGTGAGGGACAACTAGGTTGATTATTTTACTTGTAGCAGTTTTAGCAGAAGTACTACGTTATGTAAATACCCGCCATGACGCTTATGCAGCAAAACTAGCACTCACAAAAGCTTGCCTGCAGTGGTACAAAACGACAACGTGGTGTCAAAAATTGACTGAAAACATCACCGACGAGAGCAATGGTTCCATTCCATAAAAGGAGTCTAAAAGCAAAGATATTTTCAACTGGGGCCGCTTTGCCACATAGAAACATGCACTCAGTAACACTTAACTGCACGAAGCACTTCCTGCTCATACAAGTGAAAGCACGCCTTTAAAGCAACCGGCAGATAGTATGTAGAAAAACATTACATCAATACCGTTACATTTGCATGAAAGAAACTGTATCTTAGTTGGCTACTCTATCTGTAGTTCCTTTGAAGAATGTACTGCATAACGACGTCACACCTTTCAAGGTTCAAGACTAGAAGGAAGCTTACTGGCACCCAGAATGAGAAATGCCCTAGCTGCAAAACCAACTACTGTGTGAGATATGTGTGCTTGAGAATTGTAAGCAGTCCGTATATGTTAAGGTACAGTTAAAGGTTATATATATATATATATATATATATATATATATATATTTCTGACTCAAACTCTTCAAATGTTTGAATCAGTCTACGAGAATTTGTTTGTAGATAATACAAATAATTCGTTGCGCAAACCTCACCCTATATATACGTGTTAGTACGTAGATCTTCTGGTATGATCATAAAGCAGTTCCCAGAAATCGAACGAACGTTCGAACTGTGCGGTCGTGTTTTAGAGTGCTCCCAAAACTCACTCAGTGGGCGCATGCCAACGGTGTTAGTTAGGAGCTTGCTAGGTGTCGTTCGTCTCGTCTCGACCCAGCGTATCGCCTGATACGGATGTCTTTCGGTATTTCTGCGTACCAGCGCCGATCGGATCACCCGTTCTGAATGTATGGTGAGGAGATCTGAGTGCACTTACGCACGACTTCTTCAAGTGTCAGTGTTGACAGTCTCATCATTGACAGTTTTCCGTCGTTTACGAGTTTCTTCTACCTTGTAGCTGGTCGGACCGGTTCGAGAAATGATAAACGACGGGATGGTTGGTGAGAGATCTTGCGATGCACAAAATCAACAAAAACAATCCCAGCTGGCCGGCAGCTCGGGAATTGCGTTAGCTACTACTAATCGCAAACGCAGAACGTCCCCAAGACAACATCCGCGCGCGAAAGACAGTCGATTGTGTGACACTAGAACCTGCTCGAGGTACGATGAGGAGATTCAAGGTGGCCTCATCCTTTGCTGCTCCAAGTGCAGAAGAGTGTTCCACACAGCTTGCAGGGTCAGTGAGGAAGCAGACCCGTCAGCTAATCCCGCGGCCATCTGGCGGTGCAGAGTGTGCAGTGTCCCAACGGCTGATTGGACGATAGAGCGCTTCATGAAATGTTTGGACGCCTGTTCACTCGACACGGAGACTATGGGATGTGTGTCGTTTCTCTTCCACCGCGTACTAGCGCTCGAGGCAGAGGTGGCCAGATTAGATCAGAGACGCGAGGCTACCGGGACAACAGGAACGGACGTGGAGATGATAGACGGTTCTGTTAAAGTTGCCAGAACCGAAATCCAGCGCCCTCCAAGGAAAACGGTATTGGTAGTTGGTGACGGCGTAGTGGAGTCATTGCGACCAGCGCTGAGGGAACTGTTTCCCAAAAAGACGTCTATAGCAGTCCGCTCAGCAAAAGGGATGGAAGCGAAGAGCATCGTTGAAGAAGCTGAGAAATATATCAGCAGGACGGAAGGTCCGGTGGCCGTCTTTATTCAGGCCGGCTATCATGAGTGCATGGAGTTCGAGAAAGACATCTACATTGCGACGGTGGAAGGTTTTGGCGCGAAGCTGAAAGCGAGTAGACCCGAGTCAGGACTTCATGTGCTGTCCGTCCCGCTGTTCTCGACAGAATGCAAGGCCGGAAATGATGCTATCTCTTCAAATGTGACTGAGGAAGATACACCCTTTTTTGCACTGCCGTTGACTGTGATACAACGACAAGTTGTTGAAAGCGGTCGGTACTCCTACAAGGGAGACGTTTTCATGAAAATCGCGGCAATCCTGGCACGAAGGATAAAAGCTTTTTTAGGAGTAAAGCTGCTGAAACTGAAAAAGGTACTGACGTCCGAACCGGGCTACGGGCGCATCAGCACCCGGACAAAGCGGCCCACCCTCCCAGTGCGTCTTTCGCGAAACCGCCACCCATGCCTCGCCGCCGCTCTTCAATCCGTGCTCGGGCCACTTATCACAAACCGCGTCCCTCGACAGAACTTCATTCGGTCAGAAGGAATGGTCTCCAGCTACACTCTCGTCTCTGGAAGCAGTACTGAAGCAAGTACTCGCGAACGTGCAGTCGCAACGGACGTCGAGATAACCATTGTGCAATGGAATGTAGAAGGCGCTTCGCGGGCACTATCTTTGCTGCCACAATCTGCACTTTCAGGCATTGATGCCGTCGTTCTTACGGAGACCTGGGAAACAAAGCCATTTGAATTACAGGCTTTCTACGCATGCCATTGCTTAGCTCGGCCTCCCTCAGGGCAAGGTCGACCGAGCGGCGTGGTATCGGTGCTGTACAACCAGAGGCTTGGGGATGTCAAAGTAGTACTTGCAGAGGACGATTTGTTGGTACTGAACGGCAGCAGATGTAGTATCATAGCCGCTTATGTTCGTCCCTCGACCAGTGAGAATACGTCGGTTCTGATCGACAAGATCACTCGCGCAATGCATGCCCTTCCCTCTCTGTCCACTCCACTCATCCTGGCCGGTGATCTAAACACACACATCGACAAGCCGGATGAACTACGTACACGCACTCTGCTCGCGCTGCTCGGGGACTTCGGATGTCGTCTACTCTCCGATAGCAGCATCTCCACGTTCGAAGGTTTCATGGGGCGGTCGGTAATCGACATATTTGCTACAAATGTCCAACCGGAAAGATCTCTTTACATTGGCAAGAATAATGCACTATGCGAAGGGAGTTCTCTAAGATGGCACGTTACAGTGGGAATCGAGTTGCTTCTCACGCGAGAGGCAGCTCCACCCGGAAGAAACGTTGGTCTTCCTAAGGCGCTGGACCCGACCAAATTAGGCCCCAAGCTGGCAGCCTTGTTCCCTGTTCCTCGCGATCCAGATATCGATTCTTACGCCTGCACTTTAACCGACGTTCTGAAATCGTCAGTGGCAGAGGTGAGGCCGCGACGCCAGCGCCCGTGGTTGAATGCGACATGTAAGATGGCGTCCACCGCAATACAACTGGCTCGCGAACTGGCGCGACGGCATCCAGCATTGAGACCTCTTTTCATCCTTGTAAGAAGCTGGTACCGTCGAATACTCGAATCAGCCCGTCAGCAGCACCTTGCAAGGGAAGAGGACAAGTTAGTAATAAGGGCATCGAAGGAGCCGTACAGATGGCTGACGCGAGACAGGCCGATGGCATGCCCTATCAGCTCTGATGTGCTAATAGAGCACTTTAGAGGGATGTACGCGGCGACAGATACCATCCCTCGAGAGGCCCCATCTTATGCCTGTGTATGGGACGAG
Organism: Dermanyssus gallinae; assembly: GCA_003439945.1. NCBI lineage: Eukaryota > Metazoa > Arthropoda > Arachnida > Mesostigmata > Dermanyssidae > Dermanyssus > Dermanyssus gallinae. The sequence goes on from QVRM01001384.1 coordinate 473,009, forward strand.
GAAACGACCTCCATGCGTAAGGCTTTAGGCGCCGAGTTTTCAGTGTTTGAGGTTTTGCGTGCGCTGGAACATCTTCAGTCGAACAAGGCGGCTGGGCCGGACCTGATCCGCAACGAACACCTGAAGTATGCGGCCGACATGTTTCCTTGTTGGATGAGTCTGTTCAACGCCTGCCTACGACATGGACGTCTGCCAGCATGCTGGAGCAATGCTCTCCTTAGCATCCTCCTGAAGAACAAAGGCAGCCCTCATGACGCATCCTCATGGCGGGCTATCGCGAAAAAGAGCTGCTGCTACAAGCTGCTGGCTCTCCTCATCACTCGGCGGTTGACAAGGTACCTGGAGGCTTGCTCCTGTATCCCGCTTGAGCAGCATGGATTTCGTGCAGGTCACTCCACCATGACCGCGTGTGAGATCTTGCTTCAAGAGGTGCATCAAGCGATCCGGAGGCCAAAACAAGCACTTTTTGCGGTATTTGTGGATTATAAATCCGCGTTCGATATGGCGCTACGTGACAAGATTTTAATTAAACTTACTAAGTGCGGGGTTCCTGAAAACATGCTACTGCTGATTAAGGCCACACTGCAGGAAAATTCAGTGAGCATAGACGACGGAGTAGCGCTCCTAGACCCGTTTGTTCAGTCCACGGGTGTAGCACAGGGTGACAACCTAAGCCCGCTACTCTTCTTACTATTACTGAGCGATTTGCCACGACGCGTTCAAGACCAGTCGGGACACGTGAAAACTCTGCTATATGCCGATAATTTTGTGATTTTTGAAAGAAGTCGGTTTCACGTTCAGCAGGCGCTGGCAAGGCTGTCAAGGTATGTGGAAGAGGCTGGCCTATTAATTAATATGGGCAAGACAGAAGCCATGAAATTCCGATGCGGCGGTCGTCTTGCGGCTTCTGATGCTCTGCATATAAACAGGACATCCCATATGTAAACAACTTTAAATATCTAGGGGTGATACTCCCTACAAACGGTCGGTCCTTTGTGGAGCACATTACGGACAGAGCGCGCCGAGCGCTGGTTGCAAGTGTTAGTACACGAACTCCTTTCAGACTATCCCTACGAACGACGTTACGAAACTAGCTTTGTTCAACATGACGGTAGCGCCAGTCGCCTCTTACGGAATACAGGTCATCTGGGATTATCTCTCGTCGGCGCAACTCGAAAAACTCGAGCGGATTAAGCCTCCATTCCTGAAGCGAGCTCTAGGTCTGCATCGCACATCGCTGAACATACGTTTATCTGCTATGTGACACGCCGTTGCTTATAGAGAACCTAAAGCGTAGATTCAAACTCCCTTCCACTCCGGCCTAGGCGCAATTTATCAGCTCTTGGGAGGGAAAATGGCGGAGATCAATCCTGATTTCTATAGCACGGGTGCGATTACCTCTGAAACATGGAAACAGGCCGGACGAACGAACCGACACGTTCTCATGCGCTTTGCTGTTCATGGCTTTCATCACGTTTTATGCGGGACGGGGGGGTTTCATGCACCTGCAGATACATGTATCTGTATAAGATGTGGTGAAAGATGCCCCAGGTACTTCGCGGCATCGTGTGCTGCGGTACCGTCGTACCGTATAGCCTATCAGATGCGACTCGGCGCAGACAAGGTGCGGACGCGCAGGAGGTTAGCTTTAACCACTTTTAATATTTGTATAATTATTTGAAACGTTCATACAAGACAATTGTATTTTTAAGACACAAATAAATATAACTAATATATATATATATATATATATATATATATATATATATATATAGAGAGAGAGAGAGAGATAAAGCAGTTCCCAGCTGTATCAAATTATTGCACTAAAGTGAATACCTTAGTAGATTTCAGAACACATATGTGGTGATATCGTTTAGCTACTCTACTTTGTTACCTCTGTACTTGTACGTATATATTGGTTGAAGGTTTAAGACTTAATCGGTATTTAACAATTAAAAAGCCGTCATTACACGTATTATCAGTGATGTTTACATTTATTTATATAACAAATTGTTTGTGCTAACCAGCAGCTAGAACCTTACACATGAGTAATATCTAAGAATAACAAAACAGTTACTAGATCTAAGCAAGTTTGACACAATACAAGGTGTCATTGTAGCGTAGATCGTATAATGGGCGTAAATCCCTGTGATTGACTTCACGACGCCTTGCCTCGGCGGGTCAGTCACATCGACCGCTATTCTCCCAAACCACCAAGGCTACTCATACATGACCTCATTTTTGTGCAGACTACATTCATTAACATTGTACTATTGGGATTATGTGTGGCAATAGCGCTGAGCAAAAGACAAGATACATACATACACTTGATCAGGGGCACTCGCAGAACATTATATAATAGTGATTAATAGAACTAGGAAGCGCTTGAGCCAACTACACTATACACATGTAGATAGGCTTTAATATAACAGGGCCTCCGGAAAAGGTGAGTTGAAGCTTATAAATTGCTAGACCCGACCTGGCATTGGTTTATTCCTAACTGACTTTGTCATAGCGACTGATGAAGAGTCGTTCAACGTGCTACAAGTATTCCCGTTTTGTATAAACCATCACTAATTCAGTCCCCAATTTATCGTTTACATTTGTTGAGGATGTCCTCTTAATAATGGTGGATCCGTGCAGTTTTGTATCTCTCCATGAAGATCGTCTGTAAGGTCTTTTTAAATGATTTGTCTTTTACATTCTCGTGCGTAAGTTTGTCATCTTTGCTTTCTTTCGTTTTACCATTTTTGTCCTTCTTGTCGTTCTCTGTGTTTCAGCTAAAAATAACGTTAGCAATTCTTGTTCATAACGAGTGCTCTAGAAGCCTTGGTGTCTTTTTCTTCTTTGCCAAAACGCCTTCGGTCCATCTCTTGAGCGTCGACGACCTCGTTGCGAAGTTCAACCACTTCAACCAGCTTGTGGATGAGGGCCGATTCTCGTTCCTCATCTTCAGGCGTCCTTTGACTCGCTGCAGTACCGAAAAGTATCAAAACAATAGCGCAACGTTAGCGTCTCGTTATTAAGATGTGCTTAGCGATCGTAAGATAGTAAGTTGTGCAACATTGTGCTTGAGTAGCATTTCTAGGAATAAGATTACTGGCTTACTAATGAATTTTTAGTTTGGTTCATTCAGTTAGAACTCATAAAATGGGCGGCCTTGCTATTTTGTTTTCGAGTTTAGTTGTAAGTATATTGTTCTATAAGGTAATCTATGCCCTACCACTGAGTAGATAACTGCTGCGGGCAGAAGAATATGTTTAGTTATAATGTCTCTAGGAAAATCATTTAAACGGAAATTACCAATAGTTTCCTTAAATAATTTAGTTAAGCGCTATAACGAATGTGTCGTTTTAATGCCAAAAATCGACAATATTCCTGGAGGAAGCGACACACCACCCACAATGCTCAGCCCAGACCCAATCCGGGAATGATTTTGTTGTTAGCAAATATTTTACTGGCTGCGACCACAGTTACGCGGGTTATGCCTCTGTAAAACAGCAGATGTAAAGCGGCTGTAGTAGTATCTGTTAGAATACTTACCAGGTTTGTTGATTAAAAGACGGATCTGGTAGTCGAGCTCAATCTGCTCTTCCTCTAAACGGTGGTACTTTTTCCTAAAATTGGTAAAACATCATCGACAGACACCCACCACAAGCAGATTACATTCAAGTTTAGATTAGTCTCGTTATAACGATCAAATAGACAGAAACAAATACTTTAAACATCGATAGTAGGCAGGCAACGGCCTTACGTCATAAAAGTTATCAGTTCATAAGTGCCTTAATTTGACTTCGGTAGCATGCACCGTCGGCAAATACTCGGGCACTATATTTTTATGCTACAGAGGTTCATAAAGGGTCCAACGGGTACAACCTTTACTATGCTCAAGTGTGTTAAATATCTAACTAATAGTGTTTTAAAACTACAAAAGGGAGAACGGAATTAACGTAAATACAATATTATTCAATATTTATCGGAATGCTGTTACACGCACATTAGTAAAATGCATATTTAACTTTGGCAAATAGGTCATACGGCCAAAAGAGTGAGTGATCTCGAAAGGAATACATTACATACGAAATTCTATAAGTTAAAAAAACTACAACCGAATATATTAGGAATAGTAAGGTTGCTTCTAATCATAAGCACTAATTAACAACATTACAAGCATTGATTAATTTAAACGTAATAACTAACAACATTACAAGCATTCATTAACTTAAGCGTAATTACTAACAATATTACAAGCATTTATTAACTTAAGCGTTTCGAGTAGGATATCGTCGTAGAGTAGGATAGCTATCGTTCAGTTACGTACATGTACATAAGCTCGGTTTGACGTCTGAATAGAGCAATCCTCTTGTTGAGCAGTATAGACAGTTCCATCATTAGATCCTCTTCAGAGTTTCCGTCAACGGAAAGCTTGGCAAGTTGACCAGCTGACCTGCACGTTGATAATTGCCTCAGTCTCATTGCAATGTTCCTGCCGCGGAGCTCAAGCATGACCTCTTTGCGTTCAATGTCACGTGTTTCCGCCTGATAACATCGAAGCAAGAAAGACAGTATATTAATACACACTATATATATAATACCACTAAAATAAGACCGGTAAAAATTCTATACTGCTCTACGTAGACATGAACTTTCTAATATTAGCTGCACAATTTTAAGTCAGCCCGTTGGTGGAGGGCGCAGTGGAAAATGGCAAGCTACAGTGAATACTGCGTTCAAAAAACATGTTGTGACTGTGTGTCGATCGTGTCAAAGATTTCGTTGTGGATAGTTTGACCTCAAGGCTAAACCATGAAAAAACGTCCAAGCACAGCGATCGATACGAAAATTTGGTTTGTCTTTGTGAGGGCAGCAATCAAGCAATCCGATATGTTCAAAAAGCCATTAGGCCCGTTATGGTAGATTTACCTGAATGGCCTTGAGTCTGGCAGCCTGAAGCTCCCGACGAATTGGAACTGGTGCGGGTGGAGCAGGTCTCTTCTTATGGCGTCGTTACTGGAGGAGCCACTGCAAGACACAATCAAATGAAATACATAAATATGACTAATTGTTAATGTCCAACAGGAATGCTTTATCTCTTTAACTTTTAGAACGTCCTTGCGAAGTGCTTGGAAATTAGGACAATGTTTACTAAAATATAATTTTCTTCCAAATGCACCTGCGGATATAGTGCGTTGCACCAAAACACCGCGTGCCGTGCAACCGTATACACATAATACGATTACTAATCCGAAGCTCTCATTTGCATATTAATTAAAATAAATCCAAGCTAATACTGCATTCAAACCTTGATTAAGTACACTTACCAGTGGGTGTTTGGTGCGCCAACAACAGACTTGTCTGCGATAACGTTTTCACCGCAGTCATGGCTGTAGGAGTTGCCATCGTTCCCTTGCGAGCAGCGCATGGCGTTGTATGAGCCGACGTAGAAGAGGCACTCCACGATAAACGGGATCCCAACGAATGAGGTTCTCGAGGCAGTGCCATCGATAAGTGACTCATCATAGGTGTTTCTAGCTGGCGTGACCATATTAGCCCGAATGACCACATGCCTTCCTTTGCAACCGACCTTTGTGAGGGACGCGAATGATGATGACGAAGACGTGCCATTAGATGCGGAAGTACCCGGACACGGATCCGAAGAAGAGCTCTTGGAGGGCAGCGCATGTCGGTTAAGGCCATCGGAAGAGCTCACTTCTTTTCCTGTCTCCGGAGTTCAAGCATTGTTTTCACCCTGAAGGTTGGCTGCTAGGATGATGTCGGACTTGCCGTAACAGGGGGACTCTTTACGGAAGCCCGTGACTAGCGCGACAGGCTTGGACGCCAACGAAAGCTTTTTTATTTCAGCGGTGCCCAGTTGAAGAGAAGAACTTCCAGGGTCTGGTATTTCTCGCAAGGAGGACACGTCTTCCGTTGACGACATGGTCAACAACGATGACGACAGACCAGGCTGAAATGTCCCAAGTCGCGGGCGCCTGACTACCAGCTCGTTGGTCGACATAATCTGTTAGGGAAATGCAATAATAACAATCATAGTAATAATCGTTATCATTTTCCGCCAACCGTCACTTAACCAAAACGCCTTTAAAAAGGTTCCATCTAAAGAAACACAAACTGCCTCGACCAATTGATATATACACTCTACCACTAAACTTCTATGCATGGATATACAAATGTATTTTACCTTTACCACTTATATATAGCGTTTTTTGGGAATCTAAACGCTACCTTTACGCGGGCGATTCCATATAGATTTTTGTAAGACAGGTAGGGTAGAAAGCTCTTTATGCCATAAAAAAAATTAATATATATGAATTTTCTCTTATGGCATAAATAGCTCTATATACATATATATATATATATATATATATATATATATATATATATATGATTTTGTTTTTTATTATGTATATTTATATATTATTCAAATGATACAATGCCGTTACAATACGACGCTTGGCTGCGCTTCCTGGAACGAAAGGCTCGGCCTTTAGCTTAAAAAATTGTCAACACTTCGAAATAGGTTTTTCTTTGTAACGTGTTAAACAACGATTTGATTGTTTAATTTTTAATTTACAGCAAACGTTTGAAGCCCACGATAATTGTGAACAACCCCTCTCCTAGCAGGCTTTTTAACGGAAGCAACCGTGTGTTTCCTTTTACGCGTGACAAACAATTATGTCAAACATACAGGTAATTAATGCACGCACTAAATGATTTACCGTACATTAATTTCTGACTCGCAGTTTATTTTGTCTTCCCTCATATATAAAATAGCTAGAGCCACAGTAAACTGTTTTGCCGTATAAATCAAATATGGAATCAACGATAGGCTACGTATCCGCGCAATGTCTGTATGTTCCAAAAATAATGGTTAAATGAGGATTTATTCATTTTCCTAGTTAAAATTGTTTTAAAGGTAAGAGAACAAGAAAAAGGTGCTCTATTTGGTGTTTTACTACAATACTTTAATTATGTATGATCTGGTTGTCTTGCTTTAACACTTACAGAGTCTTTTTTTAAAGGTTATTATGGCTTACAACGTATAACTAGTTGGGCGTAAAATTATTAACGGTAAAACTATATATATATATATATATATATATATAAACAGAAAACATTGCAGGACCCAGTTAGAAAGAATGATGTCGAACATAAGTCCTTATTATAATGTACGCACTATTATTGTCATATATTTCGTTTGTGCATTTAACTCAATCTCTGCACGGTATCACACACACACAATGTGTATATTCTCTCTGCTGTAAAGATGAGTCATTGGGACTTTACAACAAGACATCGGGTTCAGCATCTCGGTTTCTCCTTTGTGGTGTTGGAGCTAAGGTGAGCCGAGTCAAAGGCTAATCCACCATCGTTGTACTCTCGTGTTCTCTGTTCTAAGCGATCGGCGATCATCTCATTTGGTTAGGCCTCGTCGGCCTCGCACAATCGCATGCGGTCTATGCCAGTTGGTCTGCCGCTACGGAAGTCGGCTCTTGTGTGCGCCAGTTTGTGTACGGTATGCTCCTCGATCAGAGAAGAGGCGTGACCCCAACCAGTTCAACTCGAGCGGCGGAGGAGGGGGCGGCAGGAGTTAAGGCTTTGTGATGACTCCCGGAACTCCGCTTGCCGACTCTCTCTCTCTCTTTCTTTCACCGTACTGACTTGGCAAGGGAGATCGCAAACCGAATGTCTCCAGTCACAACTTACTTAAACTCATTCGCCATTCATGATCGGTCACTTGTGCTTTGACAGCCTATCTGTTGCTTTCGATGCGCCCGAATAGAGTTAGTAGTATAGTAGCTTTACATCACTGCATTGGTGATACCCAGTGGATTGGCTCGCAGTGAGTTGCTGAGTGAACACTCGGCCTGTGTATACACATTGACAGCGTGTTAGTGAAGATTCTCATTGTCGGGTTGACCTCGTATTGGCTATGAGTGACCTATAACACACATATATAACATATATGTGTGCGAGGTGATATCAAAGCATTCACCGCATCTGCATTCTAGTGTTCGCGCAATATAAATAGTTGTACGTCGAGTGAATCTGTTTATGTGTGCACGTAACACCTTAGGCAAATCTCAGTCTATCGAGCCTCTGGAGTGCTGGTGGATGACGGTTTTGCCGACGAAAGTCAAGCAGACAAGCGATACAAGTGCACTGTTTGCTCACAGGCCGAGGAACCCGAAATTATAACGGTAAGATTAACGAAGACACGTTGGCTCGTATCAATATTTATCGTTTAATAGCAAGTTAGATTGCGCATTTCTACACGTTATGTTGGGTGCTCAGTCGGGATGTGATGTGCTAAGTTTTTTACACCATTTTTTTTAATTGTTGTTGAACGTAATACTAAAACTATTACGTATTGTACGTAATGTGCAGTCATAATTATATTTGAGTGGTCGATTTATACGTTGTGTTTTAGGTTGTAAGAAGTTACATTAACTCCGGCACTTTTTTATATGGTCTTACTCAGCATTTTCCTTGTAGTTGTGGGTTATTCCGAACATGTTTGACCATGTTCGTGCATATTGCTCCTCCTTATTTTCGAAGAGGGTTAGAGCTCTAACCTTGTTTAACTTGTTGGCGTAAATCCTGCAAATACTACGTGTTGTACGCAGTTGCGGTCACCTTTTGCAGAGTGCATATCTGTCTCTATACCTTCTGGAATACACTAGTACATTTCCTTTAAAAGTGGCACGTTGGGTAGGCAATACATGTTTACATTAACGAGGCAAGAACTGTCTAAACATATATAGACAATTCTTATATGCTCTTGTTTCTCTTGGCGTAACTTTTTTGGAAGGCGTTTTAGTTGAGTGACAGTCGCGGGAAGTACCTATGCTTATTCCTATCATTGTGACCATTGTATTTCATCAACAGATTATGTCAAACAGCGAGCTGGTTGTCAGTCGGACGCGACTAGGGACATTTCAGCCTAGTTCGTCGTCGTCGTCGTTGTTGTCCGTGTCGTCAACGGAAGACGTGTCCCTTATACGAGAAATACCAGACCCTCGAAATTCTTCTCTTCAGCGGCGCACAGCTGAGATGATGAAGCTTTCATTGGCACCCAAGCCTGTCGCGCTGGTCACGGGCTTCCGTAAAGAGTCCCCCTGTCACAGCAAGTCCGACATTACCTCAGCAGCCAGCCTCCAGGAAGAAAACGCACTACCTGTACCGCCGCGGCGGCATCCCCCTCCTCCGAAGTACACGTATGCTTCGTGCACTTCACTTAACGCTTTGGGGTCCCGTTTATCGTGGAGTGCCTCTTCTACATCGGCTCATACAACGCCATGCGCTGCTCGCAAGGAAATGATTGCGAGCCCCACACCCATAACCGCAGTGAAAGCGCCATCGCAAATGAATCTGTCGCCGGCGCCACAAATGCCTATTGGTAAGTATTCTTCTAGAAGTTATTGACCTGAATGCAATATGAGAACATGCATTTTCTGTCGCGTTACAAGAATACGCTAAATATAATTGATATTCATGGATATCGCTATGCTCTTTAGGTGTAAAGATTTGACCGTCACTGCATAAAGAAGCCAACAACTTACTTGAATTGCGTGCCTACAACGGCCTGTTGACTTTTTGGTTAAATATGCATGCCAAAGTAATCTGTTAGTAAAAGGCCTGTTAAGTAATAATTGATATGTAAATGAGAGCTTTGGATTCGTAATCGTATTATATACGTACGATTGCACGGCACGTGGTGCTTTAATACACAGAACGCACAGAATCCGCACTACATTTGGTATGAAACTATCTTTTAGTAAACATTCTGTTAATTATCAAACACTTTGCTGGGACGCTCTGAACGCTAGAGAGAGAAAGTAGTCCTGCCGGAGAAAACAAATTAGTCATTTTCATGTATTTAAATTAAGGGTAATACATTGTGTCTTGCAGTGGCTCCTACAATACGGACGCAGGCACACCATAAGAAGAGACCTGCTCCACCCGTGCCCGTTCCGATTCGTCGGGAACTTCAGGCTGCCAGCCTCAAGGCCATTCAGGTAGGTCTAATATAAGGAGCACCCAGGTCTAATGGCTATTTGAACAAATGTACTTTTCCGGAATTGCTTAATTGTTGTAATCACAAGGACCACATTATCCTTGTTGATCGCTTTTCTTGGACGTTTTACATGGTTTACCCTTAAGGTCAATGTATTCCCAGCAAATCGACTGATACTATTGTCATACAGTTATCTTAGACCAAGCTGCAACGGCCTCTTAAAGCTCTGCGTAGCGCGGGTTTGGTCTCAGCACGTATTATAGAAAGTGTGCAATATAGCTGAACGCCGAACGTTTTTTGGACGCAGTATTCGCTGTAGCTTGACCTTTGCGCTCCCTATCAACGAGCTACTTTAAAATTTGGAAGCTTATATTAGAAATTAGGCGGCTACCAAGTGCAGCGTTGGCTTGTTCAGCTTCCTCATTTTGATGGACTTATATATATATATATATATATATATATATATATATATTGTGTACTAATATACTGTCTTTGTTGCATCGGTGTTACCAGGAGGAAACACGTGACATTAAGCGTAAAGAGGTTCTGCTCGAGCTCCGCGGAAGGTACATCAAAATGAGACTGGGGCAATTGCCAACGTGCGAGTCAGGAGAAGCCACCGGCCCAGGAGCATTGGCTAAGATTGGTACAATCAGCGCCGAAGTACCCGTCACTTTGTCCAAACCCATTGACGCCAACTCTGAGAAGGCTCTAATGATGGAACTGCTTGAACTGCTCAATGAGAAAAATGCTCTACTTAGACGCCAAACCGAGCTTATGTACATGTACGTACCTGGACTGTAGCTAATGAAGTTATTCTACTCTAAGTGTTTAAGTTAAAATATGCCTGTACTCTTGCAATTGGCGCTTATTCTTAGAGGAAACCTTACTGCTCCTACCTAAGACAGCCTGTTGTAATTTTTAAAGCATTTTTACCTGTAGCACTTGATGTACTGTGTATTCGTTGCGAATCACGAATTAATCCTTGTGGCCGATAATATAAAGATACAAAGATAATATATAAAATAAACAATTGCGCATATTAATCTTTATAGCACACGACAGATATGTGCTAATGTGCGTATATTCGCGCGCACATATTTAATTGAACAACAAGCGGATACGTAAATGATATTGCTGTCGAAAAAATTGCGTTTACATCTGTAAACTGTACCTTGATTTTATATTGTAGTATTGTGTTTGCCCGTTGGGTAGTCTTAAAACAATATTAGTTAGGTGCTCAACATAGGCGAGCATAGTGAAAGTTGAACTCCTTAGACCCTTTATGACCCTCTGCAGATTAAAGATGCAGTGACCAAGTATTTGCCAACGAGGCATGTTATCGTGACGTAAGGCTGTTGTCTACTTATTATCGTTGTTTAGAGTATTTGTTCCTGTTTAGAGTCTTTGATCATCCTTTCAAATTATCGATGGTTCTAACGAAACTAACTTAAACTATTTTGTTTTACCTGTGGTGTGCTTCTATCGATGATGTTTTCCCCATTTTAGGAAGAAGTACCACCGTTTAGAGGAAGAGCAGATCGAGCTTGACTACCAGATCCGTCTTTTAGTCAACAAACCTGGTAAGTATCCCGACAGCTACTACTGCCGCTACCATATCTGCTGTTTTTGCGGAGGCATAGCCCGCGTAGTTGTGGTCTGAAGTGGTAAATTATTTGCTAACAAATTTATTCCGACATTGGGGCTAGGTTGAGTGTAGGCTGAGCATTGTAGGGAAGGTGTGGCTTGGGCCAAAGTTACTAGATTCCTCCGCCCGCTGCAGTCATTGACTTGGCGGTCTAATACGTCTTCCTTTATGGTACAGCGTATTTTCCAACAAAATTGAAAACAAAATCACACCGCCGCCCGTTTTATTGGCTACAACTGAATGGATCGAGTAATATTAATTGGATTAAGCTACCTAATGGTAGGCCAGTAATCTCATTCCTACGATACCGGACTATTCGATTACAAGTTTGCACGACTCCGTGAATTCTAAGTACCTCTTAATAATGAGACTCTAAAGTTGCGCTATTGTATTGGTGTTCTTTGATACTGCAGCAAGTCAAAAGACGTCCGAAGATGAGAAACGAGAATCGGCCCTCATTCACAAGCTCGTTGAAATGGTTGAACTTCGCAACGAGGTCGTCCACACTCAAGACATGGACCGAAGGCGTTTTGTCAAAGAAGATGAAGACATCAAGGCTTCAAGAGTACGCTTTATGAACAATGTCCATGGTGCGTAGCTTTTAACGATTTTATTTGGAACAACTGCTAACGTTTTTTCTTCCGTAGTCACTTGGGCTTACTCCATTGATACAATTGTTTTCCCGTCTGCGATAACGTCTTTCCGTTCGTAGCAAACAGACTGACCATAAAATTCAAATAAGCAGATAAAATTATTAGTAGACTAAAGACGTTTGGTGTAGCCATTCGGTTTCTAGCTGGAATTGCCGCATGACTTTATATATATATATATATATATATATATATATATATCTATATATATGTATGCATTTGTGTGTGTATGTCATAGAGCTCGTACAAAACGTACGTTTTGTTTTTAAATGTTTGGCTCTATAATAACTGTTCGTTATTTTGTTATGATGTGACAATTGCAGACCCCTCACTGCTTTCACTGGACGACCCGAAGAGCCCAAACACAAGGAGGAACAAGGAGGACAATAATGGCAAAAAAGAAGAGAGTGAAGATGACAAACATACGCACGAAAACGTAAACAGGAAATCATCTAAGAAGACCTTCAAAACGATCTTCATGGAGAAATACAACACCTTAAAGCATGGAGCCACCTCTCGTAAGAGGATACCCTCAACTAATGTAAACGATAAATCGAAGACTGGATCGTTGATGGCTTACATTCAAAGAGAATATTCATAGCGCGTTGCTTTGAATAATAGGTCAAATAGGTGTGAATACAGTTGAGTACTTAAGATATCCGTGAACGGATTGATTACGCCGACCCTAAGCTTCTGACCGTTGTTAACGACAATGGAAAACCTCTCATCAGTGGCCATGAAGAAGTCAGTTAGGTAGAAACCAATGCCAGGCCGAACCTGGTTGTTTGTGGACTTTAACTCACCCTGACGAGAAGTCCTGTTATTTTGTGAGCCTATCTACATGTGTATAGTGTAGTTGGCTCAAGCGCTGTAACCCAGTGTCGTGCAATCGTAATAATTGTAGTCTGCACAGAAAATGAGGTCAGATGTGAGTCGCTTCGGTGTTTTGAGTGTAGAGAGAATGAGCGTAGGTGACTGATGTGACTGACTTCACGACGCAATGTCAGAGGCAACATGATATAGGTCACGGCACGTGTAGCGTGACAAACTCTACTTGCTTAAATCTAAGAGGTTGTTTCGTTATTTTTGCTACGTTTTAAATTTATTGTCTTCTGGAGTTCTCTTTAGATTTTCGAACGAACACCCACGCTTCTCTGATGACTACGTTATTGAGTGTAACCGTAACAGCATGGCAATGAACAATGACCCCTTCTATATACATGTTTAAGATTAGATTATATGCTTATTCTATCATGATTATCACTGATAGAGTTATGCCAATACAATGAAATACTTGGTATTTTTTGTTTTATCGTCTATTGGCACAACCAATGTGTTATATAAATAAATATAAACATCACTGATCATACGTGTAATAACTGTCTTTTAACTGCTAAACATCGATTAAGTTTAACCTATATATACGCACAAGTACAAAGGCCCATCATCAGCCTAGACGTAGGGCAATATCTGCCCGAAATATGACTGGCAATAGCTAGTCTGATACCCTGTGCTCACCTCAAGAAATACGTATGCTACTTCTTTAAGTGGATTGTGACGTTAACTGTACACAATCTAGATCTGATACGGCACTTTTTTATTACCAGGATCTTAGCGATATTACTAAGTACATGTTCTGAAATCAAATTAATGATTTGCTTTGGTGCAATAGCTTGGTACAGCTGGGAACTCCTTTATGACCATACCAGAATACCGAGGTAGTATCACGTGCACATGAGGCAATGGATGCGTAACGTTGTTTTTTTTAAATCAATCCGATTTTTGCAAAAATGTAGCTTCTGTCATATATTTCTCTTAATATATGTTTTTTTCTCTTTAGTTACGGTTGCCTATTGTAGCCGCTAAATGTTATCAAATTGTAATGGCTTCCTACATTGTGTTGTTTAGCTTCTTCAACATACATATTTTTCCAGTCTACAAATCCAGTTTTCTGCTCTTTGGTTGGCAGTACGTAGTCGACGGTCGACTTCTTTTTTAGTCCTGTCTACGTCTAGCTATTTTATACTTAGGTTTATATTCTTTGAGCTTGTTTAGCTGCACAGGTTTTCTAAATCTTTACCGGCCTCATCGGTATCTTCATAGAAGTAGAACAGATGCGCATTGGAGTCTCCGATGGTTATGGTCTTTATGTTCCCTTTAACAAGCTTCTTAACTGTTTCATAAAATATCTTGTTTATATTGTTTTCTGTATTGCTGGGTGGCTTGTATCCAACTATTACTTCTAGGCAGCCTGGCCCTTTTTCCCTCTCGATTGCTTCCTTCACTTGCCTCAACAACCTCTCCATGGTGACCTTTGCTTATCAGTACTCCAACTCCTCCGAATCTGTTTCGGGACACTTTTTGGTTTCTATTTGCAGCAAATGCGTCTCAGTCAGCACTAGCACATCCAAGCTAATCTCTTTCATTATAGTATCATTTAATTCTGTACAGCATCTTTCATTTATCTTGTTTTCGTCCTCCTCGTATATTTAAGTATCCAATTTTCAGATCTTATCTGCTAGCATTTTCCAATCTTCGTCCCCCACCATTCATTTCGTACGGTCTTCGGTATTCAACCGCATTCCATTGTTGCAACTGTGCTCATTCCATTGTTGCAACTTCCGCGTCTCTCTCTCTCTCTCGGTTGCCCTGTTGTTATATCGGTAGATCTCCTATCCTCCTTTTGCGCATTCCCAGTTTCCGTTATTGTTCCTGTTGTATTCAGTATGATATTTTTGTCGGTTGGTTTTCTGCCAACCTCCTCTGTTAAAGTTCCCTTGCTCCGCTGCCATGTATGTTGCTCCGTCCTTGTAGTCTTCCCGGATGCTGTGAACAAACTTGTTCCTTCGCTGGAGACTTCATTGGTCAACACAGTCCGCAAGAATTCTCGCATTATTCGTTATTCTCGCGCACCGTGCTGTCAAACAAACCTCTCCTCCACGTGATTGTTGCCGCGATAACTCTCTCCAATGATTTCTGCTTTCCTCGTGCGCCTGCCAGGTCACCCCGATCGTCTTGTACCTTCTGTTGTCCTTCTGTAGCTTTCCGCTCACCGCTTCGCTACGACACGCGCCGACGAATTCCAGGACTTCCGGTCGATTTTTACGCGCGCCGACTTAACCTCGCCGCAGCAGCGACAACATTCCGCCTACGGCACTACATTCAGTCCTGTTTTGCACCATCATTAATCGCGCCCCAGGCGCAACCGCACCATCTCGCCGTAGACTCGACATTCTCGCTGTGTCTCTCAGTCAATCCGCTTTGAAACACGGCTAGTCTAAGTTCAATAGACTAAGTCATTAGATCAGTGTGTACAGTTGACGTACAAGAGTGGCGACGAAGATGGGATGGTTGTAACTAGTGCATACGTACGTCAAAGTTCAACTACATATTGGAAAGAAAACAAGAATATTGACCACCACAGCTGTATTTTCGGATTCATCTGCTACGACGGTTCGCTGCCGTATTACCGGCCTGTTTTAACAATCTTCGAGCCACCTCCGACCGCGCCTCATAACCGCTTACAACAACAATGACACTCTACAGTCTAACATTTTATTAGCGCCCACGCCCGATACCTCAAAATCATAGCCCCACCGACCGTTCACAGCGCTCACATCCAGATGTGGATGCGCATTTCATGATGATTATTTTAGTTTCAAACCTATGGCGATCGAACCCGTGGTTCCGTGATAATTTAGGTTTTCTGGAGGGCATGTCGCGATCAGTTGCAACCTCCTTACAACAGAGTTTTAAAATTCTATACGTGCATCCAATTTAAACATGCCCACGGGAAAACCTTAATTACGCCGCAACCACGGATCGGATTGCCGTAGATTTAGTTCTGTAAAGAATCGCGGTAGAATTCGAAATCTATGTTTCAGCGCTGTGAATGTTCAGATGCTATGATGTTAAGTTATTAAACATGAGAGTTAATAATATAACTTCAATTTTTGAGAGTTCTCTTCTGAATGACCGTATCGCATCCTTAAGCAGGCGTTTTATGTACTCTAGCAAAAGCAGAAGTTTCTCACGAACACGACGGTGTGCTTGGCTTCCACAGAGAAGTGGTTGCCTCACAGCATTTTGCGCTCCTATGTTGGGCAACAACACCACTGCCACATATTTTAGTAATTTCACTGTCTCTCCAAAGCAAGACTTTTCAGAGAATGTTGCTTCCCTCGGAAAATATTTGCAATGAGCCCTTCGAAAACATATTTACTTTAACGAGCTCTACATTTCTCTATATCGCTTTTGAAAAAAATCTAGATACTATATATATATATATATATATTGTTTCTTTAATATGGATATTTATATATTATCCGAATCATACCATGCCGTTACAATACGAGCTTGGCTGCACTTTCTGGAACGAAAGGCTTCCTCTTGGCTTAGAAAATTGTCAATACTATATAGATACAAGTTTATTTCTCTAGAAATTGGTATATATTACCTAACATTCATGTCGGCTAATAACGTCTTTCACTACTGCATGCGTCGAACCAGCTTCTAGTTCATTGCATTGCAGTATGTGGTATCGGTCAATATTACATGTGCCACAATATTTACATACACAATCTTCAATTTCAAAGCAATTCCCTTTTAGGTATACATATTGGTGGTAGCCATGCCAGGTAAGTCTGCAGAGTACCCGTCTGTTCACTTGCATTCTCTGCTTCCAACGGTCTGTCGTGAATGCAGGACCGTCAGTGAAATTCTCTATGGCAAAGCTTAAATTACGCTTTTCTCTGTATGCGCGATATTGCTCTACGACGAGTGGGCTAAAAACGTAAGTGTCCAAGATATGATCTCCCACAAAGCTTCGCTCTTGGCATAGTTCCAACGCCAAGGTTGTCGATGCGTTACGCGGCAGTCCGAGCAGTTTTCCAGTATGGCGCCAACTGCCCGGACGCGTTTTCTGAGTGTTCTCATAACTGTGTACTTCCTGGCAAAATACCAAAGCAAAACTAGTGCTGTTTTTTCGACCAAGAAGA
Organism: Dermanyssus gallinae; assembly: GCA_003439945.1. Classification (NCBI taxonomy): domain Eukaryota; kingdom Metazoa; phylum Arthropoda; class Arachnida; order Mesostigmata; family Dermanyssidae; genus Dermanyssus; species Dermanyssus gallinae. Next base: position 490,340 of record QVRM01001384.1, read on the forward strand.
CTCTCAGGACACAGGGAATGTAGTGACTGTCTACCTCAACGTACCTCGCCGCAGCTTCTCCAAAGCCCACACACTCCGAGCCACAGCACTTGTGATCATCCTGTTACAAGGAGGAGATATCGAGGCAAATCCTGGTACTCCGTGCGTAACTTGTGGAGGACAGTTTCAACAATTCAGCTGTAGAACTGTTTGCGAAAGCTGTGACAAGCATGTTCACACACATTGTAGCTATCATATCCCTGACAAGACAACAACGTACTGCAAGTCTTGTTTCTGGGTCGAGGTTTCGACTATAGTCTCGAAGTCGATAACTGTCAAGTCATCTTGCAATTGTACTTCGGAACTACAGACGCTTAAAAAGCGTATCGACGAACTATCCAAAACGACCAAATCGAACGGCAACGTCAGCACACAACAACAACTGGCAACCGGTCGACCGCAGCCTCAAACGTCCCAACATATGATCGTCCCCCGCCAACGTGGGTTGCACGTACAAACACCACACACACCGCGACGTCTTGGCTTTTGCGACGACGTGCATAAAAAGAACCTGCATGGACGCACACCAACGAAGATAGAGAAACGTGACGACGGGTGGCGTACACAAGGAAGGAGAGATCGCTAAACCAAAGCCACCACCACCGGCACGAACAAGATGACACATCTGAAGGCAGTCAAAGACGAAGACGTACCTGAGCGACCACGGCAAAGAGCACTGTTTGTAAGCCGTATTGATCTTACACACAATGAGTCGGATATTCAGAATTATGTAACTAGAATCGTTGGTACTAGCTCGAACGTAAAAGTTACAAAGCTTGCAGGGCTTAACCAAGCATATTACAATACCTTCCAAGACAGTTTTTCTGATCTATTAGACCCAGCTGTATGGCCGGAAGGCACACGGTTTAAGCCGTTCCGAGGCCAATTAAAACCATACAGGGTATTTGGGGCACCGCAACCACAGTCTTTAGGACTAGGTAATAAACGACCCCGAATTGAACAATCTGATACAATGCTGGTCGAGGGTAGCCCGCAAAATTGACTAAAACTTGAACGCGACAACAACAAACTTGTTCCAAGCACGACTAAATGTTCAGAGCCTAAAACAATATCTCAATGTATTTTTTGGAATGTAGAAGGAGGATATAGAGGACGATCAAAATGGGGGGTCTCGGTTGCTGTGCGCACGACCGAGTGGTCTAGATTACTTAGATCCACGGCTAGGCTAGTTGTTGTTGAAGTAAAGGACTTTTATTTAATATGTATATAGATCACCTGAACGCAAAGTGCCAGATATTTTACTTGATATTGGAGAGTCACTGATGTTTTGTACAGACAAGTGTAAACACACTATCATAGCAGGAGACCTGAATTGTAATCTCGCTAAAGATGACTCAAGAGCGACAGTTTTTATAGAGGGAGTGAGGGAAATGGGCTTGCAAATAAAAGGTAATTATTTCGATGCTACATATATAGCATGGAATGGAAAAAGTGCTGTAGACCTAATTATGAGTACCTCTAGTGAACCGGGAGCCTATATAAAAACCATAAAACGATCATTTCAGCGGAGCGGAAGCACTGTAAGGTTACTTTTAGTCTTACTCATACGAGTAGAACTGGCGGTGACAAACGAAGTCCTCTCGGCCGCAAGATAAGTCTCAGAAAGCTAGAACAAGCCTTACATCTACTCCCGAATGCGGCCGAAGTAGACACAGGCGTTTACGAGCGCTCACTTCGGTGGGCCATTCAAGCTGCAGCAATACGTAAGAGCAACACTGCGACAAATCAGAGACACAAACCATGGTTTGACCACGAATGCAAAACCATCAAAGGACGCTTTTGTTGCCACAACGATTGGAGCTGATCGGGGTTGGCAAACCTAGCTGAGCTGAAGAAAAAGTATAAACGAATGATTATGAGAAAAATATATGAATACGAGACTGCGCAACGCATACATCAGGTACGAGACAGCATCCAGAGACCATGGATCCTCTTGCCGAAGAGACCTGTCATAGCAAACCCGCTAATAAATGACGAAAAGTGGGTCTCGCATTTCACAGCCCTACTGAACCGCGATGTACAACTGCCTGAGAACACGCTCCTTACATAGAGTCTAATTGGGAAGACTTTACGGAAGGGGAGGTTCGAAGGTTCGCTATACTAGCGAAAAAGAACGGAAAATCATCAGGTACTGATGATATTTACTGTGAACATCTTAAGCAGGGAATCGAACACGCAGCCCCAAAGCTAACAGCGCTGTTCAATGCATGCTTAGAACACGCGCACATCCCAAGGCAATGGCGCCGAAGCTACCTGCAACCAATTTACAAAAGCAAAGGCGACGCCACAGATCCTGCGAACTACCGCGGGATAGCATTGACTAGCGTAATCTACAAAATATTAATCTCAATAATTGTGACCCGACTACATAGCGAAAGTAAAGACCTAATACCTACGAAACAGAATGGGTTCTTGGAAGGTCGGTCAACTAAACGAGCTCTTACGGAAGTCCTTCTTCACGTGCAGGAACGCTTCAACAACGCACAGATGACCTACGCAGCGTTTGTTGACTTCAAAACCGCTTTTGATAGTGTACCTAGGGACCGCCTCCTGGAAGCTATGCGACATCACTTTGGCATCAAAGGTCGAATGTTCAACCTAATCAGAAGCATTCTCACTGCAAACTACATTACAATTAGAAATGGGCCTCACTGTATTGCGCAAGAAGTTAAACAGACCTTTGGCCTGGCACAAGGCGACACGGCAAGCCCTTTCTTATTCAAAATTGTCAATACTGCGGAATAAGTCAGCGGAACTAGCCAATTATGTAATCAAAGTCTGAATGTTCCAAAACTAAGAGTTAAATTAGGATTTATTCATTTCCCTAATTACATTTTTGTCAAACGTAAAAGAACAAGAAAAGGTGCGCTATTTGGTGTTCTACTACAATACTTGAATTCTGTATGTTCTGGCTGTCTAGCTTTTACACTCACAGAGTTCCTTTTTTAAACGTTATTATGGTTTACAGCGTATAACTAACTAGTTAGGTGTAAAATTATTGAAGGCAAACAAGCATATATATAGCAGAACATTTTGCAGGACCCAGTTAGAAGTGATGTCGAACATAAGTCCTTATTATAATGTACGCACTATTATTGTCATATATTTCGTTTGTGCATTCAACTCAATCTCTGCACGGTATCACACACACAATGTGTACATTCTCTCTGCTGTAAAGATGAGTCATTGGGACTTTACAACAAGACATCGGGTTCAGCATCTCGGTGTCTCCTTCGTGGTGTTGAAGCTAAGGTGAGCCGAGTCAAAGGCTAATCCACCATCGTCGTATTCTCGTGTCCTCTGTTCTAAGCGATCGGCGATCATCTCATTTCGTTAGGCTTCGTCGGCCTCGCACAATCGCATGCGGTGTATGCCAGTTGATCTGCCGCTACGGAAGTCGGCTCTTGTGTGCGCCAGTTTGTGTACGGTATGCTCCTCGATCAGAGAAGAGGCGTGACCCCAACCAATTCAACTCGAGCGGCGGAGGAGGTGGCGGCTGGAGTTGAGGCTTCGTGATGACTCTCGCAACTCCGCTTTCCGACTCTCTCTCTCTCTCTTTCACTGTACTGACTTAGCAAGGGAGATCGCAAACCGAATGTCTCCAGTCACAACTTACTTAAACTCATTCGCCATTCATGATCGGTCACTTGTGCTTTGACAGCCTATCTGTTGCTTTCGATGCGCCCGAATAGAGTTAGTAGTATAGTAGCTTTACATCACTGCATTGGTGATTCCCAGTGGATTGGCTCGCAGTGAGTTGCTGAGTGAACTCGGCCTGTGTATACATATTGACAGCGTGTTAGTGAAGATTCTATCAAAGCATTCACCGCATCTGCAATCTAGTATTCGCGCAATATAAATAATTGTACGTCGAGTGAATCTGTTTATGTGTGCACGTGACACCTTAGGCAAATCTCAGTTTATCGAGCCTCTGGAGTGCTGGTGGATGACGATTCTGCCGACGAAAGTCCAGCAGGCAAGCCGAGGAACTCGAAATTATAACGGTAAGATCAACGAAGACACGTTGGCTCGTATCAATATTCATCGTTCAATAACAAGTTAGATCGCGCATTTCTACACGTCATGTTGGGTGCTCAGTCTGGATGCGATGTGCTAAGTTTCTTACACAATTTTTTTTAATTGTTGCTGAACGTAATACTAAAACTATTACGTATTGTACGTAATGTGCAGTCATAATTATGAGTGGTCGATTTATACGTTGTGTTTTGGGTTGTAAGAAGTTACATTAACTCCGGAACTTTTTTATCTGGTCTTACTCAGCATTTCCTTGTAGTTGTGGGTTATTCCGAACATGTTTGACCATGTTCGTGCATATTGCTCCTCTTTATTTTCTAAGAGGGCTAGAGTTCTAACCTGGTTGGCGTGAATCCTGCAAATACTACGTGTTGTACGCAGTTGCGGTCACCTTTTGCAGAGTGCATATTTGTCCCTAAACCTTCTGGAATACACTAGTACATTTCCTTTAGAAGAGGCACCTTGAGTAGGCAATACATTTTTACATTAACGAGGCACGAACTGTCTATATATAGAGACACTTCTTATATGCTCTTGTTTCTCTTGGCGTAACTTTTTTGGAAGGCGTTTTAGTTGAGTGACAGTCGGCGGGAGGTACCTATGCTTATTACTATCATTGTGACCATTGTATTTCATCAACAGATTATGTCGAACAGCGAGCTGGTAGTCAGTCGACCGCGACTTGGCACATTTCAGCCTGGTCCGTCGTCATCGTTGTTGTCCGTGTCGTCAACGGAAGACGTGTCCTCTATGCGAGAAATACCAGACCCTCGAAATTCTTCTCTTCAGCGGCGCACAGCTGAGATAATGAAGCTTTCATTGGCACCCAAGCCTGTCGCGCTGGTCACGGGCTTCCGTAAAGAGTCCCCCTGTCACAGCATGTACGACATCACCTCAGCAGCCAGCCTCCAGGAAGAAAACGCGCCACCTGTACCGCCGCGCCGGCATCCCCCTCCTCCGAAGTACACGTATGCTTCGTGCACTTCACTTAACGCTTTGGGGTCCCGTTTATCGTGGAGTGCCTCTTCTACATCGGCTCATACAACGCCATGCGCTGCTCGCAAGGAAATGATTGCGAGCCCCACACCCATAACCGCAGTGAAAGCGCCATCGCAAATGAATCTGTCGCCGGCGCTACAAATGCCTATTGGTAAGTATTCTTATAGAAGTTATTGACCTGAATGCAATATGAGAACATGCATTTTCTGTCGCGTTACAAGAATACGCTAAATATAATTGATATTCATGGATATCGCTATGCTCTTTAGGTGTAAAGATTTGACCGTCACTGCATAAAGAAGCCAACAACTTACTTGAATTGCGTGCCTACAACGGCCTGTTGACTTTTTGGTTAAATATGCATGCCAAAGTAATCTGTTAGTAAAAGGCCTGTTAAGTAATAATTGATATGTAAATGAGAGCTTTGGATTCGTAATCGTATTATATACGTACGATTGCACGGCACGTGGTGCTTTAATACACATAACGCACAGAATCCGCACTACATTTGGTATGAAACTATCTTTTAGTAAACATTCTGTTAATTATCAAACACTTTGCTGGGACGCTCTGAACGCTAGAGAGAGAAGGTGGTCCTGCCGGAGAAAACAAATTAGTCATTTTCATGTATTTAAATTAAGGGTAATACATTGTGTCTTGCAGTGGCTCCTACAGTACGGACGCAGGCACACCATAAGAAGAGACCTGCTCCACCCGTGCCCGTTCCGATTCGTCGGGAACTTCAGGCTGCCAGCCTCAAGGCCATTCAGGTAGGTCTAATATAAGGAGCACCCAGGTCTAATGGCTATTTGAACAAATGTACTTTTCCGGAATTGCTTAATTGTTGTAATCACAAGGACCACATTATCCTTGTTGATCGCTTTTCTTGGACGTTTTACATGGTTTACCCTTAAGGTCAATGTATTCCCAGCAAATCGACTGATACTATTGTCATACAGTTAACTTAGACCAAGCTGCAACGGCCTCTTAAAGCTCTGCGTAGCGCGGGTTTGGTCTCAGCACGTATTATAGTAAGTGTGCAATATAGCTGAACGCCGAACGTTTTTTTGGACGCAGTATTCGCTGTAGTTTGACCTTTGCGCTCCCTATCAACGAGCTACTTTAAAATTTGGAAGCTTATATTAGAAATTAGGCGGCTACCAAGTGCAGCGTTGGCTTGTTCAGCTTCCTCATTTTGATGGACTTATATATATATATATATATATATATATATATATATATATATATATATATATTGTGTACTAATATACTGTCTTTGTTGCATCGGTGTTACCAGGAGGAAACACGTGACATTAAGCGTAAAGAGGTTCTGCTCGAGCTCCGCGGAAGGTACATCAAAATGAGACTGGGGCAATTGCCAACGTGCGAGTCAGGAGAAGCCACCGGCCCAGGAGCATTGGCTAAGATTGGTACAATCAGCGCCGAAGTACCCGTTACTTTGTCCAAACCCATTGACGCCAACTCTGAGGAGGCTCTAATGATGGAACTGCTTGAACTGCTCAATGAGAAAAATGCTCTACTTAGACGCCAAACCGAGCTTATGTACATGTACGTACCTGGACTGTAGCTAATGAAGTTATTCTACTCTAAGTGTTTAAGTTAAAATATGCCTGTACTCTTGCAATTGGCGCTTATTCTTAGAGGAAACCTTACTGCTCCTACCTAAGACAGCCTGTTGTAATTTTTAAAGCATTTTTACCTGTAGCACTTGATGTACTGTGTATTCGTTGCGAATCACGAATTAATCCTTGTGGCCGATAATATAAAGATACAAAGATAATATATAAAATAAACATTTGCGCATATTAATCTTTATAGCACACGACAGATATGTGCTAATGTGCGTATATTCGCGCGCACATATTTAATTGAACAACAAGCGGATACGTAAATGATATTGCTGTCGAAAAAATTGCGTTTACATCTGTAAACTGTACCTTGACTTTATATTGTAGTATTGTGTTTGCCCGTTGGATAGTCTTAAAACAATATTAGTTAGGTGTTCAACATAGGCGAGCATAGTGAAAGTTGAACTCCTTAGACCCTTTATGACCCTCTGCAGATTAAAGATGCAGTGACCAAGTATTTGCCAACGAGGCATGTTATCGTGACGTAAGGCTGTTGTCTACTTATTATCGTTGTTTAGAGTATTTGTTCCTGTTTAGAGTCTTTGATCATCCTTTCAAATTATCGATGGTTCTAACGAAACTAACTTAAACTATTTTGTTTTACCTGTGGTGTGCTTCTATCGATGATGCTTTCCCCATTTTAGGAAGAAGTACCACCGTTTAGAGGAAGAGCAGATCGAGCTCGACTACCAGATCCGTCTTTTAGTCAACAAACCTGGTAAGTATCCCGACAGCTACTACTGCCGCTACCATATCTGCTGTTTTTACGGAGGCATAGCCCGCGTAGTTGTGGTCTGAAGTGGTAAATTATTTGCTAACAAATTTATTCCGACATTGGGGCTAGGTTGAGTGTAGGCTGAGCATTGTACGGAAGGTGTGGCTTGGGCCAAAGTTACTAGATTCCTCCGCCCGCTGCAGTCATTTACTTAGCGGTCTAATACGTCTTCCTTTATGGTACAGCGTATTTTCCAACAAAATTGAAAACAAAATCACACCGCCGCCCGTTTTATTGGCTACAACTGAATGGATCGAGTAATATTAATTGGATTAAGCTACCTAATGGTAGGCCAGTAATCTCATTCCTACGATACCAGACTATTCGATTACAAGTTTGCACGACTCCGTAAATTCTAAGTACCTCTTAATAATGAGACTCTAAAGTTGCGCTATTGTATTGGTGTTCTTTGATATTGCAGCAAGTCAAAAGACGTCCGAAGATGAGAAACGAGAATCGGCCCTCATTCACAAGCTCGTTGAAATGGTTGAACTTCGCAACGAGGTCGTCCACGCTCAAGACATGGACCGAAGGCGTTTTGTCAAAGAAGATGAAGACATCAAGGCTTCAAGAGTACGCTTTATGAACAATGTCCCTGGTGCGTAGCTTTTAACGATTTTATTTGGAACAACTGCTAACGTTTTTTTCTTCCGTAGTCACTTGGGCTTACTCCATTGATACAATTGTTTTCCCGTCTGCGATAACGCCTTTCCGTTCGTAGCAAACAGACTGACCATAAAATTCAGATAAGCAGATAAAATTATTAGTAGACTAAAGACGTTTGGTGTAGCCATTCGGTTTCTAGCTGGAATTGCCGCCTGACTTTATATATATATATATATATATATATATATATATATGCATTTGTGTGTGTATGTCATAGAGCTCGTACAAAACGTACGTTTTGTTTTTAAATGTTTGGCTCTATAATAACTGTTCGTTATTTTGTTATGATGTGACAATTGCAGACCCCTCACTGCTTTCACTGGACGACCCGAAGAGCCCAAACACAAGGAGGAACAAGGAGGACAATAATGGCAAAAAAGAAGAGAGTGAAGATGACAAACATACGCACGAAAACGTAAACAGGAAATCATCTAAGAAGACCTTCAAAACGATCTTTATGGATAAATACAACACCTTAAAGCATGGAGCCACCTCTCGTAAGAGGATACCCTCAACTAATGTAAACGATAAATCGAAGACTGGATCGTTGATGGCTTACATTCAAAGAGAATATTCATAGCGCGTTGCTTTGAATAATAGGTCAAATAGGTGTGAATACAGTTGAGTACTTAAGATATCCGTGAACGGATTGATTACGCCGAGCCTAAGCTTTTGACCGTTGTTAACGACAATGGAAGACCTCTCATCAGTGGCCATGAAGAAGTCAGTTAGGTAGAAACCAATGCCAGGCCGAACCTGGTTGTTTGTGGACTTTAACTCACCCTGACGAGAAGTCCTGTTATTTTGTGAGCCTATCTACATGTGTATAGTGTAGTTGGCTCAAGCGCTGTAACCCAGTGTCGTGCAATCGTAATAATTGTAGTCTGCACAGAAAATGAGGTCAGATGTGAGTCGCTTCGGTGTTTTGAGTGTAGAGAGAATGAGCGTAGGTGACTGATGTGACTGACTTCACGACGCAATGTCAGAGGCAACATGATATAGGTCACGGCACGTGTAGCGTGTCAAACTCTACTTGCTTAAATCTAAGAGGTTGTTTCGTTATTTTTGCTACGTTTTAAATTTATTGTCTTCTGGAGTTCTCTTTAGATTTTCGAACGAACACCCACGCCTCTCTGATGACTACGTTATTGAGTGTAGCCGTAACAGCATGGCAATGAACAATGACCCCTTCTATATACATGTTTAAGATTAGATTATATGCTTATTCTATCATGATTATCACTGATAGAGTTATGCCAATACAATGAAATACTTCGTATTTTTTGTTTTATCGTCTACTGGCACAACCAATGTGTTATATAAATAAATATAAACATCACTGATCATACGTGTAATAACTGTCTTTTAACTGCTAAACATCGATTAAGTTTAACCTATATTATTATTATTATTATTTACACACCCTTTAGCAGGGGGGCTTTATTGAGGATTATCAAAAATTCATAACAAACGCGCCATCTGGCGATTTATATGTTTGGCTGTACATGATTGCACTTGCGGGCTGTGCGCCACGCGAACATTCTATTAACGATTTCTTTCCTGGCTACAGCTTTAGCTTGAATGTTCATACCAGATCGAGTTATCGTCGTCATGACTTCAAAGAACCTATTAAACCTATCAGGCTGCTTACATATGCTGGTAAACGTATATCTGTCAATCTTATCTAATATAACGGCAATGTCCATGCACTCAACATTATTTCTGCTAATGTTGCAGCGGTAGGCAACACGTCTTATGAACTTTTTATGAAGTTTAGCCAGAATCTTTTGATCACACACAAGTCCTAGATGCCATACAGGTGAGGCGTAAATTAGGACTGGGAGAACATATTGCTTGTACAGTCTAACATACAGGGAAGCGTCTTTAATCACAAACGAGCGCAATATCCAGTTTAGTCTTCTTGTAGCAGCCGTTACCACTTCAAGTATATGTGGTGTATAGTTCAGGGTATCAGATGTCAGTATTCCCAAGTCTTTGATCGCCTTTTTAACAGTTAATTCCTCAGAGCCTAGCGTGTATTTGTGTGCAGAATTATTGTGACCAAAGTGTAGCACAGCACATTTATTAACAGATAGTTTAAGATCGAGGCATTTACACCACTCCATAAATTTGTCTAGCGTTTCCTGAAAAATTACTATGTTGCTTCTATTATCTACGGGTATATACATTTTGACATCATCAGCATAAATTTTTACATGAACGATTTGAGGTATTACATGTTTCAATGAGTCAGTATACAGTATATACATTAAAGGGCCGAGAATGGTACCCTGCGGGCAGCCCGAGGTAACTTGAGCCGTAGATGACAGGCAGTCGTTGACTCTGACCCTAAAGAGTCTATCACTTAAGAAAGCCTTAATCCAATTAGCTATACGATCACCCACTCCATACTGTGGAAGAATATTAAGTAGCTTAGAGTGCGTGGTACTCTCAAAAGCAGATTTAAAATTAAAGTACACGCAGTCAAACGGTCTTCCGTCATTTATTAAGAGGGCCCAATCATTTTGAGTCTCAAGTAACTGAAGAAGAGCAGAATGAGCGGGACGATATGCAAATTGTTCCCTCGAAATTAGACCTTGCGCATTTGCATTCCTGTAGATCTCCTCTGCTATGACCTTCTCAAAGAGCTTGCAAGGCACGGAGGTCAGCGAGACGGGCCTTTTATTATTAGGGTCGCTTTTATCGCCACGCTTATGCACAGGACATACGATGGCATATCTAAAGAGATTAGGTACGTTTTCCTCTTCGAGAGACCGGCGGAAAATAATTGAGAGTGGCACGCATACATCATAGCCACACTTCTTATAAACAATGGCCGGGATACCGTCAGGGGTGGCGCTACGCTTGTTGGCTAATCCGCGCAGATGCCGTTCGAGGTTCTCTGGTGAAGAGTCAACGTTATTCACCACCTGCACGCTGGAGGGCTCATTTAAGAGGAAAGCGGCGTTAGTGTTGCGCGATTGCAGCTCGGCGTGCGATGGGTAGGTTGCGGCAAATACATTTCTGAGAATTTCAGCTTTCTCACGGTCTTCAGTTGCTGTAGATCCGTCTGGTCGCTTAATTGAGGTCAGCGTGTCTTTTATTTTCATACGTTTTTGAACATACCTATGAACAGCGCTGGGAGCGGCAGACTGAGCAACACTGCTCTCCTCAATGATACGTTTTCTATGGAGCATCCTCTGCAGCTTCTTCTGCAATGCAGGCCCTCTCTCCGGCGTTGCGTTGCTCAATTGTCGGGTAATCCGTTGGATATCAAAGCTTAGTCTACTCTCGGCATCCGAAGTCCTCCGAGGTACAAATATTTCAAGCAGGAAATGCATGTAGCTCACAAACTTATTATACATGCTATCTACGTCAGGACAGGCAACGAAGAAATTAATCCAGTCATTCGCAATCAGATTTGTGATCATTCCTTCGTAGTCACCTTTGCCGTAGTCCCACCAGTCAGTGCGTGTCTCTGGCATGGGCGGACCGCGCGATATGGTGAACTTGATCATTTTATGATCAGTGGTGATTGGCGCGGTCGATACAGCTATGTTGTCAACTGAGTCGTCAGCAGCTAGAACAACGTCCAGTATATTCAGTCCGCGGGTCGGGGTGCATACCAGCTGCTGAAGACCAGCTTCGCAGCAGAACTGAAGAAACATCTCCTCAACTGAAAGCTCTCCTCCATCTGTCAATTCATCAGAGCGTCGTGATGACGAACAACGCCAATCTGACCAATTTACTCCCGGTTGATTGAGGTCTCCAGAAATTGGAATTCACTAGCAGTAAGACGCCTCCACCACTTTGGCCGACACGATCATTACGAAACACCTCATATCTTCCACCCGCGCTCAGTTCAGCGGACGTTACCTTGTCGGTCAGCCACGTCTCCGTTACGTACGCGATGTAAATTTCTTCTATTTCCATAAACGCGTGCAGGCAGTCAATCGCTCCTGGTTTAGCCAGCGATCGCGCGTTTAAGGATATACATTTAAAATCAGAGTATGAGTTACTGTTAAGAGTCAAATTATTATAAGAAAGCTTGTCCGTGTCTAAAATTGATGTCCGTTGGCATGTTCTGTTCAGTCATTGGGATGGATGTCGCTCAATAACATCAGCTTCTCGAAGGGGCCCGTTGAAGATCTTGACTATGGCACCTTCATTCCAGATATCTTCGTTAAACATCTTATCCACATCAGTGTCAGGGATTTCAACATAGAAAGAGCTATAATGGGCAAAACGAGTTTTCAGCTTCTTAATCACGATGGGGTACACCCCAGACTTCATCAGGTGGTCATGTAGTACTGTTGCATTCAGGCCTGGCTCTTGTCCGGATACAAAGATACGTTCCGTGTGCAGACGCACCGAGGCACTAGGTAAGGCATGAGGACGTTGTTCCTTGCAGTTCTGAACAACGAGTACTCGTCTTGGATTTCGATTTTCTTTGCCACCAGCTGCAGTCTTTCTTGCTTGATTTGACGCTTGCTGATGAATACTCTGTTGACGCCCTCTTGATTGGGATCTGCTGAGAGATCGGCTTGGTGAGCGATTCACAGATGTGATCATTCTCCCCCTACTTCTGGGTGGGCTTTCAAAGCGAGTACCCCTAGCTTTGATGCTCTTATTCAACGATGCATCTCTGTTACTAAGGAACTTGGTTAACTTTTTCTCTAACATTTGGTTCCGCTCAAGCAATGTGTCATTTCTTGACACTAATGTGCGGGCTGTCCAGTTCAGTCTTTGAACCTGACCGACTAGAGATTTGACAATCGTCACCAGATCGGTTTCATTAGTTGGCATCTCTTCATCATCACAGTCACTGAGAGGAGGGGGTTCACAGTTGTGGCACTTGAAATTCTTCATTATTTCATCCTTCTTAGCTTCGAGATAGGTGAAATTGGTGCACTTAGCAAGGTGGACCCAAAGAGAACACCCAGTACATTGGATGGACGATACAGTTTTGCTTACAGTGCGAGCACAGTTCGGGCATTTCGATGAAGTACGAGCCTTTTTAGAATTGGCACTTGTATTATCTTCCGGCATCGTTCGCTTTAGAGCTGAAGTATCTCGCGTCGACATATGTTCACTACGAACACCTGTTTGGTTGTTGTGATATCTGTTCGATAGATAACAACACTGCTGTCAAACTCAGCTGATATCTCGAGTTCCGTACCTACCACACGAGAGCCACTGCCCGCGTTTTAATTCACCTCAGACACAGCAGAAACAAGAGTAGAGGTGTGTAGGATCGAACTTCAGCTATCCTTGGTGATGATGTAACACTGGCGAAAAGGTTAGATAACTAAATGTACAAATTCACGTCGAATGGCTGCGGTTTCAATGGTACGTAGGAGTGCACTGTGTTGTGGGGTAACTTTCACACATGAGTGATAAAGAGTTCGAAGAGTCAGACTGCCTCAAGACGCAAAATTTTCACACTTCAAGCACGAGACACAACCTCACCAATCACCATAAACGACGGAACCAATATATACGCACAGTATATATACGCACAAGTACAAAGACCCATCATCAGCCTAGACGTAGGGCAATATCTGCCCGAAATATGACTGGCAATAGCTAGTCTGATACCCTGTGCTCACCTCAAGAAATACGTATGCTACTTCTTTAAGTGGATTGTGACGTTAACTGTACACAATCTAGATCTGATACGGCATTTTTTTATTACCAGGATCTTAGCGATATTACTAATTTATTTTTTTTTTTGTTTTTTTTTTTGTGGAGGAGGTATTAATTGCAGTTACGCACTATCGCTACGAGTCTCTATCTCTAGCAGTGTGGGACTCGACCCCAACGGTTGGACGTTACTCCGTTGAGACCCATACCCACTAAACGCACCTCCCCCCTTAAGCTTCACTCTCTGATAGCCCAGATCTTCATAAAAACAGTACTATGGACTATCAGGAGAAGTGGCGAGCGCCCTTTCAGATCAATTGGCTGGGGTCGCCCAGAGGATCCAGCACTTGTCTAACACCGGCAAGCCCGTTTTCTTCGAGCTGCACTTCTCCATGGATGCTTCCAGGTTGAAGCCGCAGTTGTGCCTGTCTTTCTTTGCACTTTTCATGTTTCTCATGGAGGACTTCTTTTGCCGTCGCTGCTCCCAGTTTCCAGGCCTGCTCACTGGAGACAATGTATTCTGTAAACTTTATTACGCTGGACCGAGGTGGGTCGCTGACAAGTACTAAGTACATGTTCTGAAATCAAATTAATGATTTGCTTTGGTGCAATAGCTTGGTACAGCTGGGAACTCCTTTATGACCATACCAGAATACCGAGGTAGTATCACGTGCACATGAGGCAATGGATGCGTAACGTTGTTTTTTTTTAATCAATCCGATTTTTGCAAAAATGTAGCTTCTGTCATATATTTCTCTTAATATATGTTTTTTTCTCTTTAGTTACGGTTGCCTATTGTAGCCGCTAAATGTTATCAAATTGTAATGGCTTCCTACATTGTGTTGTTTAGCTTCTTCAACATACATACTTTTCCAGTCTACAAATCCAGTTTTCTGCTCTTTGGTTGGCAGTACGTAGTCGACGGTCGACTTCTTTTTTAGTCCTGTCTACGTCTAGCTATTTTATACTTAGGTTTATATTCTTTGAGCTTGTTTAGCTGCACAGGTTTTCTAAATCTTTACCGGCCTCATCGGTATCTTCATAGAAGTAGAACAGATGCGCATTGGAGTCCCCGATGGTTATGGTCTTTATGTTCCCTTTAACAAGCTTCTTAACTGTTTCATAAAATATCTTGTTTATATTGTTTTCTGTATTGCTGGGTGGCTTGTATCCAACTATTACTTCTAGGCAGCCTGGCCCTTTTTCTATCTCGATTGCTTCCTTCACTTGCCTCAACAACCTCTACATGGTGACCTTTGCTTATCAGTACTCCAACTCCTCCGAATCTGTTTCGTGACACTTTTTGGTTTCTATTTGCAGCAAATGCGTCTCAGTCAGCACTGGCACATCCAAGCTAATCTCTTTCATTATAGTATCTCTTAATTCTGTACAGCATCTTTCATTTATCTTGTTTTCGTCCTCCTCGTATATTTAAGTATCCAATTTTCAGATCTTATCTGCTAGCATTTTCCAATCTTCGTCCCCCACCATTCATTTCGTACGGTCTTTGGTATTCAACCGCATTCCATTGTTGCAACTGTGCTCATTCCATTGTTGCAACTTCCGCGTCTCTCTCTCTCTCTCTCTCTCTCTCTCGGTTGCCCTTTTGTTATGTCGGTAGATCTCCTATCCTCCTTTTGGGCATTCCCAGTTTCCGTTATTGTTCCTGTTGTATTCAATATGATATTTTTGTCGGTTGGTTTTCTGCCAACCTCCTCTGTTAAAGTTCCCTTGCTCCGCTGCCATGTATGTTGCTCCGTCCTTGTAGTCT
The DNA here is from genome assembly GCA_003439945.1 of Dermanyssus gallinae. Classification (NCBI taxonomy): domain Eukaryota; kingdom Metazoa; phylum Arthropoda; class Arachnida; order Mesostigmata; family Dermanyssidae; genus Dermanyssus; species Dermanyssus gallinae. The sequence continues at coordinate 505,938 of QVRM01001384.1, forward strand.
TCCCGGATGCTGTGAACAAACTTGTTCCTTCGCTGGAGACTTCATTGGTCAACACAGTCCGCAATAATTCTCGCATTATTCGTTATTCTCGCGCATCGTGCTGTCAAACCTCTCCTCCACGTGATTGTTGCCGCGATAACTCTCTCCAATGATTTCTGCTTCCCTCGTGCGCCTGCCAGGTCACCCCGATCGTCTTGTACCTTCTGTTGTCCTTCTGTAGCTTTCCGCTCACCGCTTCGCTACGACACGCGCCGACGAATTCCAGGACTCCCGGTCGATTTTTACGCGCGCCGACTTAACCTCGCCGCAGCAGCGACAACATTCCGCCTACGGCACTACATTCAGTCCTGTTTTGCACCATCATTAATCGCGCCCCAGGCGCAACCGCACCATCTCGCCGTAGACTCGACATCCTCGCTGTGTCTCTCAGTCAATCCGCTTTGTGTTACCCTTTCGAATTCCACTTGTAAACTGTGAGGGTTTCACTGGGTTGATGGGAAGTGTTGTTTCTGGCCAAGTTCAGGGGGACACACACGACTGTCGGGGCTAGGTGCCACGTGCTGGCGAACGTGCAGTGGAGAGAGTAGATACGAGTAGGTACGAGAAACGTCCCGAAGAGTCCCGATAGAGATGTCTACTCGTACCGAGTCGAATCTACCGCATTCGAGAATAATCTGTGAGGCAATAAATACAGCTGACATGGAGTGCAGAGAAGAGAACTACTGACAATGTAGTGACACTCTACAGGTGACAGCAGGCGATCGTGTCTTCATTCCTACGTACACGGCTAGTCTAAGTTCAATAGACTAAGTCATTAGATCAGTGTGTACAGTTGACGTACAAGAGTGGCGACGAAGATGGGATGGTTGTAACTAGTGCATACGTACGTCAAAGTTCAACTACATATTGGAAAGAAAACAAGAATATTGACCACCACAGCTGTATTTTCGGATTCATCTGCTACGACGGTTCGCTGCCGTATTACAAGCCTGTTTTAACAATCTTCGAGCCACCTCCGACCGCGCCTCATAACCGCTTACAACAACAATGACACTCTACAGTCTAACATTTTATTAGCGCCCACGCCCGATACCTCAAAATCATAGCCCCACCGACCGTTCACAGCGCTCACATCCAGATGTGGATGCGCATTTCATGATGATTATTTTAGTTTCAAACCTATGGCGATCGAACCCGTGGTTCCGTGATAATTTAGGTTTTCTGGAGGGCATGTCGCGATCAGTTGCAACCTCCTTACAACAGAGTTTTAAAATTCTATACGTGCATCCAATTTAAACATGCCCACGGGATAACCTTAATGTCGCCGCAACCACGGATCGGATTGCCGTAGATTTGGTTCTGTGAAGAATCGCGGTAGAATTCGAAATCTATGTTTCAGCGCTGTGAATGTTCAGATGCTATGATGTTAAGTTATTAAACATGAAAGTAAATAATATAACTTCAATTTTTGAGAGTTCTTTTCTGAATGACCGTATCGCATCCTTAAGCAGGCGTTTTATGTACTCTAGCAAAAGCAGAAGTTTCTCACGAACACGACGGTGTGCTTGGCTTCCACAGAGAAGTGGTTGCCTCACAGCATTTTGCGCTCCTATGTTGGGCAACAACACCACTGCCACATATTTTAGTAATTTCACTGTCTCTCCAAAGCAAGCCTTTTCAGAGAATGTTGCTTCCCTCGGAAAATATTTGCAATGAGCCCTTCGAAAACATATTTACTTTAACGAGCTCTACATTTCTCTATATATCGCTTTTGAAAAAAATCTAGATACTATATATATATATATATATATATATATATATATATATATTGTTTCTTTAATATGGATATTTATATATTATCCGAATCATACCATGCCGTTACAATACGAGCTTGGCTGCACTTTCTGGAACGAAAGGCTCTCCTCTTGGCTTAGAAAATTGTCAATACTATATAGATACAAGTTTATTTCTCTAGAAATTGGTATATATTACCTAACATTCATGTCGGCTGATAACGTCTTTCACTACTGCATGCGTCGAACCAGCTTCTAGTTCATTGCATTGCAGTATGTGGTATCGGTCAATATTACATGTGCCACAATATTTACATACACAATCTTTAATTTCAAAGCAATTCCCTTTTAGGTACACATATTGGTGGTAGCCATGCCAGGTAAGTCTGCAGAGTACCCGTCTGTTCACTTGCATTCTCTGCTTCCAACGGTCTGTCGTGAATGCAGGACCGTCAGTGAAATTCTCTATGGCAAAGCTTAAATTACGCTTTTCTCTGTATGCGCGATATTGCTCTACGACGAGTGGGCTAAAAACGTAAGTGTCCAAGATATGATCTTACACAAAGCTTCGCTCTTGACATAGTTCCAACGCCAAGGTTGTCGATGCGTTACGCGGCAGTCCGAGCAGTTTTCCAGTATGGCGCCAACTGCCCGGACGCGTTTTCTGAGTGCTCTCATAACTGTGTACTTCCTGGCAAAATACCAAAGCAAAACTAGTGCTGTTTTTTCGACCAAGAGGACTCTCAGGACACAGGGAATGTAGTGACTGTCTACCTCAACGTACCTCGCCGCAGCTTCTCCAAAGCCCACACACTCCGAGCCACAGCACTTGTGATCATCCTGTTACAAGGAGGAGATATCGAGGCAAATCCTGGTACTCCGTGCGTAACTTGTGGAGGACAGTTTCAACAATTCAGCTGTAGAACTGTTTGCGAAAGCTGTGACAAGCATGTTCACACACATTGTAGCTATCATATCCCTGACAAGACAACAACGTACTGCAAGTCTTGTTTCTGGGTCGAGGTTTCGACTATAGTCTCGAAGTCGATAACTGTCAAGTCATCTTGCAATTGTACTTCGGAACTACAGACGCTTAAAAAGCGTATCGACGAACTATCCAAAGCGACCAAATCGAACGGCAACGTCAGCACACAACAACAACTGGCAACCGGTCGACCGCAGCCTCAAACGTCCCAACATATGATCGTCCCCCGCCAACGTGGGTTGCACGTACAAACACCACACACACCGCGACGTCTTGGCTTTTGCGACGACGTGCATAAAAAGAACCTGCATGGACGCACACCAACGAAGATAGAGAAACGTGACGACGGGTGGCGTACACAAGGAAGGAGAGATCGCTAAACCAAAGCCACCACCACCGGCACGAACAAGATGACACATCTGAAGGCAGTCAAAGACGACGACGTACCTGAGCGACCACGGCAAAGAGCACTGTTTGTAAGCCGTATTGATCTTACACACAATGAGTCGGATATTCAGAATTATGTAACTAGAATCGTTGGTACTAGCTCGAACGTAAAAGTTACAAAGCTTGCAGGGCTTAACCAAGCATATTACAATACCTTCCATATTCTAGTCAATCAAGACAGTTTTTCTGATCTATTAGACCCAGCTGTATGGCCGGAAGACACACGGTTTAAGCCGTTCCGAGGCCAATTAAAACCATACAGGGTATTTGGGGCACCGCAACCACCGTCTTTAGGACTAGGTAATAAACGACCCCGAATTGAACAATCTGATACAATGCTGGTCGAGGGTAGCCCGCAAAATTGACTAAAACTCGAACGCGACAACAACAAACTTGTTCCAAGCACGACTAAATGTTCAGAGCCTAAAACAATATCTCAATGTATTTTTTGGAATGTAGAAGGAGGATATAGAGGACGACAAAAATGGGGGGTCTCGGTTGCTGTGCGCACGACCGAGTGGTCTAGATTACTTAGATCCACGGCTAGGCTAGTGGTTGTTGAAGTAAAGGACTTTTATTTAATATGTATATAGATCACCTGACCGCAAAGTGCCAGATATTTTACTTGATATTGGAGAGTCACTGATGTTTTGTACAGACAAGTGTAAACACACTATCATAGCAGGAGACCTGAATTGTAATCTCGCTAAAGATGACTCAAGAGCGACAGTTTTTATAGAGGGAGTGAGGGAAATGGGCTTGCAAATAAAAGGTAATTATTTCGATGCTACATATATAGCATGGAATGGAAAAAGTGCTGTAGACCTAATTATGAGTACCTCTATATAAAAACCATAAAACGATCATTTCAGCGGAGCGGAAGCACTGTAAGGTTACCTTCAGTCTTACTCATACGAGTAGAACTGGCGGTGACAAACGACGTCCTCTCGGCCGCAAGATAAGTCTCAGAAAGCTAGAACAAGCCTTACATCTACTCCCGAATGCGGCCGAAGTAGACACAGGCTTTTACGAGCGCTCACTTCGGTGGGCCATTCAAGCTGCAGCAATACGTAACACTGCGACAAATCAGAGACACAAACCATGGTTTGACCACGAATGCAAAACCATCAAAGGACGCTTTCTTTGCCACAACGATTGGAGCTTATCGGGGTTGGCAAACCTAGCTGAGCTGAAGAAAAAGTATAAACGAATGATTATGAGAAAAATATATGAATACGAGACTGCGCAACGCATACATCAGGTACGAGACAGCATCCAGAGACCATGGATCCTCTTGCCGAAGAGACCTGTCATAGCAAACCCGCTAATAAATGACGAAAAGTGGGTCTCGCATTTCACAGCCCTACTGAACCGCGATGTACAACTGCCTGAGAAGGAACACGCTCCTTACATAGAGTCTAATTGGGAAGACTTTACGGAAGGGGAGGTTCGAAGGTTCGCTATACTAGCGAAAAAGAACGGAAAATCATCAGGTACTGATGATATTTACTGTGAACATCTTAAGCAGGGAATCGAACACGCAGCCCCAAAGCTAACAGCGCTGTTCAATGCATGCTTAGAACACGCGCACATCCCAAGGCAATGGCGCCGAAGCTACCTGCAACCAATTTACAAAAGCAAAGGCGACGCCACAGATCCTGCGAACTACCGCGGGATAGCATTGACTAGCGTAATCTACAAAATATTAATCTCAATAATTGTGACCCGACTACATAGCGAAAGTAAAGACCTAATACCTAAGAAACAGAATGGGTTCTTGGAAGGTCGGTCAACTAAACGAGCTCTTACAGAAGTCCTTCTTCACGTGCAGGAACGCTTCAACAACGCACAGATGACCTACGCAGCGTTTGTTGACTTCAAAACCGCTTTTGATAGTGTACCTAGGGACCGCCTCCTGGAAGCTATGCGACATCACTTTGGCATCAAAGGTCGAATGTTCAACCTAATCAGAAGCATTCTCACTGCAAACTACATTACAATTAGAAATGGGCCTCACTGTATTGCGCAAGAAGTTAAACATACCTTTGGCCTGGCACAAGGCGACACGGCAAGCCCTTTCTTATTCAAAATTGTCAATACTGCGGAATAAGTCAGCGGAACTAGCCAATTATGTAATCAAAGTCTGAATGTTCCAAAACTAAGAGTTAAATTAGGATTTATTCATTTCCCTAATTACATTTTTGTCAAACGTAAAAGAACAAGAAAAGGTGCGCTATTTGGTGTTCTACTACAATACTTGAATTCTGTATGTTCTGGCTGTCTAGCTTTTACACTCACAGAGTTCCTTTTTTAAACGTTATTATGGTTTACAGCGTATAACTAACTAGTTAGGTGTAAAATTATTGAAGGCAAACAAGCATATATATAGCAGAACATTTTGCAGGACCCAGTTAGAAGTGATGTCGAACATAAGTCCTTATTATAATGTACGCACTATTATTGTCATATATTTCGTTTGTGCATTCAACTCAATCTCTGCACGGCATCACACACACAATGTGTACATGTTCTCTGCTGTAAAGATGAGTCATTGGGACTTTACAACAAGACATCGGGTTCAGCATCTCGGTGTCTCCTTCGTGGTGTTGAAGCTAAGGTGAGCCGAGTCAAAGGCTAATCCACCATCGTCGTATTCTCGTGTCCTCTGTTCTAAGCGATCGGCGATCATCTCATTTCGTTAGGCCTCGTCGGCCTCGCACAATCGCATGCGGTGTATGCCAGTTGGTCTGCCGCTACGGAAGTCGGCTCTTGTGTGCGCCAGTTTGTGTACGGTATGCTCCTCGATCAGAGAAGAGGCGTGACCCCAACCAATTCAACTCGAGCGGCGGAGGAGGTGGCGGCTGGAGTTGAGGCTTCGTGATGACTCTCGCAACTCCGCTTTCCGACTCTCTTTCTCTCTCTTTCTTTCACCGTACTGACTTAGCAAGGGAGATCGCAAACCGAATGTCTCCAGTCACAACTTACTTAAACTCATTCGCCATTCATGATCGGTCACTTGTGCTTTGACAGCCTATCTGTTGCTTTCGATGCGCCCGAATAGAGTTAGTAGTATAGTAGCTTTACATCACTGCATTGGTGATTCCCAGTGGATTGGCTCGCAGTGAGTTGCTGAGTGAACACTCGGCCTGTGTTTACATATTGACAGCGTGTTAGTGAAGATACTATCAAAGCATTCACCGCATCTGCAATCTAGTATTCGCGCAATATAAATAATTGTACGTCGAGTGAATCTGTTTATGTGTGCACGTGACACCTTAGGCAAATCTCAGTTTATCGAGCCTCTGGAGTGCTGGTGGATGACGATTCTGCCGACGAAAGTCCAGCAGGCAAGCCGAGGAACCCGAAATTATAACGGTAAGATCAACGAAGACACGTTGGCTCGTATCAATATTCATCGTTCAATAGCAAGTTAGATCGCGCACTTCTACACGTCATGTTGGGTGCTCAGTCTGGATGTGATGTGCTAAGTTTCTTACACAATTTTTTTTAATTGTTGCTGAACGTAATACTAAAACTATTACGTATTGTACGTAATGTGCAGTCATAATTATGAGTGGTCGATTTATACGTTGTGTTTTAGGTTGTAAGAAGTTACATTAACTCCGGAACTTTTTTTATCTGGTCTTACTCAGCATTTTCCTTGTAGTTGTGGGTTATTCCGAACATGTTTGACCATGTTCGTGCATATTGCTCCTCTTTATTTTCTAAGAGGGCTAGAGTTCTAACCTGGTTGGCGTGAATCCTGCAAATACTACGTGTTGTACGCAGTTGCGGTCATCTTTTGCAGAGTGCATATTTGTCCCTAAACCTTCTGGAATACACTAGTACATTTCCTTTAGAAGAGGCACCTTGAGTAGGCAATACATTTTTACATTAACGAGGCACGAACTGTCTATATATAGAGACACTTCTTATATGCTCTTGTTTCTCTTGGCGTAACTTTTTTGGAAGGCGTTTTAGTTGAGTGACAGTCGGCGGGAGGTACCTATGCTTATTACTATCATTGTGACCATTGTATTTCATCAACAGATTATGTCGAACAGCGAGCTGGTAGTCAGTCGACCGCGACTTGGCACATTTCAGCCTGGTCCGTCGTCATCGTTGTTGTCCGTGTCGTCAACGGAAGACGTGTCCTCTATGCGAGAAATACCAGACCCTCGAAATTCTTCTCTTCAGCGGCGCACAGCTGAGATAATGAAGCTTTCATTGGCACCCAAGCCTGTCGCGCTGGTCACGGGCTTCCGTAAAGAGTCCCCCTGTCACAGCATGTCCGACATCACCTCAGCAGCCAGCCTCCAGGAAGAAAACGCGCCACCTGTACCGCCGCGGCGGCATCCCCCTCCTCCGAAGTACACGTATGCTTCGTGCACTTCACTTAACGCTTTGGGGTCCCGTTTATCGTGGAGTGCCTCTTCTACATCGGCTCATGCCACGCCATGCGCTGCTCGCAAGGGAATGATTGCGAGCCCCACACCCATAACCGCAGTGAAAGCGCCATCGCAAATGAATCTGTCGCCGGCGCCACAAATGCCTATTGGTAAGTATTCTTCTAGAAGTTATTGACCTGAATGCAATATGAGAACATGCATTTTCTGTCGCGTTACAAGAATACGCTAAATATAATTGATATTCATGGATATCGCTATGCTCTTTATGTGTAAATATTTGACCGTCACTGCATAAAGAAGCCAACAACTTACTTGAATCGCGTGCCTACAACGGCCTGTTGACTTTTTGGTTAAATATGTATGCCAAAGTTATCTGTTAGTAAAAGGCCTGTTAAGTAATAATTGATATGCAAATGAGAGCTTTAGATTCGTAATCGTATTATATACGTACGATTGCACGGCACGTGGTGCTTTAATACACATAACGCACAGAATCCGCACTACATTTGGTATGAAATGATCTTTTAGTAAACATTCTGTTAATTATCAAACACTTTGCTGGAATGCTCTGAAAGCTAAGGAGAGAAAGTATTCTTGCTGGAGAAAACAAATTAGTCATTTTCATGTATTTAAATTAAGGGTAATACATTGTGTCTTGCAGTGGCTCCTACAGTACGGACGCAGGCACACCATAAGAAGAGACCTGCTCCACCCGTGCCCGTTCCGATTCGTCGGGAACTTCAGGCTGCCAGCCTCAAGGCCATTCAGGTAGGTCTAATATAAAGAGGACTCAGGTCTAATGGCTAGTTGAACATATGTACTTTTTCGGATTTGCCTAATTGTTGTAATCACAAGGACCACATTATTCTTGTTGATCGCTGTTCTTGGACGTTTTCACATGGTTTACCCTTAGGGTCAGTATATCCCCAGCAAATCGACTAATACTATTGTCATACAATTATCTTAGACCAAGCTGCAACGGCCTCTTAAAGCTCTGCGTAGCGCGAGTTTGGTCTCAGCACGTATTATAGTAAGGGTGCAATTTAGCTGGACGCCAAACGGTTTTTTGGACGCAGTATTCGCTGTAGCTTGACTTTTGCGCTCCCTATCAACGAGCTACTTTTAAATTTGGAAGCTTATATTAGAAATTAGGCGGCTACTAAGTGCAGCGTTGGCTTTTTTAGCTTCCTTATTTTGATGGACTTATATATATTGTGTACTAATATACTGTCTTTGTTGCATTGGTGTTACCAGGAGGAAACATGTGACATTAAGCGTAAAGAGGTTCTGCTCGAGCTTCGCGGAAGGTACATCAAAATGAGACTGGGGCAATTGTCAACGTGCGAGTCAGGAGAAGCCACCGGCCCAGGAGGATTGGCTAAGATTGGTACAATCAGCGCCGAAGTACCCATCATTTTGTCCAAGCCCATTGACGCCAACTCTGAGAAGGCTCTAATGATGGAACTGCTTGAACTGCTCAATGAGAAAAATGCTCTACTTAGACGCCAAACCGAGCTTATGTACATGTACGTACCTGGACTGTAGCTAATGGAGTTATTCTACTCTAAGTGTTTAAGTTAAAATATGCCTGTACTCTTGCAATTTGCGCTTACTGCTCCTACTTAAAACAACCTGTTGTCATTTTTATAGCTTTTTTACCTGTAGCACTTGATGTGGTGTGTATTCGTTGCGAGTCACTAATTAATCCTTAATGCCGATTAAAGATACAGTGACCATGTATTTGCCGACGGCGCATGTTATCGAAGCCAAAGTGTTGCACAGGTGAACTGATACTTTTCATGACTTAAGACTGTTGTCTATTTAATATCGATGTTTAAAGTATTCGTTCCTGTTTAGAGTATTTGATCATCCGTTCACATTATTGATGGTTCTAACGAAACTAACTTAAACGATTCTGTTTTACCTATGGTGTGTTTCTATTGATGATGCTTTCCCAATTTTAGGAAAAAGTACCACCGTTTAGAGGAAGAGCAGATCGAGCTCGACTACCAGATCCGTCTGTTAATCAACAAACCTGGTAAGTATCCTGAGAGCTACTACTGCCGCTACCATATCTGCTGTTTTTACGGAGGCATAGCCCGCGTAGTTGTGGTCTGAGGTGGTAAAATATTCGCTAACAAATTTATTCCGACATTGGGGATAGGTTGAGTGTAGGCTGAGCATTGTAGGGGATGTGTGGCTTAGGCCCAACATACTAGGTTCCTTCGCCCGCTGCAGTCATTGACTTAGCGGTCTAATACGTTTTCCTTTATAATACAGCGTATTTTCCAATAAAATTGAAAACAAAATCACACCGCCGCCCGTTTCTTTGGTTACAACTGAATGGATCGAGTAATATTAATTGGGTTAAGCTACCTAATGATAGGCCAGTAATCCTACTCCTACGTACCAGACTATTCGATTACAAGTTTGCACGACTCCGTGAACCCTAAGTGCCACTTAATAATGAGACTCTAAAGTTGCGCTATTGTATTGGTGTTCTTTGATACTGCAGCAAGTCAAAAGACGTCTGAAGATGAGGAACGAGAATCGGCCCTCATTCACAAGCTCGTTGAAATGGTTGAACTTCGCAACGAGGTCGTCCACGCTCAAGACATGGACCGAAGGCGTTTTGTCAAAGAAGATGAAGACATTAAGGTTTCAAGAGCACGCTTTATGAACAAGAATGTCCCTGGTGCGTAGTTTTTAACCATTTTATTTGGAACAACTGCTAACGTTTTTTTCTTCCGTAGTCACTTGGGCTTACTCCATTGATACAATTGTTTTCCCGTCTGCGATAACGTCTTTCTGTTCGTAGCAAACAGACTGACCATAAAATTCAGATAAGCATATAAAATGGTTAGTAGACTAAAGACGTTTGGTGTAGCCATTCGGTTGCTAGCTGGAATTGCCGCGTGACTTTTTATATATATATATATATTTTTTTATGCGTGTGTATGTCATAGAGCTCAAAGAGAGTACAAAACGTACCTTTTGTCTTTAAATGTTTGGCTCTATAATAACTGTTCGTTATTTTGTTATGATGTGACAATTGCAGACCCCTCACTGCTTTCACTGGACGACCCGAAGAGCCCAAACACAAGGAGGACAATAATGGCAAAAAAGAAGAGAGTGAAGATGACAAACATACGCACGAAAACGTAAACAGGAAATCATCTAAGAAGACCTTCAAAACGATCTTCATGGAGAAATACAACACCTTAAAGCATGGAGCCACCTCTCGTAAGAGGATACCCTCAACTAATGTAAACGATAAGTCGAAGACTGAATCGTTGATGGTTTACATTCAAAGAGAATATTCATAGCGCGTTGCTTTTTCTACAACGCTAAATAGGTTTGAATACAGTTGAGTACTTAAGATATCCGTGAACGGATTGATTACGCCGACCCTAAGCTTTTGACCGTTGTTAACGACAATGGAAGACATCTCATCAGTGACCATGAAGAAGTCAGTTAGGTTGAAACCAATGCCAGGCCGAACCTGGTTGTTTGTGGGCTTTCACTCACCCTGACGGAAAGTCCTGTTATTTTGTGAGCCTATCTACATGTGCATAGTGCAGTTGGCTTAAGCGCTTGTTATCTCGTTATAAACCATTACTGTTCAAATATTCTACGAGAGCTTTTGGTCTAATTTACACGTATGTATTCAGGTCATAAGCTCAGCGTTACTGTATCCCAGTGTTGTGCAATCGTAATAATTGTAGTCTGCACAGAAAATGAGGTCAGATGTGAGTCGCTTCGGTGTTTTGAGTGTAGAGAGAATGAGCGTAGGTGACTGATGTGACTGACTTCACGACGCAATGTCAGAGGCAACATGATATAGGTCACGGCACGTGTAGCGTGTCAAACTCTACTTGCTTAAATCTAATAAGTTGTTTCGTTAATTTTGCTACGTTTTAAATTAATTGTCTTCTGGAGTTCTATTTAGATTTTCGAACGGACACCCACGCCTCTCTGATGACTACGTTATTGAGTGTAACCGTAACAGCATGGCAATGAACAATGACCCCTTCTATATACATGTTTAAGATTAGATTATATGATTATTCTACCATGATTATATCTAATAGAGTTATGCAATTTTTTGTTTTATGGTATACTGACACAACCAATGTGTTATATAAATAAATATAAACATCACTGATCATACGTGTAATACCTGCCTTTTAACTGCTAAACATCGATTAAGTTCAATCTATATATACGCACAAGTACAAAGGCCCATGTACCTTAGCCTAGACGTAGTACAATATCTGCCCGAAATATGGCTGGCTATTTCTGATACCCTGTGCTCACCTCAAAAAATACGTATGCTACTTCTTTTAGTGGATTGTGACGTTACCTGTACACGATCTAGATCTAATGCGGCACTTTTTTTATTACCAGGATCTTAGCGGTCCAGAAACGTGTGGCCGGTGGTGGCTCTGTGAAATATTGGGGTGCGTTTGGATATAATGGGAAGTCCGATCTAGTCGCGATTGTGGGCCTAAACAATTCCGACAAGTACCAGCGTATCGTAAGTTCCCAGTTAGAAGCCCATTTCAGAAGAATTGGGGGACCTGACGCAGTTTTTCAACAAGACAACGCCACGTTTCATACCTCGGCTAGCACTATAGCCTTTTTTCAAGAACAAGGAGTGCCACTTTTTGACTGGCCGGCATTGAGTCCAGACCTGAATCCCATCGAAAATCTTTGGGGACATTTTGTGAAGCAGATTTACGCAAATGGTCGACAATATGATAATTTGTCGGACCTCAAAGAAGCTGTCCAGCAAGCATGGACTAATATTCCACTTTCGCACTTACAACAGCTCATTAGCTCCATGAAAGACCGAGTTTACGATTTGGTTCAGAAGAAGGGGCGAAAAACCCGTTTCTAAAATAGAATATGTAGTATCAAATAAGTCATGCAGCCCTGCTAAGAATCGAATACGCCGTAAGGCGTTATTGTTGCTTATATTTTGCAACACTGTTTTTTTGTATGAACCGATTGTGAGATTGAGACGAAATTAACAACATACTCGTGTTTCGTCATGTTCATCATGCCCTTAAAATTTCAAAACGTTCAAATAAATCAAGCCGAAATTATCACAAAAAAACGTGAGTTGCTAATTTTTTGCGACGCACTTTATTTGAAGTACCAAAACACGGCCGACTGACCCTATTTGCTGATGATACCACAGCACACTTTGTCGGCGATATCCAAAAAGAGGTAGAGCAGATTATGAAAGAAAGACCTTAAGCGGCTCTCAGATTGGTTTAGAACCAATGGCGTGTCTGTGAATTGGTCGAAAACCGGTGTTATCCAGTAGTACTGACAGCCGTCAGGGCCATCGAGATTAAATTTATTTTCATCCGAGAAGACGATGTTTTTCCACTCGTTATCCTAAGTTTGGTATCTATGCGAAAATTCACGCCGTGCGACAATGTGCTTCGGATGCAGTCGCGGCATAAACTTCCTTTTCGCGTATCGCACGTTTTTGTCAGAACTTAACACTCGGTACACTGTGGATCGGTGCACTGGCACTCCCAAAGTAGTCCTGATCCTGGAAGAAGATATTTGGTCATGAGTAGCCAACTGTAGGATTCTACGCCGATCTCAAATAGTCAAAACTGGCTTACGCCCACTGTTAGATCTGCACCTTTGGTTCACTCCAGGGTGTAAGAACCTGCTGATGGTGCTCTTATGCCGTCCTAATCTGGTTGCTATAGCAGTTACTGTATGACCGAGCTCAGCACATGCCTCAATTCTTGTCTTTTCGTTATCCGAGAGATCCTTTATACGACCCATGGTTTAAACATACGCTTCGCTGTTAGTTCGGCACAACGACTGAGCTGTAGAATATTTTGCAGCTATACAACAATTGATTTAACTAGACAATATTCCTGGCATTTGATCCCCGGGATCGAATATCAGCTGTAGCATCGGCTATCCGTTACAAACAAGAGCTGTGTTGTTAGCATGCTATTGTTGCTAATATTTTGCAACACTGTTTTTACACACTTTTTTTTTGTATGAACCGATTGTGAGATTGAGACGAAATTAACAACATACTCGTGTTTCGTCATGTTCACCATGCCGTTAAAATTTCAAAACGTTCACATAAATCAAGCCGAAATTATCACCAAAAACATGAGTTGCTACTTTTTTGCAACGCACTTTATATCGTTGATAAATATATTGAACAGCAGTGGGCCGCCGATACTCCCTTGAGCCACTCCAACTGATATGTTTTCGACATCTGAAAACTTCTGTCCAATCTGTCTTCTGTCCAATCTGTACCATTTGTTGCCTCTCTGACATAAAAGAACATACCCACGATTGGACACGCTCCATAGACTTCTAGTTTGCTAATGAGAATATTTGTGTCGACGGTATTGAACGCCTTTCTCAAATCAACAAAAAGAGCAGCAACCGTTTTCTTCTTTTCAAGATATTGACGGACATCATCTACAAAGCTCATAACAGGGACGGTGGTGAACATTTCAAGGCGGAATCCGATCTGTGGCGATCGCAAAGAACACAAAGAACATCAATATTACTATCTCCAAAAAATATCATCATATTTTGGCTGTTAATCTTTAAAACTATTTTCTAATCAATTTAGGAAATAGGCTTTGCCAGACGGCTGGCGATTGAATGCGCCAACCAGAAGAGATTTCCCTTCATCACACCATTCACCTGCACTATTATTCTCTCGCAGAAAGAGATAGCTGAAGTCACAAAAGTTAGCTCTTTTCTTACTTTCACGTTATAGTTACACCGTGTATGCAAAGCTCCACCTCCGCAACAGCCTGGCCTACAGCTGTAGTAACTATTATAATTGCGCAATGCAAGTGAACAAGTTTCGGCTTCCTGGAGCCTTACTTTTGTAGTGGGTATCACAGAGGGTTCGCACGGCTGGCTCGCAAGGAACGTTTCGAGGTCATGCCAGTATGACTTGAGCCCGTTCACATAACAGTGCATTGCCAGAAACAATGGAATGGCACATTTAAAGGAAGCTCTATCTTTAGTCCTATTAATGTTGTTATTTATGGTTCGGCCGGTCCTGTCAATATGTTCAGGGCGATTTAGCTCTGGAGCTGACAGTCTAATAGTTAGCTCGATGGCTAACATCATTGCCTAACGGCATAACTTCCTTTGAGAAATTGACCCGTTCTAATGCTTTTCCGTATCAATTGTAGAAGGCTAAAAGCATGCTATCAAAGAAGATATCTCGTTTCTTCTTTAGAAAACCTATTTTAAAGATGTCGCCTGGACATGTTTAAACTAGGATTTGGTTAAACGTACCTGAGTGTCCCTAGAATGCTACATCTGAAGTAGAAATCTGTTTCGATTGAAGAACCGTAGACGTCTGTAAACGTTTTGTTCAATACATTTATTGAGCATACGTATATACCTAACAAAAGCAGTTGCAGACCCGTTATTTTCCCCCCAAAAAAGATCGCTGGAGGAAGAATCAGAATTCGGCGTGCACACGTCGTGTTCAGAGTACAAAACTGTGGCAAACAATACACAGATACATGGCTAGCCCTTTGTGAATCCGATTCTATATGTCACGCAGTACAACACTATGCATTTTTCTGTTAAAAACTATAAACGAACTAATCTAAGTCATTTGTTGAACTGGGCTAATCCCGGGTTACATAACCCGTAACCACACGTTAACGCGGAGACAATTGTTCACTCCAAAGTGCTAACATAAAAAGTCGTTTAATGTGAAAGAATAAACAAGCTAAAGAGTGTTTTGTCTGTCGATTGATCTAAGGCAGTAGTATTCCACGACCCGCCAACACAGAGGGCAGACCATACTGTCACAAGGACTGTTGGGGAAGATATCTCAGCATGTCTTGGTGCGTTAAGATACGACACAATGAGTTTTAAGTCCGTTGGGTACAGAGGTTGATCGTCGCTCCCCTACGGGCCTGGAATCCCCGTGGGGCATATCATAGCATGGCCGCGGAATCTCAACGGTACAGTTTATTTTATCATCTATTCGGAACGAGAATCGCTCGGAGAAAATTCGATCAACTTTGAACCGGCGACACGCCTATAGATGACAACCATGACTAGACCCGCAACATTTAGACTTTGCCCTAATAAAGTAAACATATCAGCCGCTGTTTTCTAAAGGGAATCGTAAAGGGATGTGGGTGAGAAGTTTCAGCCTCAAGTTTGGAGAAAAAACATTATTATTAAGAAGCTTGCTATTTGAGACGGGCATTGGCGGAGACGTGCTCGTTTATATGCAGGTCTCTCTTTTTCTATATATATATATATATATAAATATATACATATATAGACGTGAGTTGGGCTAAGGACATTTTCTAGTGATACGCTGATATACACGAATAAGCCATACATGAGTTGACAGAGGATAAATGTAACCGAATGATGTTTTCAAAACTTCACGAACGTCTCTTTATAATTATGGTACGCCTATATGCCAAATAGCAATCAAGTGCAGCCAAGGTGAGAACATTAAGTCACACACGTGGGCGCTGCCTGTTCGTCTTTCTCGGCGCTAGTCGGTGCCTTTCCGAAGTGTTGTCTTAAGCCAGCCAATAATACAAAATTAACGACTGAGTATCATTCGTTCAATCAGCCTGTACTGCCTGCCGTCTCGTTGGCAGGATTTTCGTAAACGACACATATAAAAATAGGCCAGGGCTAAACTGTAAAGTACCCAGTAAATGCGGCACAACAACGACCTACAGAAAAAACGTTACAAGCAAAACAAAAACTTCCGCAAAGTGTCGCGGCGTTTTCGCGCGGCCAGGCGATTCTCTTGTCGGTCGGTTATTTTGGCGTCCCACTGGATTGTCGTTGTTCCGCTTCCGATGCTACGAAGTGTTCATAGTAACGTGGCTGATCCCCGCCATCCTATCGAGCACTACCGCAATCTTATCTCTTTTGTTGTTGTTGTTGTTGTTGTTGTTGTTGTTGTTGTTGTCTTATTCTCTTTCCGTATGTGTTTTTTTTGTTTTTACAGCCACATATGGCTAGCTTATTGTAGGAAAACAACAAAGAGAGAGGTGAGGGGGGCGGAAACAGCGTGCGCACAATGAAAATTGGATACTTGAGCATGAAAATGTTTAATGTTGTTCGAAAAGAAAATATATATATATATATAATAGACTTCAGCGTTGGGAATGAGCAACTCCGTTGTCTCAACTCTGGAGATGTGATGTCTATGATGTATATATGTAAACTAACCCATGGTTAATAGAACTAATCTAACATATATATACAGGGTCATTCATATCGTTATGTACTTATTGCAAGGTTTGGTAGAACTCGGCAAGAACATAAGTTTTCCCTATGGAGGGAAGACGTGGAAACGTCTTGTTTAGGAGAGAGAGTGAAGTTTATAAAAGTAGTTTTTCTGCCTTTTTTTCCTACATAGTTGTGCGAAATCTCTGTTTGCGGGAGAACCAGTCAACGCATGAAGGAACCGATCATACCGGCGTGTTGGGAGGAAAATGCTGCACAACGGGAAGACACTTCACTAGCTTGCGTGAAGTGTCTTTTTATGACTTTTCTCAATCTGGCTATTCGCTTTTCGCTACGCAAGCTTTTGAAGCTATGCAGAATTTTCCTCCAAACACGCCGGTATGATCGGTTCCCGCAAACTTAATTTTCGCACAACTATGTAGGAGAAAAAAAGGCCGAATAACTACTTCTATAAACATCACCCTCTCTCCTAAACAAGACGTTTCCGCGTCCTCCTTCCATTGGGAAAATGTATTTTCTTGCCGAGTTCTACCAAACCTCGAAATACGTACATAACGATATGAATGACCCTGTATATAAATATGTATATATATATATATATATATATATATATATATGTGGCAGGGAAAAAAGTAAAAAGCTTAGGCTGATGTCGTTGTTGTCGCTGTTTAGCTGTGGCTGCGTGCGAACTGGGCGTGCCTATAGGCCTGTGTGCGGCGTGGGGGGGGGGGGGGGGGGGGTACGTACCTTCATAGTGGCACCGGTCTCCTTCGCGTTCTTTGCTCCAACCACAACGGCGATCGATCGTCTTTATTCCGTTTCGCTGCACCATCTGCAAAAGCAACAGTATATAGATATAGACAGGGCAAACAGTGAAAATACATATATATATATATATATATATATATATATACACTGTATATACACATGACAAACAGTATATAGATGTATACAGGGCGCCAAACTTAGGGGTCTGGTAAAACTCAACAATTTTTTTTTCAAATGGAACAAGAAACGGCAATGCTTTCTTCTGGTGTGAGAGTGAAATTACCCGAAAATATTGTATCGATTTTTTATTCTGACATTATTTGACTAAATCTGCGATTGCAAGTACGCCAGTAGTCTTCCTATCGATAAACGATCGGAAAGAGAAGCCAAGAAATGAAACTCTGCAATTCTTATATTTTGGCTTTTACACTCAATTACTCTCTTACTTTGTTAACATCACACTCATTTAACTACTACGGCCCAACGAATGTATTTTTGATATTCATTAAGCTGATATTAATTAAAACGCTCATTTTGATGTCAAGTCAATGATGCCACAAGTTTTGGTTGAGAAGTAACACAGGTTTTGTGACACACATACACATCAAAGTGAATACATGCGCTTGCACTAGCATTTCAGCAACTTGGTTTAGCAAATGAATCAATCACTCGAGACACCTTTTTTGTCTACTCTCGACGAGATTAACACCGAACAGGCGCTGCACTGTTGAGTGTAATGAGAAACGAACGTATCGTGGCTGACTCACAAATGCAGTTCATCTTTGCAGTAGTAGCACTGGTGATAAGCCAGCAATACTACTATGGCCACTCTTAGCGTACAGTACCGCCAAATTTTTTGCTGTATGAGAGATAAGACATTTCTGTCCACGGGCTCCATTGGAACAAACTACCCTCTCGCCATGTTGTATTCGGCCCCAGAGTTTGACGTACTAATTCTGAAACGCCAGGTATATATATATGTGTATACATATCGAGCAGTAGAGATGGTATGTGATTCTGTTGCCATACGTCGTAGGTTCTACCTTGTCACGTCGCAGAATTGGTACACGCCAAAGGCTTTTTTTCTATTGTAACCCAGTTATCGTTTATACATCTTGTCTATACATATATGTAACGATATATTCGGAGAAGTGGTAACAGCAGCATCAAATGTTGTTTCTGCATTGGTGTGACTGTCGTCACGTAATCAAGCATATACTTCCCCGTTCCACGCGTTTGCATGGAACGCCGTAAGAGTGCAGGGGTTATGAAATAATATATATATATATATATTTTTTTTAGATTTTTCGTAAGGCTATTGCCCGTGTACGGTTTTTTCATGTCATAGCTAATTTTAATCCACTCCGGCATTTACCTTGTCTAAATTGGAAACCATGCAAACCAATTCAAGAGTGGCTGGTCTGGGTCTCGAACCCAGTCCTCCTGAATGCAAGGCAGAGGCTTTGCCACCCCACTGATTTGTAGTCCTCGGCCTTCATCGAGAAGTAGCAGGATTCAAAGGTGTTTAGTCGGATTGATGATGGAACAGTAATGATCAAAATATAATGCTCACCTGTGTCCGGCACACGCCATATGGCATACCGCTATCCTTCTTTGAATGCGTGCATTTTTGCTGGAACACCTGAAACGCGTAACAACGTGTGTTTTATTATGCTGGGAACAATGTGCTTTTTGCTAGAAGTCTGCCCGTTAAGCGTGACAATCTGATCGACCATTAAGTACACATCCTCGGTGTTGGCTGCGTGGATGAATTTATCATCAAATATCAAAAAGTGCGTAGAAGAAATCACGTGGTTTATCTTTGGACCTATCGAAATTAAGTTGAACGACAATCATAAATTAAGACTTGTCTTGATTTGTCGATAACGATATATTGGTGAAGCTGAATGTTGAACTTAGATTTAAAGAAATATTATTTTCCGAAGAAATATAGATGTATATATGATGCAAATGGCTCGAATCGAAGAGACTATCTCCCACAACTGTGCGACCTGGGCTGATCTATCTCATACCAAGGGACCGGCGAGAGCGTTGGTTTCTGAAGCAGATTGCTACAGTGTGTACCGGGCAAAACTTAATAGTTTGTTATTTGATCTACCGAGATCTGTAGTGCCATATAATACGTGGTCGTTATTCGAAAAAAATGTGGTATATTAGGTCATAATGCGGATTTGTGTTGACGTTTCTAAGCATTCCAACCAGCATCTAAGTTCCACAAAAGCGTTTTGTAGAACAATCGTAGTGTAGTTATTCTATCAGATGTACGAATATTTCAGAGCAGAAAACCCAGGACATAGTAATATTCAAAATTCAACAACACTTTCTTAGTTTGACGAATATACTCGTATGCATGCTAGCTGGTTAGTGATTCTAACAATTACAGGGAGTTAATTGATGTCACCCAGTTTAAGTTCGAATGTCAGTTCGTAGCTATCGTGTCATCACGTTGTCATCAACGTCAGTTCGACTGAGTACTATGTCCTCTGTCGCATTCGGCGTTACGCTCAGACTACCAAAAGAAAAATGGTGCCCCATAGTGCGAACTACTAAATGCTAAATATAGCTATGCAGAAAATGCAGCATCGAAAAAAGGACAATTGAAAAAGAGATTAGATCTCATAGTGACCAAAAAGTGAAAGATGAGTAGTTAAAAAAAGGGGGGGAGTGTGAGAGTGAGTACCTTATCTGGAGGAGACGCACACGTTTTGTTGACCCGAGAATTGCATATGTAGCAGCGGAACGCGTCAGCCCGCTCCGGGCTTTGTGCTAACGCCACCATTAACGAGAGTAAAATGCGCACAACAACCGAACACATGCGCAGCTTCGGAGGGCGACTGTCCCACACCATGTTGAGTTTCTTGAGGAGAGAGAAGATCAGGCAAGATTTCGCAACACGTCCGTCCAGGGACCAGTGTACCCCGTGAGTCTACAAAAGTAAGGTAGCATCAAATCGGAAGCACATTTGGCGCAAGTCAGAAGCTGTCCTTTGCTTACCAATTCCCTATACCCTATAGATATATTCGTCTTGTTGTCGTTTTGGGCCTCTCTCGTTTTGGGCCTATTTTGTCGTTGCCTCTGTTTCTCTGTCCCGCTCGCCGGGGCCAGCGTCTATATCTGCATTTATGCATTGGCTGACGGCTGGTGCTACCGACCTTGATCTGACAATGATGTTAAAGTATCCTTAGCTTTGTAATTATTGGCACATTTCGCCGTCTAACGATACGTTTAGTCGACTTACCAGTAGGTAGTAAACAATGATGATAGCAGTACGATATATATATATATATATATATATATATAAATATATATATATATATATATATATATATATATATATATATATGCGTGTATCAATTTAGCGACAGCGGAGATCGCACTTGAGTTCGCAGTTCGCATAGAGAATTTGAGCATTGAAGTTGGTCAATATATATATATATATATTTATAGAATGAAGTTTAACGCTCGGATTTTTTTTTGTCGTCTGCTTCGGCGACAGACGGTTGTGTCCAGCGTGAGCTCTGTGAATATTCCTCTCGTTTTAGTGGTTTTGACGAGTTTTTCCGGACAAACTTTGTGCGAGCGCTTCCCTTCGTGTTCAAGTGCCCGGTGCGGTGTGCTCAGTGTATTTTTCGGGGTTTCTTCCTGGTTTTCGAACGCTTCGGCTTTCCCGACCGAACGTCCTGATGGACGGCGATGTGGATGCAGACGGTGGGAGCAGCGGTTCGAGTGGTCACCTCCGCGGGCCGGCGTCTGCTACGCCGTCCTCGTCTGCAGCGCTGGCGGCGCTGTCTGCTCGACGTGCCGCGCACGTCGCCTGTGAGACCGGCCTCTGTCCCCGGCGCATCTGATATGGTTGCCTGCCAACCTATGGAAGTGGTTAACCCAGCTGGTGACTCTCGCAGCAACGCTGTAGTGGCGGAGATGACAGCTGTCGAGACTACACCAGCTATTCCAGTCGCGCAGGAGCCTAATCTCAAACGGGCCCGTACTGCCTCACTTACGGAGAATTCTCGTAACGGTGCTGGACTTTCTCGGGGAGTCTGTGATACGATTGGTGACGACGGCTTCGTGACAGTCGTGAATAAGCGATCAGTTCGACGAGTGATTAAAGCTGAAGCGGAACTTTCACGCTTCCGTGAATCGGTTGACAATGGCTCCGGACCAGTCTACACAGTGCGGTTTACGTTACAGGATTCCACGCTTCCGGCACTTGAAGGTTCCAACAAGCAGCAGCAGGTCCGGCGCCCGGACTTTTCGGGCGAACAACTGGTGAAAGTATTCAAGGCCCTCTATGACCTGATGCCGACGGCAACGTTGGGGGCGGTCCCAAGAGGATAACGGTTATTCATAGTGTTCATGCCAGCAAGTTTGATGTACGGTGAGGGTAGATATGGAGGAACCCTGACTCGCTTGGTAGCCATCTTGTAGGATTCTCTGATGGCAGTACTAACTTCGTTCCCGGCAGAGACACGTTCTCTAACATATTCTTTATATCTCCTCCAGTCAGTGACGCAAGTCCATCTCCACTTCTTGCCATTATCTGCGCTCAAGTACAGGTAGCACAGGTAGTAGAGAAGGTGGCGCTGTCTTCAATTTCCATAGTGAAGTAATTTGTTAACTCATTGCTCACTGCGACGACATCAAGATGAGACTCCACAAAACCAGAGCTGTACTGTCGCATAAACGTTGGGCTGCCATCATTCATAATGGTGAAGTTTTTGGTTTCAAGGTTGTTAAACAGATCTTCCCCGCGTTTGGTTACATTTGCACTGCCCCATGCAGGGTGCTTTGCATTGAAGTCGCCTGCCAAGATTAGTGGCGCATGCTGGCACAACACATCCATTAATTGAGTCATGTCGATGGCTTTGTTCGGTGAGAGGTAAACCGAAGCTATATTCATGGTGATGTCGTGCAGTTTGACAGATACCCCGCACATGCGAGCCCCGTCTACCGATTGGAGCGACAGTTCACACTGCTCTACATTCGCGTCAACGAGAGTTGTAGCCAGTGAGGGTGTACCGGTTGATTGACAATCTGTGTCATACGTCACAAAACCATACATTTCGAAATTTTTAGGAAAATTACCTTTGTTTAAACATATTACTTTGATGCCACTCGTGCACATTTCTTTTATAACTGGAACATTCTTCTTGTGACTCCAGCCACAATTTCAGTGTATTAGACATGGTCTAGACATTGTGTTTTTGTTTGGCAAGGCACTGAAAGAGACTTTCAATTTTGTCTCTCCCTTTCCAGTAATTCTACTAGACGAGCCACATCTGGATGTTCATCTAGCCAGGGTCTTACGAAGAATTTTATGCCAGACCAGAAGGTCCGTAATGTTGTCACACCAAGACTAATTTCTTCAGACGAGGGAGATGTCTGTTTTGAAGTTGCGGGTGACGCAATATTCGTTCGTGATTTGTTCTTCTTCCTGGGCGCTGGAACAGGTGGCATATTGCAGACTACTCGCTCTTCGTAGTCTCGTGCAGCAGACGAACGGTGCGGACGCATGTGAGATCGGTCCCGGAAAATATCGTCGGATATTAGTACGGGAGACTCCTTCATCCGTTTCTTTGAGTGGAACAAATAGACTTGGTGATTAGGAGTACTTTGTGCACAAAAGGGGAACGGTTGGTGAAGTGTCGTGAATTTTGTGACTCTCAAAAGGTTTATTACTACGAATATAGACTAGGGTGATTTCTGGTCGCGTGTGCGGTGCAATTGCCAGGAAGCTGTGAAAGAGATATTGCTAAGTATTTGTCCGATCTCTCCCTTGGAGTTCCGCGAGCGGGTGAGCTACGTGGTTTTCGTTTCTGTGGTGTTCTTGTACACTTGTGCGTCAGTCACGGGTTAGCGCAGTACCGTGTGGCTGCCGCCATCTTGGCTTCGCCGTGCCTAACGGTATAGGCTTAGCGAAGAGTTGTGTCTCGCTCTGGCCGAACGCTGTGTGCGAAAGAGGACGAAGCCGTCTCATCTTCGCGCGCAGTCCGACGGACAGTGCAGACGAGCGCATCCAGCGCGGACCTGTGAGGCGGTCCATCAAGTGGGCATTGCGTCCTAGATCCCGTCTGGTTTCGGTATCCCGCAATACTGCTCTCATAATCACCGACCGCGAGTTTTGCCAGGGATTGCCGTTTAACATCGACTTTGGAAGTTAGGCCATAGGTGGTGGTTGGACGGTGGAACGGTAGGGAGTGTCGTGTCGTCCTTTCGGGCGCTGCCGGACAAGGGAATGGGAGAAGTGGAGGAGCAAGAGGCCTCTATGGACGTCAACGGGAACGCCGTTGTTGCGACTGAAAAGGAGTCTGCGGATAAAGGGAGGCCGGCGAATAAAGGGAGAACCACAGTTAAAGGCAAAGAGGAGAAAGTGACCACAAAACCAAAAAGGGGAAAGAAGAAGGAGAAAAACAGTCAGGCAAGCACGGTGCTACCTCAAGACGCCCTTTTTGATGTCAACTACAATGGACCGCTGAAACAGCTCGGGATTGTGGTTGAGGCCGCCTACAAAGAGGTCATTGGCACCAAGAATGTACATGTGACTATCAAGGAGAGGATGCTCCCTCTGCTGGCAGAAATGAAGGCCGCCATGAGAAAAGAAGAGGAAGACCAAAAAGAAAGGGAGATGCTAGTAGATAAAGCTAAACGGATTTCTACCACGCCGGGTCTCCTTAGTAACTGCATCTGCGAGAAGAAACGTTCTAAGATGGTCGATGCGGCCTGCGAGACGGACCCTGTCTCGATAATAGAAGTTGCAAAAGACCCAGTCAACGAAATCATTAAAATGATTTTCGGCTGTAACTCGAAAGAGGATTTGTCTACGCTTGTGAAGACCAACTGGCCTGAACAGGTGTACACGCACACCAAGTTGCACAAGTCCAGAGAGTCCGATTCGACTACTAGTAGTTCGGGGGGGGCTCGAAGGACGATGCTGTGACGTGGGACAACATGTCGGTGCAGTTCGGTGGCCTCAGGTCCGAAACAGCTCAGAAGGTCGGCGAGATCGTGGCTCGTTATGTCACGGAGAGGGGTGATGAAGGTAAAGTAACTACACGGGCTGTAATTGCTCTCCGCCTCCCCAAAGAGCATGACCTGGCTAAAGAGAACGCTCTTCTTAAGAGCCTTCTCCATAAAGCTAATGAGGTAACGATTTCAAGTGGGGTCGAGCAGGGTAACAGCCCGGTTCCCTGTTATTTGACCAGCGAGCAGGAAAGTGGGTACCATACTGCCCGTAAACTGCTTAAATGCCTTGCCCGACAATTCAGAATTCACCTCGGGCTGACTACCAGCAAGAATGGACGCAAGGTGATTGGTGTCGACGGCCAGAACGGCAGTGACACAAAGAAGAAGAGGAGGAGGGGCAAGGAAGAGAAGACTACCACTTCAATCGTCCTGAGAAAGACTGGGACAGCCTCGTATGCGGATGTCCTGGGGCTTCAGCAGAGGCTCGATATCAAGAAGCATGGGATAGAGGTGAAACAATGGCAGAAGCTTGGAAGCGGAGACGTTAGGCTTGTCGTTTCGGAGAAGGCTGTCGGCGGTACAAGAACCTTTGTAGACGCCCTTACCATGGAGGGCGTCGTTGACAAGGTTAGTCTGGGAGAGAGGAGGCTGCTAATCAAGCAGCTCCCTCAAGAGACAACCGAGGAAAACATCTCGAAAGCCGTCGCTTCGCTCGTGGGTAACAACGGTACTGTTGAGATAGACAAGCCGCGCAGGTGCAGCGGTGGGAAGCTAACCGTCACGGTTACGGCATCGGCGGGTGCAGCTAAGAGACTACTGGACGCTGGCCAACTTGTAATGGGGTGGTCCACCTGCCTTATCGTTGTGTGGCGATCGGTCCCGTGCTGCCCGCGATGTCAGCGTGTTGGCCGCCGCGCTTGGGAGTGCACGAACCCGCAAGTCGATGGTTGGGTTTGCCACAAGTGCGGACAGGTGGGCCACATTGCCAAGAACTGCGAGAATAAAGAGGCTTGCTATGCGTGCGAAGTGAAGGGACACGGAGCAAGGTCTATCACGTGACCCGTCTACAGAGAATGGATCCTAAAGGGGCGCAGTCTCTCCTCCCCTCATAAGCAGGTGGCTACAGCGGCGATGATAGCAGAAGAGGCTAGGCCGGTGCCTGCGCAGGAAACGCCGGCAGGAGCAGCGGCGCAAGAAGAAGTATTGGACACTGGCGCGGAAACCACCATGAACGAAGAAGGTTTCACGCAACTCCTGCGCGATAAGCGTGGACGCCTAAAGCGTGCCCATAGCTCTCCCGATACGCAATGCCGGACGTCGAAGCCACGAAAAAATGATGGCCAGTAAACAGGACTACGTCAGCATTTTGCAGCTAAACTGCAACCGTAGCAAAGGTGCCCATAATATGCTTGAAACGATTGCTAGACGCCGTAGGGCAAACTTATGCCTTCTGAGCGAGCCCAACATTACCCTTGCCAAGCGCAAGGCACATGTATGGACGGTTGACGACGGTAGGGCCAGCTGCATCGTAGAGAGTAAAAGTAGTCGGAAATATAAAGTAGTTGGAAAAGGAAGCGGCAAATGATTCTCCTGGGTTGAACTCAAAGGCCTGGGTCGCATCTATTCCTGTTATAGTAGCCCCAATGGTACATTAGCGGACCTGCAGGAGCTACTTGAGGACGTCACAATGTCGGCGCGGGCCAGCTTGGAGCCGCTAGTTATCTTTACCGGTGACTTCAACGCTGCTTCGTCTGTGTGGGGCTCGAGGGAAACTAATAGCAGGGGGCAAGCTGTTATGGAATGGTTAGCCAGAGAGGACATGGTGACCCTGAACAATGGTGAAGCTACGTACTGCTTCTCAAAGGGAAGGGAATCCTGGATTGACCTTACAATCTGCAAGGCATCGCAGGCGCAAAAGATTGTTGGTTGGCGAGTGCTAAACGAGGAAGAGAACCTCAACGATCACTACTGCATCGAGTTCAAGGTGAAGGGAGCTAGCAGCAGGGATGCGACACAACCTCAAGTCAGGCGACATGTGTGGCGCATAAAAAGTAATGAACTGTTAAAGGAATCGTGGGAAGGATTGCTGGAAAGCGACGGAATGCCGGAAACAGCAGACGACTTATACAGTCTACTGAAGAGGGCGTGCCAAAAAGCATCTTTTCCTCCAGCTCGACCTAGCATAAAACCGACGCCAGTGTTCTGGTGGAACAACGCTATTGCCTCGGCTTGTACAGAGTGCATGCGGTACAGACGTATCTACACCGGCGCGCGTAGAAGTGAAGGGGACTCCGAGCGAACTCGCCAACTGGGCATTGAGTACAAAAGGGCGAAGGGCTGCCTGCGAAGAGAGATTAGCAAAAGCAAAGAAGCCTGTTCGCGCGATTTGGTCGAGAAGCTAGAGTCGGATCCTTGGGGCAAGCCATACAAAATCGTCAGGGGCAAGATAGGTGGAGCAAAGCGTGACCATCTGGAGGAGAACGAGAAGCTTCGGGTGATTAACACTCTTTTCCCACAGCACCCGCATTTCGATCGAACAGAATTTGAGACTTTACCGGATGGCGACGTCCCCGAGGTCACCACGGGCGAAATTTTAGCTGCGGCAGACAGGATTAAGCTTGGAAAGGCGCCTGGCTTGGATGGAATACCGCCAGAAGCAGTGAAATTCCTCTTCAGAGAGTACTCGTCACTTGTGGCGAAGATCATCACAAAGATCTTTCGTACGGGTAAGCTTCCAGAGAGCTGGAAGGCCGCCGGGGTAGTACTACTACCCAAAGGCAACGGGACACACCGCCCGATCTGCCTGTTAGGCACTTTAGCCAAAGGTGTAGAAGCCATTATGGAGGATCGGCTGAGGACCTTTGCCGAGGAAAATGGACTATTGTCAACAATGCACTTCGGATTCCGAAAGCATAGGTCTGTTCTGTCGGCCATCCACAAAGTGGTGGCAAAGGCCGAACTCATCAAGAAATCTACTCGGAAAACCAGGGATTTTTTCCTAGTGGTGTTGCTGGATGTAAAAAACGCGTTTAACAGTATCCCATGGAAAGTGGTTCTCGAGACGCTCCGGCGAAAGAATGTCCCACCATATCTGGTGCGGTTGGTGTCCGACTACATGAGCAATAGACGGGTAGAGAACGGGCGTACCAAGGTGGAGATGACTGCCGGAGTGCCGTAGGGTTCAATCATTGGACCTCTTCTCTGGAATCTGGCATACGATGACGTCCTGAACATCCAGCATCTTCCACCGGGAGTGGAATTGGTTGCGTACGCGGATGATCTGGCTGTGACAATCACGGCCAGAACTAAGATAGAGCTGGAGACATACGCCAACATTGCGCTGGCGGATGTCGATAAGTGGATGAGAGGTGCCGGCCTAACACTCGCACCACAGAAGAGTGAAGCTATTCTACTCATCGGGAAGAAGAAATGTGCTCCTCTAAAGCTTACGCTGTCAGGCGTAAAAATTGAGCTAAAGGACACGGCAAGATACCTAGGCATACACTTAGACCGAGGATTGCGAGGAACTCCTCATGTAAGGATTGCGGCTGGGAAGGCGCAAAAAGCGGCTAATGACATCGCCCGTCTATTGCCCAACACGTGCTGCCCGAGAGATAGCGTCCGGAGACTTCTGATGTCCGTATCTGAGTCGATCATCCTTTTTGGCTCGCCCGTTTGGATGTCGCCTACAATGGACACAGGCGCTACTAAAAAGATCCTGAGAAAGATCCAGCGGATCGGAGCCCTACGTATCATTCGGGGGTATCGCACGATCAGCACGGCGGCCTCGCTCGTGCTGGCGGAGACAGTGCCCTGGGACCTAAAGGCAGCCAAACGTCGGCGCTTGTGGGTTAACCCAGATAGGGAGCTCGTACAAGAACGCGAGGTGACACTCGATCGGTGGCAGAATGAGTGGGATAGCATCCCGAACGGGCAACCAGAAGCGCTTGTGAGGAACCTCATTCCGAACATCCGCCAATGGATGAATCGTCCCGGGGGCCGTCTCACATACCACCTGACCCAAGTTCTCACGGGTCACGGCGATTTCCAGGTGTATTTAAATCGGATAGGGAAGGCTGAGACAACGCAATGCTTGTACTGTGACGATGTGGACACTCCGGAACATACAGTATTGCGATGCGCCGCATGGACCGAGACCAGACGAGGCTTGCCCAGAAAGAACACGCTGGGAGAGCTAGCCACGTACATGCTTACGTCGGTCAAAAACTGGGACGCGGCTGCAAAGCCTATTCAACGGATCATGAAACCAAAGGAAGAGACAGAAAGAAGGAAAATGATGGAAAGCGTCCGAGAGTTGGTGCCAAGGCGCGACTCGACAAGCAGGACCTAAAGATTTAAAATTTCCGAGACTTCCCCGCCGCCTGTGTGTAGTTACTCTTCTGCGTTAAGGATCCCGCAGGTCGGAAGGTCATCTTAAAGAGGATACATATATGTAGGCACTGCCGTCTATATATGTAGGGTTTTAGTGGGTATTGCCTTAATCCTTCGGCTCGACTCTTGTCAAGCGCCAAGACTTGCCGTTAGGTGGCTGAGTCCCACACTGTCTGAGCGTTGGCATGTTAGGGGGCTTACCAACTCCTGCTATGCTTTCTCTCAGTCGTACGTAAATGTATTTTAAACCCTAAACCTCCTCAAAAAAAAAAGACTACTCGCTCTTCCCCTTCTGGAAGTACTTGTACCTACTGTCTTTTTACTACACTCGCCCAAGTTGGTGTACCGGAAGTTTGGTCATTGCTAGGCTAGTTCCATCCGGCTTTTTTATTATGGCGTTGTATTGAACTCTTCGCACCTCTGCCACACCTTGATCATGAAGTACACCAGCCACTTCGTCGTCACTTATTTGTGGATGTACGCCCGATATTCTGCCCCAAATGTTGCCGCTATCCTTCAAACAAGGCTTTACCAGTGTCTCTTTCAGTGTTTTTAGCCGCTTGATAGTTTCAAAATCTTTAAGAGTCTTTACACATATTTCGACTCTTTTGCGTATGTTAATACGGGCAGTACCCGTGGGTGCGTGCTCCCTGACGTCTTGATGTATTGGCAGAAATGGTTTGCCTTCAAAGCCGCCTGCAAGTTCAGCGCCACAAGCGTCAACAGCCATAAACTCAACACAATGTTCACCGGCTCGCCTGATGACCGGCTTATTGGCTTTTCGTTGATTATGTGTCTCAAGCATGTGTTGACTCTGCTTGACGGCAGCTTTCTCCGCACGCAATTTGAAGATTTTATCTTTGGTTGGCACACGTATCATCCCAACGTCGTCAGTATCCACCTCTTTACCTCTATCCGCGTCCATAAAAGCGTCATCTTGCACGTTGTGCACATTTGTGCATGCTGGATGCATTGTGGCGTCCTCACTCGCTCTGTTATGCATGTTCCACTCTCTTCCAATATGGCATTATCTTGTACGCCGCCTGCGCTTGTAGTACTCTTAGCTAGCGTCGCTGTTGTGGAAAAACTTAAACTTATTCCCTTGTTGAGGGCTACGGTCTTGGACTCTTGTGAATACCTGGTGCCAGATGTTGAACCAGGCGGTGTTTCGTGAGGAGACTCTTGCTTATCCATATTTCTTGGGTAGCGGCTGGTCGGTCGGCGATTGGAACTCGTCCGACGACAAAGTGGAGGAATGCCTCCTATTTCGTTTCTTTGGATTTCCCTTTGGACTTGTTAACGCTACTGTGACGTAACTAGACGACCAAGGTACGATAGAATTCTACTGGTTGCTCTCGTGATAGAATGTACTATGTAAATTAACTCCCGAACGGGAGCGCTCTCTACTTATGACTGTACTCACCGATAGCAGACGACGGAAAAAGGAGATAAGAACTGGATAACACCGGTTTTCGACCAATTCACAGACACGCCATTGGTTCTAAACCAATCTGAGAGCCGCTTAAGGTCTTTCTTTCATAATCTGTTCTACCTCTTTTTGGATATCGCCGACAAAGTGTGCTGTGGTATCATCAGCAAATAGGGTCAGTCGGCCGTGTTTTGGTACTTCAAATAAAGTGCGTTGCAAAAAATTAGCAACTCATGTTTTTTTGTGATAATTTCGGCTTGATTTATTTGAACGTTTTGAAATTTTAAGGGCATGATGAACATGACGAAACACGAGTATGTTGTTAATTTCGTCTCAATCTCACAATCGGTTCATACAAAAAACAGTGTTGCAAAATATTAGCAACAATAACGCCTTACGGCGTATTCGATTCTTAGCAGGGCTGTATGACTTATTTGATACTACATATTCTATTTTAGAAACGGGTTTTTCGTCCCTTCTTCTGAACCAAATCGTAAACTCGGTCTTTCATGGAGCTAATGAGCTGTTGTAAGTGCGAAAGTGGAATATTAGTCCATGCTTGCTGGACAGCTTCTTTGAGGTCCGACAAATTATCATATTGTCGACCATTTGCGTAAATCTGCTTCACAAAATGTCCCCAAAGATTTTCGATGGGATTCAGGTCTGGACTCAATGCCGGCCATTCAAAAAGTGGCACTCCTTGTTCTTGAAAAAAGGCTATAGTGCTAGCCGAGGTATGAAACGTGGCGTTGTCTTGTTGAAAAACTGCGTCAGGTCCCCCAATTCTTCTGAAATGGGCTTCTAACTGGGAACTTACGATACGCTGGTACTTGTCGGAATTGTTTAGGCCCACAATCGCGACTAGATCGGACTTCCCATTATATCCAAACGCACCCCAATATTTCACAGAGCCACCACCGGCCACACGTTTCGAGAACCATTTAGGTTCCTTCCGTAAGTCGTGCCAATAGTACTGACAGCCGTCAGGGCCATCGAGATTAAATTTCTTTTCATCCGAGAAGACGATGTTTTTCCACTCGTTATCCTAAGTTTGGATCTATGCGAAAATTCACGCCGTGCGACAATGTGCTTCGGATGCAGTCGCGGCATAAACTTCCTTTTCGCGTATCGCACGTTTTTGTCAGAACTTAACACTCGGTACACTGTGGATCGGTGCACTGGCACTCCCAAAGTAGTCCTGATCCTGGAAGAAGATATTTGGTCATGAGTAGCCAACTGTATGATTCTACGCCGATCTCAAATAGTCAAAACTGGCTTACGCCCACTGTTAGATCTGCACCTTTGGTTCACTCCAGGGTGTAAGAACCTGCTGATGGTGCTCTTATGCCGTCCTAATCTGGTTGCTATAGCAGTTACTGTATGACCGAGCTCAGCACATGCCTCAATTCTTGTCTTTTCGTTATCCGAGAGATCCTTTATACGACCCATGGTTTAAACATACGCTTCGCTGTTAGTTCGGCACAACGACTGAGCTGTAGAATATTTTGCAGCTATACAACAATTGATTTAGCTAGACAATATTCCTGGCATTTGATCCCCGGGATCGAATATCAGCTGTAGCATCGACTATCCGTTACAAACAAGAGCTGTGTTGTTAGCATGCTATTGTTGCTAATATTTTGCAACACTGTTTTTACACACTTTTTTTTGTATGAACCGATTGTGAGATTGAGACGAAATTAACAACATACTCGTGTTTCGTCATGTTCACCATGCCGTTCACATAAATCAAGCCGAAATTATCACCAAAAAACATGAGTTGCTACTTTTTTGCAACGCACTTTATATCGTTGATAAATATATTGAACAGCAGTGGGCCGCCGATACTCCCTTGAGCCACTCCAACTGATATGTTTTCGACATCTGAAAACTTCTGTCCAATCTGTCTTCTGTCCAATCTGTACCATTTGTTGCCTCTCTGACATAAAAGAACATACCCACGATTGGACACGCTCCATAGACTTCTAGTTTGCTAATGAGAATATTTGTGTCGACGGTATTGAACGCCTTTCTCAAATCAACAAAAAGAGCAGCAACCGTTTTTTTCTTTTCAAGATATTGACGGACATCATCTACAAAGCTCATAACAGGGACGGTGGTGAACATTTCAAGGCGGAATCCGAACTGTGGCGATCGCAAAGAACACAAAGAACATCAATATTACTATCTCCAAAAAATATCATCATATTTTGGCTGTTAATCTTTAAAACTATTTTCTAATCAATTTAGAAAATAGGCTTTGCCAGACGGCTGGCGATTGAATGCGCCAACCAGAAGAGATTTCCCTTCATCACACCATTCACCTGCACTATTATTCTCTCGCAGAAAGAGATAGCTGAAGTCACAAAAGTTAGCTCTTTTCTTACTTTCACGTTATAGTTACACCGTGTATGCAAAGCTCCACCTCCGCAACAGCCTGGCCTACAGCTGTAGTAACTATTATAATTGCGCAATGCAAGTGAACAAGTTTCGGCTTCCTGGAGCCTTACTTTTGTAGTGGGTATCACAGAGGGTTCGCACGGCTGGCTCGCAAGGAACGTTTCGAGGTCATGCCAGTATGACTTGAGCCCGTTCACATAACAGTGCATTGCCAGAAACAATGGAATGGCACATTTAAAGGAAGCTCTATCTTTAGTCCTATTAATGTTGTTATTTATGGTTCGGCCGGTCCTGTCAATATGTTCAGGGCGATTTAGCTCTGGAGCTGACAGTCTAATATTTAGCTCGATGGCTAACATCATTGCCTAACGGCATAACTTCCTTTGAGAAATTGACCCGTTCTAATGCTTTTCCGTATCAATTGTAGAAGGCTAAAAGCATGCTATCAAAGAAGATATCTCGTTTCTTCTTTAGAAAACCTATTTTAAAGATGTCGCCTGGACATGTTTAAACTAGGATTTGGTTAAACGTACCTGAGTGTCCCTAGAATGCTACATCTGAAGTAGAAATCTGTTTCGATTGAAGAACCGTAGACGTCTGTAAACGTTTTGTTCAATACATTTATTGAGCATACGTATATACCTAACAAAAGCAGTTGCAGACCCGTTATTTTCCCCCCAAAAAATATCGCTGGAGGAAGAATCAGAATTCGGCGTGCACACGTCGTGTTCAGAGTACAAAACTGTGGCAAACAATACACAGATACATGGCTAGCCCTTCGTGAATCCGATTCTATATGTCACGCAGTACAACACTATGCATTTTCCATTCGTGGTGTATGCGTCGACGCCGTGATTAGAATGAACTGAATCTCTATTTGCGTTTGATATATTCGACGACGAGTGGCCTTTAGTTACTTAGTTGCTTAGTAGCATAAGCGTTACCCAACACTCCTTAGCTATCTATATCCGAAAGCCGCGTTGAGAAGGATAGCCAATGCTGCGCCGTATACCATCAATTGGCCTGCAGGACGGTGTATTGCAGGAGCAGCGTTGCAGAGTTCAGAGTGACACTCACAGCGAATGGTCACGACGGCGTTCAGCACTGAAATAGTCATTGCGCAGATATATACGAACTTGTACTAATTTATATTGAGCTCTACCTGTCCGCCGTATATTCGATATAGTCACCTGTGTCCTTAACAAGGATGAACATCTTCATCATTCTCTGATGTACAAGCGCTCGCAACCACGCTTACTTATATTAAAGTATGTGCTTAATCTTGACCATATGCTCGTAACGTACGTGCAAATGAGTTGCGGAGTACCGGGCCGCTAAGACCTGGGTACACACGCTTAGGTCTGTAGCTGGCTACCCCTGTTTCCCTTGTCAACTTGTTGAGCTTGGTAGAGAATGTTCATGCTGCTACATCTTTAGAAGCGAAAACGTATATACACCTAGTATGAGATCGATATCGATCTCATACTAAGTGTTAGTCTGTTTAAAAGTAGAAACGAACTAATCTAAGTCAGTTGTTGAACTGGGCTAATTCCGGGTTAGATAACCCGTAACCACACGTTAACGCGGAGACAATTGTTCACTCCAAAGTGCTAACATAAAAAGTCGTTTAATGTGAAAGAATAAACAAGCTAAAGAGTGTTTTGTCTGTCGATTGATCTAAGGCAGTAGTATTCCACGACCCGCCAACACAGAGGGCAGACCATACTGTCACAAGGACTGTTGGGGAAGATATCTCAGCATGTCTTGGTGCGTTAAGATATGACACAATGAGTTTTAAGTCCGTTGGGTACAGAGGTTGATCGTCGCTCCCCTACGGGCCTGGAATCCCCGTGGGGCATATCATAGCATGGCCGCGGAATCTCAACGGTACAGTTTATTTTATCATCTATTCGGAACGAGAATCGCTCGGAGAAAATTCGATCAACTTTGAACCGGCGACACGCCTATAGATGACAACCATGACTAGACCCGCAACATTTAGACTTTGCCCTAATAAAGTAAACATATCAGCCGCTGTTTTCTAAAGGGAATCGTAAATGGATGTGGGTGAGAAGTTTCAGCCTCAAGTTTGGAGAAAAAACATTATTATTAAGAAGCTTGCTATTTGAGACGGGCATTGGCGGAGATGTGCTCGTTTATATGCAGGTCTCTCTTTTTCTATATATATATAAATATATACATATATAGACGTGAGTTGGGCTAAGGACATTTTCTAGTGATACGCTGATATACACGAATAAGCCATACATGAGTTGACAGAGGATAAATGTAACCGAATGATGTTTTCAAAACTTCACGAACGTCTCTTTATAATTATGGTACGTGTTGCATTTATATGATGAGAGCCGTATCTGTTGCCGTCGTTGAGTGCCTTTGTTTGAAATCCAGTCATTTGCGCGGGCAACCAGCGTCAGCGGCATTCAGTTGGCGCGTTCAAACCCAACGGACACTACCGTACGATCTCAGTCGTACGACAACCACTCCTCAGTCGTCATCACAGCAATAAAGACTACACAGTCAAGCCGTCAGAGAGACGGTAGCTAACTAGTAAAGCAAAGTGCTTGTGTCTTCTTCTCTTGGTGTAGAACAGTACGGTAATTCGGGGCAACAGTGACATAGACGAGGGCTTACGGTTGACAAGATAGTCAACAATTTGGTGCCGTGACCAGGATTCGTGACTCGTCTGTGACGTTTGCCGACCGAAGTGGCTGTCCTAGCCTGCCGTACTAATGCCCCCTCAGCGGTGGCTACCTGGAACAACTTGTTCTAGCGTTTACACATGCTAAGCCGACCGCCACGACTTCGGCGCGTTTGGGCTTTATTCTCGAAGACATCTAGTTGATTCCGTCGCCTCGTAGACTGTGTGAGTGAATCCAACGAACGTTTCGGAAGAATTGGAACTCGGTGTCATGATGAGCACTACCGATGACGACAACTCGCTGGCTTCGCTGCGGCGAGCACGTGGCCTAGAACGCCGGCAGCTATCACGAGCAGCCGAGAAGGCGAAACAGTGGGACAGTGATGTTTCCCGACCGGACAGAAATGTGATAGTGGACTTGATATCAGTTGTGAAGCAACGTCAACAACTAATACGTGAACTGGATCTACAGGTGTTTGCAAATAGGTCGTTATCTGATGTAATGTTAGAGGAGGAGGAAGCTCACTGTGCCGAGTATAGTGACAAAGCGATGACAACACTCGCGATCTTGACTCGTCTGGTTGGTGGCTGCAGCACAGGAGTGCCTTCTACTTCGTTGCCGGCGGTGACTCCGACCGCGTCGGCAGCTCCCATAGCAACACCAACCTCCAGTTCGGCTTGCTATTTAGACCTGACGCCCGAGATCTTCAGTGGCAATGTATTGAAATATCGGTTGTTCATTAGCCAGTTTGAAAATTGGATTGCTCGCCGGTCCGACGCTTCCCCAACAGACAAGCTAATATGCCTTTTAAAGCACCTGACAGGCGAGCCGAAGGAGCTTGTGGCTTCGCTCGAAATTTGTGACAACAGTTACAGTATCGCGCTTCAATTGCTGAAGGAGAACTATGGTAGAGTTGATGTTGTTCGTGAGCGACATTTTCATGACCTGATGAACATTCGTCGTGTGACAAACCCGAGCGATGTTCGTGGATTGCGGTCGCTGCTCAATACTGTCACCGCGAAGATCCAGACGTTGGGTGCTCTTAGTAGCCCGATTGACACGTATGCAGTTGCATTCTGGCCTGTATTACGTGCTGCTGTTCCTGGTG
This sequence comes from Dermanyssus gallinae, assembly GCA_003439945.1. Lineage (NCBI taxonomy): Eukaryota > Metazoa > Arthropoda > Arachnida > Mesostigmata > Dermanyssidae > Dermanyssus > Dermanyssus gallinae. The sequence goes on from QVRM01001384.1 coordinate 542,568, forward strand.
ACCTATTTTTCGATTACAGCGAACGCCACCGAAGCGGCGGGGTTACAGACAGTGCTGAAGACGCGGGTGACTCTATTAATAGCCAGCCGACTAGTGTTCAGGAGGCTGCTGTTAAAAATGTTGATAAGTTATTGGCGTTCCTTCGGCGGTTTGCTGATCATAAGGAGTACATGGCACTTCTTCCGACTCCTGCTACTCCCGAGCAGTTAGCCCGCGATGCTGGAAGAGAACACAGCGGTCAGCGAGACGACAAGGAGAAGACCTCAGATTTCAAACGAACTACGGTCTACAGTATTGATGGCCAACAGCACCAGCAACATCGAGTAACGCAGCACCCACAGAAATGCAATCATCAAGTGCAGCATCGGTCACCTCCACAACAACGAGCACATCGGGAGTGCTTCTTTTGTAACTCCCTTGACCACCTGACCTCTAGGTGTACAGCGCCTCTCAGTATGGACGACCGACGCGCAATCCTTGCTGCAAACAAACGCTGCTATAGGTGCTTTCGCGCAGGCCACCGACTACGGGATTGCAAGTCTCGGGTACACTGTGATACTTGCCAATCGAACCAACATTTCTCGTCTATGCACAGAGAGGCTGCTGAAGACACACAGGTCTCAGCAGCGGTTTTGGCGGACCCCGACTCATTGGCGGGCACTATTCTCTACATGGCTTCCGCGTATCTCATAAACGGCGAAAATAGAAAATTGGTCCGCTTGTTTCTGGATATGGGTAGCTCAGCAACGTTCGTATCATCGAAATTAGTAGCACAGATGTCTAACGCTCGACCACAGCAGAAGACTCGACTCTCTGTCCAAGGATTCGGTGTGGATGAGAGGGTGGTCGACTCCTTTCAGCACCGCCTGCGCCTTCAGAGTACACACGACAACCAAACGATTGATCTGGTTGCACATGAGTTTCCTGATATCCGCGTGAACCCTCGAGTTCCGTCGTCCGATGCGTTGCGCAAGGCTCTGATTGCCTTCGGCAAACACCACCAACTTGCTGATCGCTGCCTGCTCGAGCGCGACCCCGAACCACCCTGCATACTCGTTGGTATGGATCAGTTCTTTAGGGTTGTTTACCGAGAAGGTGAAGTGCCGCTCCTTTCGGGGGTATTCGCCAAGCGGTCACGACTCGGTTGGCTTATTGGTGGCCCTGTGGAAACGCGAGTAAATGCCACGATGAAATCCGTCCAGGTGCACTGCTGTTCTACCACTCTGGCCGCATCTGTTGGCGACATCGAGAAACGGTGGTCGCTTGACAAGCCTGGAATAGAGCCATCCACACAGACCCGCTTAACTAAGGAAGAAGATACCGCGCAAAAATTGTTCGAAGCAACAATCCAGTATCAGAATGGCCGCTATACGGCAACTACTCCGAAGAAGGACAGCATCGTGACCCCAGCCAATAACAAGAACACCGCGTTTCGACGACTTGAAACGACACTGGACAAGCCGAGGCGTGACCCTGATAAGTACCAAACATACAACGTCGAGCTTATGGCCTTCCCCCGCAACGGATATGGCAAAAAGGTTCACGCCTTCCAGGCTGAGGGACCACCTGAGCATGACGAAACGTACTATATGCCTCACCATTGCCTCGGCTCCTACGAGAGGTCTCGAATTGTATCTGATTGCAGCAGCGCTGCACCAGAAGAATGTCCTTTCAATCGCCATCTGCTAGTCGGCCCTAATCTCAAGCCCGATATGATGAAGTTACTGTTAACATTTTGGGCGTGCCCGGTCGTGCCTGAGAACAGGAAGTTATTCCGTTTTCTATGGAAGGGCCCAAATCACAAAGAAATTCGTTTCTTCCGAGAACACTTCCACCGCATGGATTCTAAGAACAAGCTGATGCTTCCAAATTCGTCTTTGAAGCCGGTGTTAGATGAGCTAAAGGTCACCGCCGCCCTGGCCGGTCAGACCATAAACACCACGCTTCTCGATCTCAACAGATTCAGCAGCTTTGACAAGGCTGTTCGCGTCGTAAGCTACGTAATCACGTTCGTTCGCAAGAAATTCGGCCGCATTCAGCAAAATTCTGCCGCCGTCGATCGCTCTGCAGAGCTCCTACTGCTCCGGTGGTGTCAACAGGAGTACCTCGGGAAGATGGCGTGGGTACTGACCGGAAATAGCGTGTCAACAAGATCGAAGTTGTCGAATTATCGACTATTTTTTGATGATGGTGGTCTTCTTCGCATGGGAACCAGATTAACTCAAGCTCGACACCTGACATATGATGAAAACCATTTAGTCGTTATACCTGGGGAGTCGCGTCTCGCGCATCTTCTGATAGTCAAGACTCACCGCGTTAACGCACATTTCGATGTGGCGACTATACTGTCTATGCTTAGACGACGATTCTGGATCACGCGGGGACGCCAGGTCATCAAGGCTATATTAGGCAAGTGCGCGAGTACTCGCGCTATACATCTGGAGGTAGTGCCGACGATGGCTACTCCGGCGTTTCATCTCGCGATTCGACGATTTCTCGCTGCAGCGCCTGAATGTCGACGATTGATATCTGACAACGCCAGAACATTTGTCAAGGCATCCACCGAGATAAAGCGCCTTTTTAATGCCGTAAAGGACCAACAAATACAGGGGCTTATACGCGAGCGGCGCCTAACCTGGAACTTAATTTGCCCCATAGCTCCTTGGCATGGTGGCTTTTATGAACGTCTGGTGCGCTCGATAAAGGCCGCTCTACTCAAAACGCTCCAGAGCAGCTTGATCAGTTCTGAACTGTAGATTCGCGCCTAGAACGGCTATGAGGTTATAAAACGGGGACCGTTTTCCCGGGGAGTGTTGCATTTATATGATGAGAGCCGTATCTGTTGCCGTCGTTGAGTGCCTTTGTTTGAAATCCAGTCATTTGCGCGGGCAACCAGCGTCAGCGGCATTCAGTTGGCGCGTTCAAACCCAACGGACACTACCGTACGATCTCAGTCGTACGACAACCACTCCTCAGTCGTCATCACAGCAATAAAGACTACACAGTCAAGCCGTCAGAGAGACGGTAGCTAACTAGTAAAGCAAAGTGCTTGTGTCTTCTTCTCTTGGTGTAGAACAGTACGGTAATTCGGGGCAACAGTGACATAGACGAGGGCTTACGGTTGACAAGATAGTCAACAGTACGCCTATATGCCAAATAGCAATCAAGTGCAGCCAAGGTGAGAACATTAAGTCACACACGTGGGCGCTGCCTGTTCGTCTTTCTCGGCGCTAGTCGGTGCCTTTCCGAAGTGTTGTCTTAAGCCAGCCAATAACACAAAATTAACGACTGAGTATCATTCGTTCAATCAGCCTGTACTGCCTGCCGTCTCGTTGGCAGGATTTTCGCAAACGACACATATAAAAATAGGCCAGGGCTACACTGTAAAGTACCCAGTAAATGCGGCACAACAACGACCTACAGAAAAAACGTTACAAGCAAAACAAAAACTTCCGCAAAGTGTCGCGGCGTTTTCGCGCGGCCAGGCGATTCTCTTGTCGGTCGGTTATTTTGGCGTCCCACTGGATTGTCGTTGTTCCGCTTCCGATGCTACGAAGTGTTCATAGTAACGTGGCTGATCACCGCCATCCTATCGAGCACTACCGCAATCTTATCTCTTTTGTTGTTGTTGTTGTTGTCTTATTCTCTTTCCGTATGTGTTTTTTTTTGTTTTTACAGCCACATATGGCTAGCTAATTGTAGGAAAACAACAAAGAGAGAGGTGAGGGGGGCGGAAACAGCGTGCGCACAATGAAAATTGGATACTTGAGCATGAAAATGTTTAATGTTGTTCGAAAAGAAAATATATATATATATATATAATAGACTTCAGCGTTGGGAATGAGCAACTCCGTTGTCTCAACTCTGGAGATGTGATGTCTATGATGTATATATGTAAACTAACCCATGGTTAATAGAACTAATCTAACATATATATACAGGGTCATTCATATCGTTATGTACTTATTGCAAGGTTTGGTAGAACTCGGCAAGAACATAAGTTTTCCCTATGGAGTGAAGACGTGGAAACGTCTTGTTTAGGAGAGAGAGTGAAGTTTATTAAAGTAGTTTTTCTGCCTTTTTTTCCTACATAGTTGTGCGAAATCTCTGTTTGCGGGAGAACCAGTCAACGCATGAAGGAACCGATCATACCGGCGCGTTGGGAGGAAAATGCTGCACAACGGGGAGACACTTCACTAGCTTGCGTGAAGTGTCTTTTTATGACTTTTCTCAATCTGGCTATTCGCTTTTCGCTACGCAAGCTTTTAAAGCTATGCAGAATTTTCCTCCAAACACGCCGGTATGATCGGTTCCCGCAAACTTAATTTTCGCACAACTATGTAGGAGAAAAAAAAGGCCGAATAACTACTTCTATAAACATCACCCTCTCTCCTAAACAAGACGTTTCCGCGTCCTCCTTCCATTGGGAAAATGTATTTTCTTGCCGAGTTCTACCAAACCTCGAAATACGTACATAACGATATGAATGACCCTGTATATAAATATGTATATATATATATATATATATATATATATGTGGCAGGGAAAAAAGTAAAAAGCTTAGGCTGATGTCGTTGTTGTCGCTGTTTAGCTGTGGCTGCGTGCGAACTGGGCGTGCCTATAGGCCTGTGTGCGGCGTGGGGGGGGGGGGGGGGGTACGTACCTTCATAGTGGCACCGGTCTCCTTCGCGTTCTTTGCTCCAACCACAACGGCGATCGATCGTCTTTATTCCGTTTCGCTGCACAATCTGCAAAAGCAACAGTATATAAATATAGACAGGGCAAACAGTGAAAATACATATATATATATATATATATATATATATATATATATATATATATATATATATATATATATATATGTATATACACTGTATATACACATGACAAACAGTATATAGATGTATACAGGGCGCCAAACTTAGGGGTCTGGTAAAACTCAACAATTTTTTTTTTCGAATGGAACAAGAAACGGCAATGCTTTCTTCTGGTGTGAGAGTGAAATTACCCAAAAATATTGTATCGATTTTTTATTCTGACATTATTTGACTAAATCTGCGATTGCAAGTACGCCAGTAGTCTTCCTATCGATAAACGATCGGAAAGAGAAGCCAAGAAATGAAACTCTGCAATTCTTATATTTTGGCTTTTACACTCAATTACTCTCTTACTTTGTTCACATCACACTCATTTAACTACTACGGCCCAACGAATGTATTTTTGATATTCATTAAGCTGATATGAATTAAAACGCTCATTTTGATGCCAAGTCAATGATGCCACAAGTTTTGGTTGAGAAGTAACACAGGTTTTGTGACACACATACACATCAAAGTGAATACATGCGCTTGCACTAGCATTTCAGCAACTTGGTTTAGCAAATGAATCAATCACTCGTGACACCTTTTTTGTCTACTCTCGACGAGATTAACACCGAACAGGCGCTGCACTGTTGAGTGTAATGAGAAACGAACGTATCGTGGCTGACTCACAAATGCAGTTCATCTTTGCAGTAGTAGCACTGGTGATAAGCCAGCAATACTACTATGGCCACTCTTAGCGTACAGTACCGCCGGATTTTTTGCTGTATGAGAGATAAGACATTTCTGTCCACGGGTTCCATTGGAACAAACTACCCTCTCGCCATGTTGTATTCGGCCCCAGAGTTTGACGTACTAATTCTGAAACGCCAGGTATATACATATGTATATACATATCGAGCAGTAGAGATGGTATGTGATTCTGTTGCCATACGTCGTAGGTTCTACCTTGTCACGTCGCAGAATTGGTACACGCCAAAGGCTTTTTTTCTATTGTAACCCAGTTATCGTTTATACATCTTGTCTATACATATATGTAACGATATATTCGGAGAAGTGGTAACAGCAGCATCAAATGTTGTTTCTGCATTGGTGTGACTGTCGTCACGTAATCAAGCAAATACTTCCCCGTTCCACGCGTTTGCATGGAACGCCGTAAGAGTGCAGGGGTTATGAAATAATATATATATATATATTTTTTTTTAGATTTTTCGTAAGGCTATTGCCCGTGTACGGTTTTTTCATGTCATAGCTAATTTTAATCCACTCCGGCATTTACCTTGTCTAAATTGGAAACCATGCAAACCAATTCAAGAGTGGCCGGTCTGGGTCTCGAACCCAGTCCTCCTGAATGCAAGGCAGAGGCTTTGCCACCCCACTGATTTGTAGTCCTCGGCCTTCATCGAGAAGTAGCGGGATTCAAAGGTGTTTAGTCGGATTGATGATGGAACAGTATTGATCAAAATATAATGCTCACCTGTGTCCGGCACACGCCATATGGCATACCGCTATCCTTCTTTGAATGCGTGCATTTTTGTTGGAACATCTGAAACGCGTAACAACGTGTGTTTTATTATGCTGGGAACAATGTGCTTTTTGCTAGAAGTCTGCCCGTTAAGCGTGACAATCTGATCGACCATTAAGTACACATCCTCGGTGTTGGCTGCGTGGATGAATTTATCATCAAATATCAAAAAGTGCGTAGAAGAAATTACGTGGTTTATCTTTGGACCTATCGAAATTAAGTTGAACAACAATCATAAATTAAGACTTGTCTTGATTTGTCGATAACGATATATTGGTGAAGCTGAATGTTGAACTTAGATTTAAAGAAATATTATTTTCCGAAGAAATATAGATGTATATATGATGCAAATGGCTCGAATCGAAGAGACTCTCCCACATCTGTGCGACCTGGGCTGATCTATCTCATACCAAGGGACCGGCGAGAGCGTTGGTTTCTAAAGCAGATTGCTACAGTGTGTACCGGGCAAAACTTAATAGTTTGTTATTTGATCTACCGAGATCTGTAGTGCCATATAATACGTGGTCGTTATTCGAAAAAAATGTGGTATATTAGGTCATAATGCGGATTTGTGTTGACGTTTCTAAGCATTCCAACCAGCATCTAAGTTCCACAAAAGCGTTTTGTAGAACAATCGTAGTGTAGTTATTCTGTCAGATGTGCGAATAGTTCAGAGCGGAAAACCCAGGACATAGTAATATTCAAAATTCAACAACACTTTCTTAGTTTGACGAATATACTCGTATGCATGCTAGCTGGTTAGTGATTCTAACAATTACAGGGAGTTAATTGATGTCACCCAGTTTAAGTTCGAATGTCAGTTCGTAGCTATCGTGTCATCACGTTGTCATCAACGTCAGTTCGACTGAGTACTATGTCCTCTGTCGCATTCGGCGTTACGCTCCGACTACCAAAAGAAAAATGGTGCCCCATAGTGCGAACTACTAAATGCTAAATATAGCTATGCAGAACATGCAGCATCGAAAAAAGGACAATTGAAAAAGAGATTAGATCTCATAGTGACCAAAAAGTGAAAGATGAGTAGTTAAAAAAAGGGGGGGAGTGTGAGAGTGAGTACCTTATCTGGAGGAGACGCACACGTTTTGTTGACCTGAGAATTGCATATGTAGCAGCGGAACGCGTCAGCCCGCTCCGGGCTTTGTGCTAACGCCACCATTAACGAGAGTAAAATGCGCGCAACGACCGAAGACATGCGCAGCTTCGGAGGGCGACTGTCCCACACCATGTTGAGTTTCTTGAGGAGAGACAAGATCAGGCAAGATTTCGCAACACGTCCGTCCAGGGACCAGTGTAGCCCGTGAGTCTACAAAAGTAAGGTAGCATCAAATCGGAAGCACATTTGGCGCAAGTCAGAAGCTGTCCTTTGCTTACCAATTCCCTATACCCTATAGATATATTCGTCTTGTTGTCGTTTTGGGCCTCTCTCGTTTTGGGCCTCTTTTGTCGTTGCCTCTGTTTCTCTGTCCCGCTCGCCGGGGCCAGCGTCTATATCTGCATTTATGCATTGGCTGACGGCTGGTGCTACCGACCTTGATCTGACAATGATGTTAAAGTATCCTTAGCTTTGTAATTATTGGCACATTTCGCCGTCTAACGATACGTTTAGTCGACTTACCAGTAGGTAGTAAACAATGATGATAGCAGTACGATATATATATATATATATATATATATAAATATATATATATATATATATATATATATATATATATGCGTGTATCAATTTAGCGACAGCGGAGATCGCACTTGAGTTCGCAGTTCGCATAGAGAATTTGAGCATTGAAGTTGGTCAATATATATATATATATATTTATAGAATGAAGTTTAACGCTCGGATTTTTTTTTGTCGTCTGCTTCGGCGACAGACGGTTGTGTCCAGCGTGAGCTCTGTGAATATTCCTCTCGTTTTAGTGGTTTTGACGAGTTTTTCCGGACAAACTTTGTGCGAGCGCTTCTCTTCGTGTTCAAGTGCCCGGTGCGGTGTGCTCAGTGTATTTTTCGGGGTTTCTTCCTGGTTTTCGAACGCTTCGGCTTTCCCGACCGAACGTCCTGATGGACGGCGATGTGGATGCAGACGGTGGGAGCAGCGGTTCGAGTGGTCACCTCCGCGGGCCGGCGTCTGCTACGCCGTCCTCGTCTGCAGCGCTGGCGGCGCTGTCTGCTCGACGTGCCGCGCACGTCGCCTGTGAGACCGGCCTCTGTCCCCGGCGCATCTGATATGGTTGCCTGCCAACCTATGGAAGTGGTTAACCCAGCTGGTGACTCTCGCAGCAACGCTGTAGTGGCGGAGATGACAGCTGTCGAGACTACACCAGCTATTCCAGTCGCGCAGGAGCCTAATCTCAAACGGGCCCGTACTGCCTCACTTACGGAGAATTCTCGTAACGGTGCTGGACTTTCTCGGGGAGTCTGTGATACGATTGGTGACGACGGCTTCGTGACAGTCGTGAATAAGCGATCAGTTCGACGAGTGATTAAAGCTGAAGCGGAACTTTCACGCTTCCGTGAATCGGTTGACAATGGCTCCGGACCAGTCTACACAGTGCGGTTTACGTTACAGGATTCCACGCTTCCGGCACTTGAAGGTTCCAACAAGCAGCAGCAGGTCCGGCGCCCGGACTTTTCGGGCGAACAACTGGTGAAAGTATTCAAGGCCCTCTATGACCTGATGCCGACGGCAACGTTGGGGGCGGTCCCAAGAGGATAACGGTTATTCATAGTGTTCATGCCAGCAAGTTTGATGTACGGTGAGGGTAGATATGGAGGAACCCTGACTCGCTTGGTAGCCATCTTGTAGGATTCTCTGATGGCAGTACTAACTTCGTTCCCGGCAGAGACACGTTCTCTAACATATTCTTTATATCTCCTCCAGTCAGTGACGCAAGTCCATCTCCACTTCTTGCCATTATCTGCGCTCAAGTACAAGTAGCACAGGTAGTAGAGAAGGTGGCGCTGTCTTCAATTTCCATAGTGAAGTAATTTGTTAACTCATTGCTCACTGCGACGACATCAAGATGAGACTCCACAAAACCAGAGCTGTACTGTCGCATAAACGTTGAGCTGCCATCATTCATAATGGTGAAGTTTTTGGTTTCAAGGTTGTTAAACAGATCTTCCCCGCGTTTGGTTACATTTGCACTGCCCCATGCAGGGTGCTTTCCATTTAAGTCGCCTGCCAAGATTAGTGGCGCATGCTGGCACAACACATCCATTAATTGAGTCATGTTGATGGCTTTGTTCGGTGAGAGGTAAACCGAAGCTATATTCATGGTGATGTCGTGCAGTTTGACAGATACCCCGCACATGCGAGCCCCGTCTACCGATTGGAGCGACAGTTCACACTGTTCTACATTCGCGTCAACGAGAGTTGTAGCCAGTGAGGGTGTACCGGTTGATTGACAATCTGTGTCATACGTCACAAAACCATACATTTCGAAATTTTTAGGAAAATTACCTTCGTTTAAACATATTACTTTGATGCCACTCGTGCACATTTCTTTTATAACTGGAACATTCTTCTTGTGACTCCAGCCACAATTCCAGTGTATTAGACATGGTCTAGACATTGTGTTTTTGTTTGGCAAGGAACTGAAAGAGTCTTTCAATTTTGTCTCCCCCTTCCAGTAATTCTACTAGACGAGCCACATCTGGATGTTCATCTAGCCAGGGTCTTACGAAGAATTTTATGCCAGACCAGAAGGTCCGTAATGTTGTCACACCAAGACTAATTTCTTCAGACGAGGGAGATGTCTGTTTTGAAGTTGCGGGTGACGCAATATTCGTTCGTGATTTGTTCTTCTTCCTGGGCGCTGGAACAGGTGGCATATTGCAGACTACTCGCTCTTCGTAGTCTCGTGCAGCAGACGAACGGTACGGACGCATGTGAGATCGGTCCCGGAAAATAACGTCGGATATTAGTACGGGAGACTCCTTCATCCGTTTCTTTGAGTGGAACAAATAGACTTGGTGATTAGGAGTACTTTGTGCACAAAAGGGGAACTGTTGGTGAAGTGTCGTGAATTTTGTGACTCTCAAAAGGTTTATTACTACGAATATAGACTAGGGTGATTTCTGGTCGCGTGTGCGGTGCAATTGCCAGGAAGCTGTGAAAGAGATATTGCTAAGTATTTGTCCGATCTCTCCCTTGGAGTTCCGCGAGCGGGTGAGCTACGTGGTTTTCGTTTCTGTGGTGTTCTTGTACACTTGTGCGTCAGCCACGGGTCAGCGCAGTACCGTGTGGCTGCCGCCATCTTGGCTTCGCCGTGCCTAACGGTATAGGCTTAGCGAAGAGTTGTGTCTCGCTCTGGCCGAACGCTGTGTGCGAAAGAGGACGAAGCCGTCTCATCTTCGCGCGCAGTCCGACGGACAGTGCAGACGAGCGCATCCAGCGCGGACCTGTGAGGCGGTCCATCAAGTGAGCATTGCGACCTAGATCCCGTCTGGTTTCGGTATCCCGCAATACTGCTCTCATAGTCACCGACCGCGAGTTTTGCCAGGGATTGCCGTTTAACATCGACTTTGGAAGTTAGGCCATAAGTGGTGGTTGGACGGTGGAACGGTAGGGAGTGTCGTGTCGTCCTTTCGGGCGCTGCCGGATAAGGGAATGGGAGAAGTGGAGGAGCAAGTGGCCTCTATGGACGTCAACGGGAACGCCGTTGTTGCGACTGAAAAGGAGTCAGCGGATAAAGGGAGGCCGGCGAATAAAGGGAGAACCACAGTTAAAGGCAAAGAGGAGAAAGCGACCACAAAACCAAAAAGGGGAAAGAAGAAGGAGAAAAACAGTCAGGCAAGCACGGTGCTACCTCAAAACGCCCTTTTTGATGTCAACTACAATGGACCGCTGAAACAGCTCGGGATTGTGGTTGAGGCCGCCTACAAAGAGGTCATTGGCACCAAGAATGTAAATGTGACTATCAAGGAGAGGATGCTCCCTCTGCTGGCAGAAATGAAGGCCGCCATGAGAAAAGAAGAGGAAGACCAAAAAGAAAGGGAGATGTTAGTAGATAAAGCTAAACGGATTTCTACCACGCCGGGTCTCCTTAGTAACTGCATCTGCGAAAAGAAACGTTCTAAGATGGTCGATGCGGCCTGCGAGACGGACCCTGTCTCGATAATAGAAGTTGCAAAAGACCCAGTCAACGAAATCATTAAAATGATTTTCGGCTGTAACTCGAAAGAGGATTTGTCTACGCTTGTGAAGACCAACTGGCCTGAACAGGTGTAGACGCACACCAAGTTGCACAAGTCCAGAGAGTCCGATTCGACTACTAGTAGTTCGGGGGGGCTCGAAGGACGATGCTGTGACGTGGGACAACATGTCGGTGCAGTTCGGTGGCCTCAGGTCCGAAACAGCTCAGAAGGTCGGCGAGATCGTGGCTCGTTATGTCACGGAGAGGGGTGATGAAGGTGAAGTAACTACACGGGCTGTAATTGCTCTTCGCCTCCCCAAAGAGCATGACCTGGCTAAAGAGAACGCTCTTCTTAAGAGCCTTCTCCATAAAGCTAATGAGGTAACGATTTCAAGTGGGGTCGAGCAGGGTAACAGCCTGGTTCCCTGTTATTTGACCAGCGAGCAGGAAAGTGGGTACCATACTGCCCGTAAACTGCTTAAATGCCTTGCCCGACAATTCGGAATTCACCTCGGGCTGACTACCAGCAAGAATGGACGCAAGGTGATTGGTGTCGACGGCCAGAACGGCAGTGACACAAAGAAGAAGAGGAGGAGGGGCAAGGAAGAAAAGACTACCACTTCAATCGTCCTGAGAAAGACTGGGACAGCCTCGTATGCGGATGTCCTGGGGCTTCAGCAGAGGCTCGATATCAAGAAGCATGGGATAGAGGTGAAACAAGTGCAGAAGCTTTGAAGCGGAGACGTTAGGCTTGTCGTTTCGGAGAAGGCTGTCGGCGGTACAAGAACCTTCGTAGACGCCCTTACCATGGAGGGCGTCGTTGACAAGGTTAGTCTGGGAGAGAGGAGGCTGCTAATCAAGCAGCTCCCTCAAGAGACAACCGAGGAAAACATCTCGAAAGCCGTCGCTTCGCTCGTGGGTAACAACGGTACTGTTGAGATAGACAAGCCGCGCAGGTGCAGCGGCGGGAAGCTAACCGTCACGGTTACGGCATCGGCGGGTGCAGCTAAGAGACTACTGGACGCTGGCCAACTTGTAATGGGGTGGTCCACCTGCCTTATCGTTGTGTGGCGATCGGTCCCGTGCTGCCGGCGATGTCAGCGTGTTGGCCGCCGCGCTTGGGAGTGCACGAACCCGCAAGTCGATGGCTGGGTTTGCCACAAGTGCGGACAGGTGGGCCACATTGCCAAGAACTGCGAGAATAAAGAGGCTTGCTATGCGTGCGAAGTGAAGGGACACGGAGCAAGGTCTATCACGTGACCCGTCTACAGAGAATGGACCCTAAAGGGGCGCAGTCTCTCCTCCCCTCATAAGCAGGTGGCTACAGCGGCGACGATAGCAGAAGAGGCTAGGCCGGTGTCTGCGCAGGAAACGCCGGCAGGAGCAGCGGCGCAAGAAGAAGTATTGGACACTGGCGCGGAAACCACCATGAACGAAGAAGGTTTCACGCAACTCCTGCGCGATAAGCGTGGACGCCTAAAGCGTGCCCATAGCTCTCCCGATACGCAATGCCGGACGTCGAAGCCACGAAAAAATGATGGCCAGTAAACAGAACTGCGTCAGCATTTTGCAGCTAAACTGCAACCATAGCAAAGGTGCCCATAATATGCTTGAAACGATTGCTAGACGCCGTAGGGCAAACTTATGCCTTCTGAGCGAGCCCGACATTACCCTTGCCAAGCGCAAGGCACATGTATGGACGGTTGACGACGGTAGGGCCAGCTGCATCGTAGAGAGTAAAAGTAGTCGGAAATATAAAGTAGTTGGAAAAGGAAGCGGCAAAGGATTCTCCTGGGTTGAACTCAAAGGCCTGGGTCGCATCTATTCCTGTTATAGTAGCCCCAGTGGTACATTAGCGGACCTGCAGGAGCTACTTGAGGAGCTTGGAGCCGCTAGTTATCTTTACCGGTGACTTCAACGCTGCTTCGCCTGTGTGGGGCTCGAGGGAAACTAATAGCAGGGGGCAAGCTGTTATGGAATGGTTAGCCAGAGAGGACATGGTGACCCTGAACAATGGTGAAGCTACGTACTGCTTCTCAAAGGGAAGGGAATCCTGGATTGACCTTACAATCTGCAAGGCATCGCAGGCGCAAAAGATTGTTGGTTGGCGAGTGCTAAACGAGGAAGAGAACCTAAACGATCACTACTGCATCGAGTTCAGGGTGAAGGGAGCTAGCAGCAGGGAGGCGACACAACCTCAAGTCAGGCGACATGTGTGGCGCATAAAAAGTAATGAACTGTTAAAGGAATCGTGGGAAGGATTGCTGGAGAGCGACGGAATGCCGGAAACAGCAGACGACTTATACAGTCTACTGAAGAGGGCGTGCCAAAAGCATCTACTCCTCCAGCTCGACCTAGCATAAAACCGAGGCCAGTGTTCTGGTGGAACAACGCTATTGCCTCGGCTTGTACAGAGTGCATGCGGTACAGACGTATCTACACCCGCGCGCGTAGAAGTGAAGGGGACTCCGAGCGAACTCGCCAACTGGGCATTGAGTACAAAAGGGCGAAGGGCTGCCTGCGAAGAGAGATTAGCAAAAGCAAAGAAGCCTGTTCGCGCGATTTGGTCGAGAAGCTAGAGTCGGATCCTTGGGGCAAGCCATACAAAATCGTCAGGGGCAAGATAGGTGGAGCAAAGCGTGACCATCTGGAGGAGAACGAGAAGCTTCGGGTGATTAACACTCTTTTCCCACAGCACCCGCATTTCGATCGAACAGAATTTGAGACTTTACCGGATGGCGACGTCCCCGAGGTCACCACGGGCGAAATTTTAGCTGCGGCAGACAGGATTAAGCTTGGAAAGGCGCCTGGCTTGGATGGAATACCGCCAGAAGCAGTGAAATTCCTCTTCAGAGAGTATTCGTCACTTGTGGCGAAGATCATCACAAAGATCTTTCGTACGGGTAAGCTTCCAGAGAGCTGGAAGGCCGCCGGGGTAGTACTACTACCCAAAGGCAACGGGACACACCGCCCGATCTGCCTGTTAGGCACTTTAGCCAAAGGTGTAGAAGCCATTATGGAGGATCGGCTGAGGACCTCTGCCGAGGAAAATTGACTATTGTCAACAATGCACTTCGGATTCCGAAAGCATAGGTCTGTTCTGTCGGCCATCCACAAAGTGGTGGCAAAGGCCGAACTCATCAAGAAATCTACTCGGAAAACCAGGGATTTTTTCCTAGTGGTGTTGCTGGATGTAAAAAAAACGCGTTTAACAGTATCCCATGGAAAGTGGTTCTCGAGACGCTCCGGCGAAAGAATGTCCCATCATATCTGGTGCGGTTGGTGTCCGACTACATGAGCAATAGACGGGTAGAGAACGGGCGTACCAAGGTGGAGATGAGTGCCGGAGTGCCGCAGGGTTCAATCATTGGACCTCTTCTCTGGAATCTGGCATACGATGACGTCCTGAACATCCAGCATCTTCCACCGGGAGTGGAATTGGTTGCGTACGCGGATGATCTGGCTGTGACAATCAGGGCCAGAACTAAGATAGAGCTGGAGACATACGCCAACATTGCGCTGGCGGATGTCGATAAGTGGATGAGAGGTGCCGGCCTAACACTCGCACCACAGAAGAGTGAAGCTATTCTACTCATCGGGAAGAAGAAATGTGCTCCTCTAAAGCTTACGCTGTCAGGCGTAAAAATTGAGCTAAAGGACACGGCAAGATACCTAGGCATACACTTAGACCGAGGATTGCGAGGAACTCCTCATGTAAGGATTGCGGCTGGGAAGGCGCAAAAAGCGGCTAATGACATCGCCCGTCTATTGCCCAACACGTGCTGCCCGAGAGATAGCGTCCGGAGACTTCTGATGTCCGTATCTGAGTCGATCATCCTTTTTGGCTCGCCCGTTTGGATGTCGCCTACAATGGACACAGGCGCTACTAAAAAGATCCTGAGAAAGGTCCAGCGGATCGGAGCCCTACGTATCATTCGGGGGTATCGCACCATCAGCACGGCGGCCTCGCTCGTGCTGGCGGAGACAGTGCCCTGGGACCTAAAGGCAGCCAAACGTCGGCGCTTGTGGGTTAACCCAGATAGGGAGCTCGTACAAGAACGCGAGGTGACACTCGATCGGTGGCAGAATGAGTGGGATAGCATCCCGAACGGGCAACCAGGGGCGCTCGTGAGGAACCTCATTCCGAACATCCGCCAATGGATGAATCGTCCCGGGGGCCGTCTCACATACCACCTGACCCAAGTTCTCACGGGTCACGGCGATTTCCAGGTGTATTTAAATCGGATAGGGAAGGCTGAGACAACGCAATGCTTGTACTGTGACGAGGTGAACACTCCGGAACATACAGTATTGCGATGCGCCGCATGGACCGAGACCAGACGAGGCTTGCCCAGAAAGAACACGCTGGGAGAGCTAGCCACGTACATGCTTACGTCGGTCAAAAACTGGGACGCGGCTGCAAAGCCTATTCAACGGATCTTGAAAGCAAAGGAAGAGACAGGAAGAAGGAAAATGATGGAAAGCGTCCGAGAGTTGGTGCCAAGGCGCGACTCGACAAGCAGGACCTAAAGATTTAAAATTTCCGAGACTTCCCCACCGCCTGTGTGTAGTTACTCTTCTGCGTTAAGGATCCCGCAGGTCGGAGGGTCATCTTAAGGAGGATACATATATGTAGGCACTGCCGTCTATATATGTAGGGTTTTAGTGAGTATTGCCTTAATCCTTCGGCTCGACTCTTGTCAAGCGCCAAGACTTGCCGTTAGGTGGCTGAGTCCCACACTGTCTGAGCGTTGGCATGTTAGGGGGCTTACCAACTCCTGTTATGCTTTCTCTCAGTCGTACGTAAATGTATTTTAAACCCTAAACCTCCTCAAAAAAAAAGACTACTCGCTCTTCCCCTTCTGGAAGTACTTGTACCTACTGTCTTTTTACTACACTCGCCCAAGTTGGTGTACCGGAAGTTTGGTCATTGCTAGGCTAGTTCCATCCGGCTTTTTTATTATGGCGTTGTATTGAACTCTTCGCACCTCTGCCACACCTTGATCATGAAGTACACCAGCCACTTCGTCGTCACTTATTTGTGGATGTACGCCCGATATTCTGCCCCAAATGTTGCCGCTATCCTTCAAACAAGGCTTTACCAGTGTCTCTTTCAGTGTTTTTAGCCGCTTGATAGTTTCAAAATCTTTAAGAGTCTCTACACATATTTCGACTCTTTTGCGTATGTTAATACGGGCAGTACCCGTGGGTGCGTGCTCCCTGACGTCTTGATATATTGGCAGAAATGGTTTGCCTTCAAAGCCGCCTGCAAGTTCAGCGCCACAAGCGTCAACAGCCATAAACTCAACACAATGTTCACCGGCTCGCCTGATGACCGGCTTATTGGCTTTTCGTTGATTATGTGTATCAAGCATGTGTTGACTCTGCTTGACGGCAGCTTTCTCCGCACGCAATTTGAAGATTTTACCTTTGGTTGGCACACGTGTCATCCCAACGTCGTCAGTATCCACCTCTTTACCTCTATCCGCGTCCATAAAAGCGTCATCTTGCACGTTGTGCACATTTGTGCATGCTGGATGCATTGTGGCGTCCTCACTCACTCTGTTATGCATGTTTCCACTCTCTTCCAATATGGCATTATCTTGTACGCCGCCTGCGCTTGTAGTACTCTTAGCTAGCGTCGCTGTTGTGGAAAAACTTAAACTTATTCCCTTGTTGAGGGCTACGGTCTTGGACTCGTGTGAATACCTGGTGCCAGATGTTGAACCAGGCGGTGTTTCGTGAGGAGACTCTTGCTTATCCATCTTCTTGAATAGCGGCTGGTCGGTCGGCGATTGGAAGTCGTCCGACGACAAAGTGGAGGAATGCCTCCTATTTCGTTTCTTTGGATCTCCCTTTGGACTTGTTAACGCCACTGTGACGTAACTAGACGACCAAGGTAAGATAGAATTCTACTGGTTGCTCTCGTGATAGAATGTACTATGTATTAACTCCCAAACGGGAGCGCTCTCTACTTATGGCTGTACTCACCGATAGCAGACGACGGAAAGAAGGAGATAAGAACTGGATAACACCGGTTGACCGACCAATTCACGGACACGCCATTGGCTCTAAACCAATCTGAGAGCCGCTTAAGATCTTTCTTTCATAATCTGCTCTACCTCTTTTGAGATATCACCGATAAAGTGTGCTATAGTATCATTAGCAAATAGGGTCAGTCGGCCGTGTTTTGGTAGTTCAAATATATCGTTGATAAATAAAACTATATTTATTAAAATGACATTTAAGTGTTACAGCGAGATGTAATTAACTATCAACACTAGGGCTTGTGGGGAGCGCTACCAGTCGAGCTTATCCTCGAGGCAGCCCCTCATTGTGCCCATTATTGCTGCCGCATTGCCGCGTTGAACTGCCAGCGATAGTCGCTGAAGTAGAAACTCAAGTGCTCTTTTTTCCCTGTCGCCAGTTCAATTTGTTTGCCAATCTTCTGTAAAAGCGACCATGCCCCAGGGCCGGGCCCCCCGAGTGTCTCGAATACTAGCGACACTGAAGGCCCTGGCTGTAATCTCATTAACCTCGCTATGACGGCTTTGGCGTCCTTCGCTTCTACTGCAGGACAACCCGTGAGTCCCCCAGATGTCTACCTGTGTTCCACACGGACACCGGTGTTCCTCGGTTAGCCTTGTCCCCAACCTCAAACCAATGCACAGACGAAAGCTTTCGTGATCTAGTAAAGTGCCTAGGTTTGAGGAGGGGATGGCTTGGAGCCATTTGCTAGCTCCTTTCTGGACGACCGCACGTAGTCGGGCTTTGTCTGCCGTGGTTAGTGCGTCAGAGAGCAAGCGCTGGTACTTCATGGAGACGATGAGGTCGTCATAGGACCTCTGCAGGTGTTTGTTTGTCTCCGGGAGTAGGCCTGCGAGGTTCTTGAGCTTCGTATCCGCAACTTCTTTGGTGTCCTGGAAAGCCTGCAGGGCCATGGGTGGGCTGATGTGCCGAACAGTGCTCTCTGAGGCGTGTAATGATGAAGCGTGGCAGCTCGCTGCTAGGTCTGCTGTAGAACGAATCCCCAGGCCTCCGAATCTAAGGGGGAGAGTAGCTTGAGCCCAGTTGTTGTCGGCCAGAGTAAGATTTAGAAGGTCACTAAGGCTGATCCTTAGGCTTTCGTCCAGGTCCCGAAGAAGATCTTGGTTTGGTCCGACGTCCGTGCTGCGGAGGATATGGATGATTCTTGCTGAGCCCAGGGACGATTTCAATAGGTGATACGCATCGTTGATACAATCGTTGATAAATATATTGAACAGCAGTGGGCCGCTGATACTCCCTTGAGCCACTCCAACTGATATGTTTTCGACATCTGAAAACTTCTGTTTAATCTGTACCATTTGTTGTCTCTCTGACATAAAAGAACATACCCACGATTGGACACGCTCCATAGGCTTCTAGTTTGCTAATGAAAATATTTGTGTCGACGGTATTAAACGCCTTTCTCAAATCAACAAAAGAGCAGCAACCGTTTTCTTCTTTTTAAGATATTGACGGACATCATCTACAAAGCTCATAACAGGGACGGTGGTGAACATTTCAAGGCGGAATCCGAACTGTGGCGATCGCAAAGAACGCAAAGAACATCAATATTACTATCTTCAAAAAATATCATATTTTGGCTGTTATCTTTAAAACTATTCTCTAATCAATTTACGAACTAGGCTTTGCCAGACGGCTGGCGATTGAATGCGCCAACCAGAAGAGATTTCTCTTCACTACACCATTCACCTGCACTATTCACACTTCAGGCGTGGCCCCGGAAGCTTCGGCAGCGCCCGTCGAGGTCGTGCTCCCCCCTTCCGGCCGATCCCTGCCCCCCGGAAATCTTTGCTCCGTTCGAAGCCGCCGCCATCTACTGAAATGGAGCCCCCTAAAAAGTGGAACGAGTAATGGACGCTGCTCACCGCCCTCCCAAGCGCCGTGGCCAATTGGTTACGAGTAGATCCGTCCCGCGCGGTCGCGCCGTCCCCCGCGTTCGGTCGCGCTTGCCTAAGTCGACAGACGACTTTGACCTTGGTTGTTTGTCCAAGGCCGCATCACTGCTCGCACGTACCAACCCGAAGCTAGCCGACACGCTTCGAGGCATCGTTAACGCACTGCATCCGCTGCTAGGCTTGGCACCGTTGCTGCAAGGTCTGGTGTCCCCCGCACCCACTTCCCAATGACGGACCCTGGCTCAGCTTCCTATCCCCCTCCCCAGAGCGCTCCAGTAGCAGATAACCCCCTCTATAAGGGTTACTTGTCCCAGATGCGGCCGGGACTTCACCCGCCGCGGTCTCCCCATTCATCAAGCTAGATGCCGTTCCACGTCTGCGACTGCCGCACCGTCTTCGACTGTATCCTCCGCGCCAACACTCCCGTCGCAGCCGAGACAGCCGCTGGTCGACAGGCTCAGCATTGCGATCCAACAATCAAGGGTGATGCGCGTGGTTCCCCGGGCGGTGAGGCCTTTGGTTGCCGAGCTCCTTTGCGACGTCGTCGACCTTGTGGCGGCCAACAACAACCTCCCCTCGTGGGAGTCGCTCCTGTCATTTGCTTATGTGGTACTTCAACTGCCACTTCGCACCTTGTCGTCAATCTCTTTGGCAGCGACTGTCCGATCGAACCTCCGTGCATTTCGCGATGGCTGGCGTTTTGAGTATCGCGTAGGAGGTATTAAGAGCCAGAACGGACCCGTGCGACTCACCTGAGGACTCGGCACGCCGCGTTTCGAGCAAGCTATCTGAGGGAGACGTTTCTGGGGCGGCCCGACTATTATGCTCTACCGACTCATTTGCCTCGGGGACGGAGTCCTAGCTTCGCTTGCCACCAAGCACCCACCTGCTCCGCCGCACTTGGCTTTTCCTGCCCCTCCTGACTCGATGTCGCAGCATTAAACCTCAGTCGATGACGTCTTGGGAGCTGTAGCCCGGCTTTCCGGCCAGTTCGTCCGCTGGGTCCTGACGGTCTCCGCCCGCGCCATCTAAAGGATCTCCTTTCCCCCGGGATCGGACCGGTGGCCGGGAGACTGGCCGCATCACTCGCCAGAGTGATGAACGTCCCTGAGATGGGGCCGACTGCCGGCTGAGGTCAGGGCGATCGTGTTCGGCGCAACCTATTCGCACTGCGCAAAAAAGACGCATCAATTCGCCCCATTGCCTGCTCTCTTACGTTACGGAGGATCGCAGCAAAGATAGCCTGCCGCGAGGCCAAAGAACTTATTATGGAACAACTTGGCCCGCACCAGCTGGGATTTGGCATCGCGGGCGGAACGGAGACTGTCGTACATGCAGCAAGAGCCTTTATGCATCAAGTCCCCCCGGTACGGCACTCCTGAAGTTGGATTTTCGCAATGCATTCAACACCATCCGTAGGAATCACCTCCTTCGTGCGGTTAGGGATACAGTCCCGGAACTCTTCACCTTTATAGAACACGCGTAACAAAGAGCCCATCCGTCCCTGTTGTTTGGCGCCGAGACGTTATTTTCGGGCATCGGGCATACAGCAGGGGACCCTTGGGACCGGCCCTATTCAGCCTGGGGATACGTGAGCTGGTTAACCTCCGTTCAAGTGCCATTCAACGCTTGGTACCTAGACGATGGCACACTTGGTGGAACCTATGGTGGACTTGCTCGATGAGGTGCGCAGAGAGTCCTTGCTTTCGAGGCAGTCAGTGGTCTGGTGCTGAACACGGCCAAATGCGAGGTGTTCGCTCCGGGGACAGACCCAGACGATCCCTCATTGAGGGCCTTGCTCGAGCTGCTACGGGGTGTAGAGTCGTGGCTGACCACGAAATAAACCTTCTGGCGCACCGGTTCTGCCCTCTGCGCTGCCGGGACAACTCGACCCCTTGATGGACAGATTGTGGCGATGCAGGAACGTCTAACCGCTTGTTGGAGCCCACCAGGGAACTCTACTGCTTCGCTCGTCGTTCTCCGCGTGCCGCATCGTACATATTTTACGGTCCATAGACTGCTCAGGCGATTTGAACCATCTTCTCCAACCATTCGACGACCAGGTGGTGGAGGCCCTACAGACAGTGCTGAGTTCTAAACTTACGACCACGAGAGGTGCGCCAGGCGGCCCTCCCCACGTCCATGGGCGGCCTGGTCTCCCCTCAGCTCGATCCTTGGCGGGCCCGGCCGTGGCTGCCTCGATGCATGCTACGTCGGATAATGTCCAGCGCCTGCTCCCGCCGGCGGCTCAGGCAATGTTCGAGGCGGCTCGTGACGATATAGCGACTGGACTTCAAGCTTCATCGCCTGGTCCCGATAGACTAGCCTGCCAGAGGGCCTGGGCCGAGAAGGCTCACGAAGCTTCGCTTAGTTCGCTGCTTGAAGAATGCAGGGATAACCAGGACAAGGCACGCCATTTAGCTGTCGCTCGCCCAGGAGCAAGCGCCTGGTTGCATGCACTACCCGCTGACTCACTGGGTACCCGCCTTGATGACCAATCCACCCGGATATGCGTTGGCCTTAGATTGGGGGCTGATTTGGTTGAGCCACACAGATGCTCTTGTGGCGAGCCCGTTGGGCGACTCGCCAGACACGGCCTGTCTTGCGCTCACGCAGCGGGCCGGCGCCCAAGACACACTGCCCTCAATGAAATGCTTGCAAGATTGCTGCGGAGGGCGGGGATTCCGTGCGTCCTGGAACCACCTGGGCTTTCAAGAGACGACGGTAAGCGCCTTGACGGTATGACTTTGATACCCTTCTATAAGGGTCGTTCCCTGGTGTGGGATGCGACGGTGACCGACTCTCTGACCCCTTCCCTTGTCGGTCCCGGCGCGTCCCGCCCGGGGACTGCCGTTACGCGAGCTGAGACCTCAAAGATGAGAAAGTATGCGGACCTAAGTCGGGCGCACCACTTTTCGCCATTCGCGTTCGAGACGATGGGTGGCCCTGGGCCCCTCACGGTAGCATTGATCTCTCGGGTTGGCGACGCATTACGGCAGGCGACAATGGACAAGAGGGCGCACGCCTTCTTCTCCCAGCGACTGTCCCTGGAGATCCAAAGAGGTAACGCGACCTCAGTGCTCGGAACTATGAGAGACTGGATGGACCCGGACCTTCGTGCCAGGGGGCAGGCAGGACTTCCTCACGGGCATGAGCGATAGAGCGACT
>QVRM01001385.1:0-47605 GCA_003439945.1 Dermanyssus gallinae
ACACATCTCGGCCAGGATCACCCGCCGTCAGCTGTAGCAGGCCTGACTACTCCCCGCTATCATCTCGTGCTTCTTCGCCGCTTCCCTGCCGCGCAGCTAGCAGACGGACCGGCGACGGCGGCAGTCATATTTGTGGTGCAAAGTGCTTTAGAACCAAAACATCCTCAAGAGAATCAGCTGCTACCAAAGAGAGCCAGCGGAGAGAGGCCAGGCTAGCAGGTATGATGGAGAGGGCTCTCGAAAGTGAAGATGCCTCTCATATAGAGGACGATCCGTCAGGTCCACCGAGTGAAACAGCTGTTTCTGCTGGAGAGGGTGGAGGCTGGTCTACTGTTCCAACGAGAATGGATAAAGCCGTCATGGCTGCGGCCAGGAAAAGTGGCCAAGGAGAACGCGGCATCGGGTACACATATTCGGCGAAGAGTCGCTAATTTGGAAGAGTTTGCTGATCCCGAGATTATTTTTCAATGTCCGGATAACCCGTCCGCACTGAAGACTGTCAGCCTACTAAAAATATATAATGAAATAAGGCAATCTTTGCCGGGAGCGCATGCGCGTATTACCGCGCAGGGAAAGCTAGCGATCCGTGTCAAAGAACCAACCCAGGTCGCAATTGCAAAAACCCTGAAAATGGTTTGCGGGGTATCAATATCTCATTGTGAAGATACGTCAGCGTTCTGGGGACGAATCTCCGGTGTTAATCCGCAGTTTACCGAAGAAGATCTGCTTCAATGTTTGAAAGATCAGGGTGTAAGCCAAGTAAAACGGGAAAAATTTGCTGTGGCCACACAGAACAATGAAGGCAAAACAACAAAAGGCTGGAAAAACTCCGCGAGGGTACGACTAAGATTCGATACCATGCCGGTCTCAGAGGTTACCATCGTCGACGAAATATTTAAAGTAACGTTATGTGCAGGGTCTCCTTTGCAATGTTTAAAATGCCATAAGTACGGACATAAGGCTACCGATTGTCAAAAACAAGGTGAACCTACGTGCAGAAGGTGCAGCCGCCCGGGACACCAATTATGGGAATGCCATGATAAGGCCCGCTGTGTCAACTGTGGCGGGACCCATGCTTCCAACGATAACAACTGTGGTGTAAGACGAATATATTCCGAAGCACAAAGAGTGAAGCTTTACGAAAAAGTATTCACACGTCTCCCCGTCAAGGACGATTTTCCTTTAATGGTTCAAGTCGTAGAGAAAAATAATAAAACCTCGACAGATGGACAGAAGTCTTATGCTGATGCCGCACGACCTACAGCAACCAGGGGTCCTACACAAATAATGCACAAAGACGGTGAGACCGTGCTTTGTCACCTCCCCCCACCAAGATTTAGAAAAAGTGTGGACCAAAAGAAGCAAGCACAGAATAAACAACCGGAAAGACTGCAGCCGAAGTCTCAAGAAAAAACATTTAAAGGATCTTCAAACATCGTGAACGGAATTCTTCAGATATGGAAGATCTTTAAGCCCCTACTGTCTAAATGGCTGGAAGAGAACCAAGACTTTAATAGAGCCGTATCTTTTCTTGAGTCGGAGGCAGGAAAGGCCTTTATTATAGCTGTCTTAGATGGCTCCAAAGAAGTGCCTTTGATTCAAACGGAAAACACGAGTATCGATAAGAATCATACATAAATGACTTCACAACCATCCCATCCCGACGGATTCATAACAGATGAAGACTCTAGGCTGAACTCCCCACTATCCCAAACCCCTTATACCTGCACACACTGCGGTCGCGCCTTGAGAACCTCACAGGGCTTGCGGGCGCACATAACACGTCTACACCCCCCGGCATCCCTACGCAATCAACATCTAAGACCCTTTCAACCACAACCGACTGACTCATCCAAAACGCCTTCTCCTCATCATACTTCTTCTATGGATTCCTCATTAGCCAATCCAGAGACACTGGCTCAAACCTTAGCGCAGGCACGTCAAGATCTCAAAATTGCCAGGGTCATACCTCGGGGAGCGAGAGAAGCCTGCGCCGCAGCTTTCGCAAAGGCGTTGAATAATTTCAACTCAAAGCTGGATCTTGAAAGCTGGAATAGCCTAATGTATGCTCCATCTTTGATGCTGGCCTTACCGCATAGAAAAAATCATGAAGCCACACTAACCAGAATAATCAAAGACAATGTGTCAGTGCTCGAACAAAAGAGTCTGGAAAGTCTTCTGCAGACAGTTCCAAAGGCAACAATTAATAGACTAGACGGCTTAGCTGGAGACCGGCAGAGCGTGTCTATAGCTGAAAGAAAACTAGCCGAGGGCGATGTACGCTCTGCCGCTAGAGCCCTGCTGTCGTCAGACACATTTGCACCACGTAACTCTCGCACAGAGCGTGAATTGAGAAACAAACACCCGCCACCACCGGCAGTCTGCCAGGAGCGCTTAGCAACCTTCGAACAACCTACAGTTGGATACTGCGAGAGCGTCGAAAATTCGGCGATCTTAGAGGCAATTCGCTCATTCCCTGTTGCAAGCGGAGCCGGACTGGATGGACTGCGGCCACGTCATCTGCGTGACATGTTGGATCAAACTGTTCCTTCGTCAGAGCGCCTGCTAAATTATCTGAGCATTTTCTTGGGCAGAGTGTTAAACGGCACATTACCTAAATTTTGTCTACCAGTATTTTATGGTGCAAATCTTACAGCTCTCAAGAAAAAAGACAACTCAATAAGACCCATAGCTTGTGGACTGACTCTGCGTAGGATTGCTGCAAAGATAGCAATGGCGAGAAATAAAAAGACAATTTTGACAGCAATTCTGCCACATCAGGTTGGAGTGGCTGTCAAAGGCGGCGCAGAAGCACTAGTACATGCTACACGTGCCCTCTTAGAGACTGAGGACCAAGTAAAGGTTCTGGTGAAACTTGATTTCTGCAATGCATTTAATACGTTAAGAAGAGACCGGATACTAGACGCAGTGATGGAGAAAAGTCCAGAGCTTTTGCCTATGGTCTGGCAAAGTTACAGAGATCCTTCACTGTTAACCTGGGGCACAACTTCAACATTGCGTTCGGAAGCGGGCATTCAGCAGGGTGACCCGCTAGGGCCTGCTCTATTTAGTCTCGGTATATCAGATTTAGTATCGCAACTACAGAGCCCTTTTAACGTATGGTATCTAGATGACGCCACGCTTGCCGGCCCTGCAAGTATCATCGCAACAGATATAAGAAGAGTGCTGCAGTTTGAAGAAGACGGGGGACTGACACTGAATGCCGCAAAATGTGAGATTACTGCTGTCGGGGGCTCACCTCAGGAGAGGGAGGAAGCAATTCACAAGATCACAGAAATACTCCCTGGCATCACGCGTGTAGAGCTAAACAACTTAGAAGTTTTGGGGGCCACCGTAAAGCAAGACGGAATATCGCATACACTCTCTGAGAAAAAAGAAGCCCTTACCAAAATTCGTCCACGACTGACACGCTTGCATCCTCAGGCTGCGCTGTGCATTTGGAGATATAGCCTAGGGTCTTCAAGATTTAACTATATACTGCGTGCATGCCCTGCTTTGACGTGCCCCGAAGAATTGACGGCGTATGATGACGTCAGCAGAGACATACTTAGTGAAGTCCTAAACGTAAATTTAGAAGAGAACACCTGGCAGAGAGCAAGTCTTCCGATACGTGAAGGTGGTCTGGGAATAAGGAGTGCCACTGACCTAGCTCCGGTCTGCTACGCTGCTTCACTGGTGCAGTTCAGTCCGGTGGCAGCTTCGTTAGTGGAAGAGGCAGTTCGACCACAAATAAGATATGAAACCAGTAAAGCACGGGACACTATTAGAACCATGCTAGACCCAGGCCCTTTAGAAGAATATCCTAGCCAATATAACCTAGATGAGCTCAAAAGTAAAAAAAAGAGCAGAGAAATCTTAGACGAGCTTGTTTCCCGGAGAGACCGCGCCGTATTCTTAGCGGCACAAGATAACTTCAGTGGGGGTTGGCTTAAGGCCTTACCCTCGCCTCAGCTCGGCACCATGCTGGATCCCAACCATTTCCGCATGATGTCAGCACTTAGAATCGGCGCTAGCGTCTGCGAGCCGTTTCAGTGCAAACTGTGCGGGGAGATGGTGGATTCCAGTGGCCTACACCCACTGAGTTGCCCGAAGAGCGCCGGTAGATCGTCCAGACATGCTGAACTGAACGGTGTGATCATAAGGTCCCTTAGGAAAGCCGGTATACCATCTACACTTGAACCGAGAGGTTTAGTGTCCGCTGGCGAAGAAAGACCTGATGGGGTAACCATTGCATTATGGTCACATGGAAAGTCCCTAGCTTGGGATGCAACGGTTTCGTGCACAACCGCGGCTTCCTATTTACACCACAGCTCTGTTGAGCCGGGGTGGGTAGCAAAGCACGCAGACGCCAGAAAACGGTTTAAATATGCTGGACTGGAAACAAGATATATTTTTGTGCCTATCGCCATGGAGACACTAGGACCAATCAGCAAGGGAACCGAAGCATTTCTCAAAGATTTGAGTAAGCGAATTCAGGAAGTTACGAACGACCGAAGAGAGGGTCAATTCTTGAGGCAAGCATTGTCCTTGGCCGTTTGCAGAGGAAACGCGGCATCTATTTTAGGCGCCATGGATTGAACTAATTATTTAAAAAACTTTGCAATAATACGTTCAGACCTCTCAACTGTAACATCGTTTAACATGTAATAAGATAATAATAATAATAATAATAATAATAATAATAATAATAATAATAATAATAATAATAATAATAATAATAATAATAATAATAATAATAATAATAATAATAATAATAATAATAATAATAATAATAATAACAATAATAATAATAATAATATAATAATAATAATAATAATAATAATAATAATAATAATAATAATAGTCGAATTGAGTTTCCTTAAAGCTTTTAGTCCCATACAGAAGGACAAACATTGGAGGACGCGAACAACACTTTCAGTTGTAACCTGGGGCATAAAATCAAAACTTGAATCGGAGGCAAATTAGCTCCAAATAGCATGGGTGTATCAGATTTCGGTTACAGAGATCCACTTAACGGTGTGGAACCTAAGTAATATGTAATGCCTGTAACGCGCTGGATGACGCTACATTATGGGCCCGATCTAGTTGTGCTAAACTTGATTTTAGTCATACTATTTAAAAAAATGGGGTTTAGCGCTAAGTGCTAATTTTTTTTTCTTTAGACCGCTTAGAAGTCGTTCCTATCAGCGTTTCACTGCAAACAGTCCGATTTACTACCGACTCACTCCCGAGTATACTTCAGGCAAATCCAAAAAAGACTTGGAGGCTCTAGGCGTCTTCGCAGATTCCTACAAATGTTATCAGAAAATTAAGAAATGCAGATTGATAAGTAGAGCAAAGCAAATTATACCATAAGAACCGTGGTGGAAGAGCGCCCTAATCAGTATGCGCTAGATAAATAGATAAGCGCAGAATCGGCTGGCTAGAGAAGTTCTAGAAACCTTTGAACAACCAAGAGACCGCGCTATGTGTTTAGCGACACGTGATCCCTTTAGCGGAGGCTAACACAAACCCTGCTCTCGCCTCTCGCTGGTCTCCGAGCCATTCTGATGCGAACTCTTATGTGAAGGGGCAGCGGATTCTAGTGGTCTACACCCACTGAGCTGCCTTAGGGAATCGATATCTCGCCAGAAATGTGCAGGACTCAACAAACTTAATCTCTTAGAAGGGCCGGCCATCTACACTGGAACCAAAACGCTTGGCAGCCACCGCTCAAGAAAGCCCTGATGGAGTAACTATACCATTATGGGTATATGGGAAATGCCTAGCGTGGGACGCAGCGGTCGCATGCCGGCGACGATTGAATGCTAGCTGCACTACAGATCAGTCGAGCCAGGATGGCTTGCGGAACATGCGGAAACAGTGAAAAGAAGAAAATTTTCTGAATGAAGGTTAGGACATACATTTGCGTATTTATTTATTTTATTGTTAACATGTCCGCCTATTCTGCCGCTCTAAGCATCTCTGATATAAAATGGTGACATGTGTACTTAGGTATGCATGACAAGCAAATAATATACTAATAATATATTTTATAGCCTACATATCGTAGATGGTAAAAGAAGTGGTCATTACTTCAAGAAGCACTAAGGTTATACTATCGTAGTGGGATAGCTTTGGACTAGCCAGGAACGCTTTTCGCTTGTATATTAACATTTTATGATTAAATGTTTTGAACTAGGAACAGTGTTTCATAAGGCGAGGTTCCTGTCATAAATATACCCATATATATATATATATATATATATATATATATATATATATATATATATATCATTGTTTTCATTAGAGCAGGCTTTTACTGAACCAACCTTGAGAGGACAAGGT
The DNA here is from genome assembly GCA_003439945.1 of Dermanyssus gallinae. Taxonomy (NCBI): domain Eukaryota; kingdom Metazoa; phylum Arthropoda; class Arachnida; order Mesostigmata; family Dermanyssidae; genus Dermanyssus; species Dermanyssus gallinae. The sequence goes on from QVRM01001385.1 coordinate 6,349, forward strand.
CGCGGCAACTCAAGCGAGACCAAACCGAAATAGCTGCACAAATCCGTTGCCGTCCACCTAAGCAATACTGAGCTAGATCGACATCTGCATAATTATTGCATCATTGTGCATATAGCAGACGGTTATGCTTTTATGCTCTGTATAGTTATTTTTAGCACAGTGTTACCAAAAAGTTACAAGTTCATTAGCAAACAATATTACTTCACTATGGCGTATTAGTAATAATTGGTTTATCGGCATTGCAATTGTCGCGGGCTTGCGTAAAGTTCTGAATTTGCCTTGTCGCTTCGGTCCGGCGGTACTGTGCATCAGATGCCACTTCCGAGGAAGAAGCGAGGAATGTTACTCATTGGAGAAACCCCGAAACGAGTCGGAGGGGGTGTTGAGCTGTTACTACTCGTAATGCGCTCTGGTGCGCAAATCAGTGTTACGATATGGAAATCCAGAAAAAGGACAGGGCAATTGTAGCGTCGAATCCCAAAATGTTCTTCTTTTCCTGACAATCTACTTTTAGAATTAGGGCCAATCCTCCGTAGGGCGAGCGAGCCCTTTTGTCACGCGTTCCTCGATACCTTAGTTTAAAGGTGTGTTCATGTATGTGTAATCATATATAGAGCAATCTGTCTGTGCGACAAGCGTCGTTTGCTCGAACGAAGGGTGTGCGTGCCTCACGATATGGTAATGAGTGCAAAAAGCTATTGTAATTGAGGATCGATGTTAACGTAAGCGCTCGCGATGAGCTTCGTGTCGAAAGTAAAGGTCATTAATTCTTCTTCACTAAGACGCAACAAGGCACTGGAGCGTGAATGTTACCATGATTAATTACACCAGTAGTAGTAGTAGTAGTAGTAAGCTCAAGACGGCTGTTTGTTCGAGACGCCGACGATTTGTCGCAGCTGATATTTAAGCTGAGGCTAGCTACCCTCGCCAAAAGTATTCACTGAAGGGCATAAAAGTCCCCCCGAGATAAGCCGGGCTCGTTTGTGGTTGGACATCACACCAACCAAACAGCACGACTTGGCCCGAGTTGCGCGGCCTCTGCTGCTGCTGCTATTTGTAAGGCAGCGCAATACGAGCAATGTTGAGCTCCGTGTGGAGAAGGAGTCTGCACACGCTGTGCTGGGTGGCTTTGCTTATCAGCCTCGGCATACCCGACCTCCGTCACAGTCCCATCGCCGCCGAAGCGAAGCGACTGCTTAAGCTTGCCGCGGCTGCCGCCATTATACGCGGGGGCCCAATTATACCGATACCAATTCGGTACCCGGTGGAACCGCCACGGCCAAGTGTGGTGTACGTTCAAGTTCCCGTGCCCGTGCATACGTCAGTAGTACCAGCAGTGCAATCGCATCCAACGTCGTCCGTGCACCTCCATCACGTTCCCGAGAGCCGCAAGGGGTTGCACGCGCCAAAGGATACGGTGTTTCACCACTACCATCCCGAGAAGATTGAGGTACATGATGATCGGCAACGCCAACAGGTAGATGAAGAGGACAGTGATGACGACGACGACGGCGACGACGAGGAAGATCAGAATAGTGCTCATCATGCAGACTGGTAGCCTTGACCGTGGAATGATCAAAGGCAACTTTATAACAGCTGCGTTGTGTGAAATGTGTCAAAGTGATACACAAGGGCAGATATGTAGGCCAGGAATTTGCCCATAAGTTCAATGAGCTTTCATGTCAACGCCAAATGATAAATAACGATACAAACGACGAAAACAACAACCACAGCAACGGTAATACCAGCTTAATGACAATAGGAACAGCGGCAGCAGCAACAACAACAACAACAACAACAACAAAACAATAGTAAACGACGACAATGGTGTGGGTGAGGACGTCGTTACAATCGGACTTTATTCAACGACAACAACGACGACAATAATTACAAGTAGAACATAGTAATGATGATCATAGCCACAGCAACAAAAATAACGAAAACTCTTCACGGTAAAACTTCCCCGAAGTGGAAGCCTATAGGCGAAAACGGCACTGCGTTACACGTTTTAATAATGTTTGTTTATTGTTATCATCATAGTAAGTTCTAGAATATGAATACGGATACGTTTGTGCGTCTATGACCCAGCACTCATAGTTGCATGTCTATACATGTAAGCCGTTTACACTAGTCGGAGATATTAATCTTATATCTTGAACCAAAGAATCGTTTTGATCATTCCTTTAGGCATATGTAGCCGGTATCTACGCCACAGGAACTCGAAAAACGTAACGGTGCGTTGTACGATGTAATAAAGGTTACATGTCTACGCGCACACTATACCAAAGACAGTAGTTGTCCTTTCAATGATACTTGTCAAATAATTGTTTAAAAGCCTTTGCCGCTTTAAAGCGAATAACGCTCATCTAAAGTGTGCATATATACAACATACAGCATATGTTTATTAAATACCTGACGAATATCATCCATAATATACGGCATTCGTGATCTCAGGCGGTAGTGATAATTCTTAGCGGATCTATAGAGTGCTGCGAGTCTCTTCTCTAAAACATCCAGCATGAGCGCATACTTACTTCACTAACTGCAATAAGTTAATTACAACAACAAAACAAAATCGGGTGGCCTTGCGCATCGAGTCAGAGCCACGTCGGACGATTTGTTATCTGAACTAGCTAGTGCTACATGTTGCACGTGTCAAAAAGACGTCCGCAACTTACTGAGCAAATGTACTGTTTGTAGATGTCTGCAGGGACTTCCAGTCCTACTTTTTTCGGATTGGGAATGTAGGATAGCAGCGTCCGTTAAGCAGCGCGGGTATAGATTCGGCGTCGGTTGGCGGCAATGCCGAAGCAAACAAAAAACATGGCGCCAAATAGAGGATGCCGCCACCCCAACAGCGAAGACGCCGGAAGTCACTAAATGCGCGGGCAAAACTGTGATACACAAGGAGGCATGCAAATAAATGAATTAGTGGTCGTTGGTGCGAGCCAGGCAGAGAACGTGTGTTGCTTGCGCGAGAAAATGGCGACCTCGTAACAGTCGCCGGCCAGTCATGGGGGTGGTGGGCACTACAGGGAAGGCCCTTAGCTCCACGTGCATCCACTGCGGCAAAACACGCCGTGTTGAGGTGTCGTCGATTTGCCCCCTGACTGTCCGGTAGTTTGCGCAAGCAGTTCCCAGTCAGCCCGGGGCACGGGGACATGACTGTTTTGTAGTGGGTTGGAGTACCACAATACCGGTTGGTTCACGCTTGCAGGGAGCTTTCCTGCTGCGGTGTCCGTGTGTGCAACCGCAATTTCCAGTTTGACCTCTGAAAAAAATTTCTGCAAACTACCACGCTGCTGCGCAGAATAGGCGTCGACGCAGAGAAAGGACGACTGTTTGTGATTTCTGTTTAACCGTCACCTGTGTTTGAAGAAAATGTTTGGGCTGGATTGCAGCCAACATTTAGCGTTCACGGAGTTGCTTTTGTACTACGCGGTAAGACCGCAATACCACACATATAAACGCGCACAAACGGTCTAAAAACAGTGGTTTCGGTTTCGATTTGAGCGGTCGTACGCAAACAGAGCTCATGAGAAAAAAACGGGAAAACGCACGTTTTAGTTTGAAAAACTCGTCGACCCGCGGTGCAATGGACGCAACGTAGTCCTCAGAGCACAAGTATCAGTGTGCTAGTGTTTTTTTAGAAGTTTCTGTGGAAAAGGACCATTTGTGAGTACAGTAAGGCGCGTTTGGCTACAACGGTCGATTCAAACGGGGCCACACACCGCCAGGCAGACAAAGAAAAAGAGGATTATCTGCAAGGCGTGTGGTCGTACAAGTATTACGTAAAGCAACGAAATAGCAAAACGCTGTACGTCAATAGATAGCCTCCATCGATGGTATCATGTCCTTCACCCCCAAGACACCCAAAGCCACAAACCAGCCCATTAACGAGACCCCGGTGAGTCGGAATAGTACACATAAAATCGTGTTTAAAAAGTGCTCAACTGCGGTTTGTGCTACCCCTGTCATTTGCAACAGTTGTGCTTCTGCCTACTACGGCCACTGTGCGAAAGTCAGTGCGGCCGGTATTAGGAAAGCAAAGCTCGACGACGCGTCATTTTTTTGGCAGTGCAACTCCTGTGTTAAAAATCACCATCAACCGCCATCGAGCGTACAACTGGCACAAAGGGCCGTTGCCAGTGTTCCTATGGCACCGACTAAGGCGAGTTCGGCATCAGCTGCAGTAACAGCAGCAGCCGGTGAGAGTTCTTTTGGCGGCGATGTGCCAGTGTGGGGTCAGGAGATACTTCGCGGCCTACAGTCGCTGACGGTCAGGCTTGGCGACCTTGAGAACAAAGTTTCTGAGAATGTGTAGCGGCGTCGAGGGCAATTGTTTAGGTACAGGCTGAGGTTGCGACGCTCAAATCTCGTTTGAACGATGTTGACTCGGCGATGCAATTCTATTCAGAAGAAGTCGCGGAAGCCAAACGTATGGCTGAGGAGGCGAGGGCGATTGCACTCGAGAGCAGAGACGCCATGAGGATGACTACTTCTTCTGGTGCCGGAGGAAGTAGTACCGTCGAAACGCAGATGCGATTTGCGGATCAATATCACCACCGTAGTGATCTGATAATTACTGGACTTCCGTTGCGCGTCGGAGAGAAGGACGAGGAACTCCGTGCGGATCTCGTTGAACTTTTCCACGCCATTGGGGAGGCGACAAGGGTGAAGGATATTGACATGGCCCACTGACTACCTAGGACAACGAGAATAGGCGGTAAGGAAATGCCCGATAACCAACATGTGATCGTGCGCTTTGTCAACCGCTGGAAGAAGATGGATGTTCAGCGAGCGTTTCGTGCGAAAAAGCCAAAGGCGTCGTTGGTTCGGGCTCATGCCGGCAAGAACATTCCTGTGTACGCCAATGATCATCTCACAGCCTCCAACTCGACGCTGTTCTATAAACTGCGTCAAATAAAACGACAGAAATAGATTGCCGATGTAAGGTCTATAGACTGTCGGCTTCAGATCAAGTCTACAGCCAAATCGTCCTGGCGGGTGGTGACGCTGGAGACGGAGCTGAAGACTTTAGCTGGACCGGCCGAATCACAAATACCAACACATGAATAGGACTATAGATATAACTTCTTTTACATGTGACTCTTCATCGTTTCTGGCAATACACTGTAATGTGAACGGGCTCAAGTCACATTGGCATGACCTCGCGGAAGCCAAACGTATGGCTCCTTGCAAGTCTGCCGTGCAAACCCTCTGTGATAGCCATATCAGAAACCAGGCTTCAGGAAGCCGAAACTTGTTCATTTTAATTGCGCAATTATAATAGTTAATACAGCTGTAGGTCGGGCTCTCGCGGAGGTGGAGTAGCTTTGTATATACGATGTGACCACGACGTTAAAGTACGAAAGGAGCTGACTTTTGTAACTTCAGCTACCTTTTTCTGCGAGAGCTTAGTAGTGGAGGTGAGTGGTGTGGTGGAGGGAAAATCTCTTCTGATTGGCGCATTCTATCGCCAGCCGTCTGGCAAAGCCTCCGATTTCATAAATAGATTAGAAAATATAATTTTAAGGATTAACAGCCAAAATATGCTCCTTCTTGGACATGCTAATATCGATACTCTTTGCAACCAAAACTCTCGTGATCTCCAAGAAATACTGTGCTCATTTAACTTTAACGAGTTTGTCGGTGTGCCGACGCGAGTTGCCATAGTGGAGAGGAGGGGAGAATGCTTCACCTACAGCGCCAATTGTATCGATCACATATACTCCAATATAAGTCCCGAAGTTGTCATTCAAAGCGGATCAATCACAACAACATTCTCCGACCACCAGGCCACGTTCATCTCACTACCGACCACTCGATCGGTCACCAACATCACACGTAAATCAAAATATAACTATGATCAGATAGTGCTAGAGCTCAACAAGACTGATTGGTCTGACGTGTACGCTGTAGATGACATCGATGAAGCATTTGAGTGCTTCAATGCACGAGTAATGACGTCCGTAAACAGCAGCAAGCAGGAACTAAGAAGTAAAAGTAATCTTGGGGTATCCAAGAAAGCCTGGGTCACTCGGGAATTGCTGGCACTGATAAATGAAAAAAAATGCGGCATTTAAAGACTTTAAAGCTAATCCAGATGATGCTGTGAAGCGAGTTGTATTTAAGTTAAGGAACAAAGTAACCGCTGTTTCTAGAAAGTGTAGGCTTAATTTTAATGGAGAACTGGTACCGAAGAACATTCAGGGTAGGAGAAATCCCTGGAATGCCATTAGACCTGTTCTAGGTGGCATACCGGAAAAAAAGTGTGTGAAACTCAAAGTAGGAGATACTATGGTGTCCGATGAGACTACAGTGGCAAACGTGTTTAATCAATATTACTCGACGTGTGTGACTGCCTACATGGAATGCTATGATAGATATGTAATACCTGAGAATTTTCCTCGTGGAGCAACAGATATCTCATTTCAGCCGGTCCATACTCTAAGGATTGCACGTCGTTTACGCAAAACAAAGATATGCTCAGTTGCACCTGAGCAAATTCCATTCCAGGTATTGCAAGGAGCAGCCGAAGTTCTTGCTGACCCCGTATCATATCTGATTAATTTGTCAATTGCGACCGGTAAATACCCCAAAGCGCTGAAATTATATCGCGTCATCCCGCTTCTTAAAACTGGTGACAGGCTCGCAAAAGAAAACTACCGTCCAGTCAGCATACCGGCCCCAATCTCTAAGGTATTTGAGAAATGCGCATTCGAACAACTCAGGGACCATCTTGAACAACATAATGTACTCAATCGCCGACAGTTTGGATTCCGCCTTAAATGTCCACCACCGTCCCTGTTATGAACTTTGTAGATGACGTCCGTCAGTCTCGTGTTGCAGACGTACGATGCGGACGCATGTGAGATCGGTCCCGGAAAATATCATCGGATAGTAGTACGGGAGACTCGTTCGTTCGTTTCATTGTGTGGAACAGATAAACTTAGTGACTAGGAGTACACTGTGCACAAGAAAGGAGTCGTTGGTGAGTTGTCTCAAATTCTGTGAGTTTCTTATTATCGTGCACGCCACGAAGTAACACAGCACTGCGTGGGCGCCGCCATCTTAGAACAGTGTAGGCTTGGCTTACAATTGCTCTGGCCGAGCGCTGTGTGCGAGAGAAGACGAAGCCATCTCGTCTCCGCGCGCAGTCCGACGGACAGTGCGGACGAAGACGAAGCAATCTCCTCTCCGCGCGCAGTCCGACGGACAGTGCGGACGAAGACGAAGCAATCTCCTCTCCGCGCGCTGTCCGACGGACAGTGTAGACGGAGACGAGGCCGTCTCGTCTCCGCGCGCAGTCCGACGGACCAGTGCAGACCTGTGAGGCGATTTACCAAGTAGGCATTGCTTAGTCTAGCACGCCCGAGAAGGAAAAAAAAAAACAAGATATGCCCGTACGCCGGTCGTCGGGCCATGCGAGGCCGCCGCCAGATCCTCCGCTGCCTACCAGCAAGGAGATAAGGAGCGACCTTAACGTTCCTGTTGAGGAACCGGGCCGTCCTGCCATTGACGTCGACGGTGTAGAATCTCTAAAGGAGATGGACCAGTCGTGCGCCGAGCCTGTCGGCATTAGAAAACGCCCGGCGGATACATCCCCGACGGGCCTTCGCTCCGACAAGAAGCGCATCTCTGACGTCGGTGAACAACACACCGTGACACTCAAGACCTCTGCGACGGAGGCGACGGACTGCGCGGAGGCTGATCTTAAACGGGGCTTTGACGCGGAGGCGGCATACGGCCGGGCGTTAGCGGTCCTCAAGGGAGATGTTAAGACAGTGGTAGAGGCCTGCAAGTTAAGGAATACCAGGATGGAGCTAAAAGAGGTATCAGAGAAACTGGACCTGGATCTCCGCAGGGTCGAAACGGCGGTGGACTCCTTTAAGGTTTCTCTGCGGACCTCGCTGGAGGACGCGGAGGAGGAGATCGGGAGCCTCCGGGCCTTGTTGGAGGCGGCACAGAGGGAACGAGATGAGTTGCTGGCGCGGCCTCCTCAATCTTCGGACCCTTCAGCAATCTGCCTGCGCTGCGCCCCGGCGGATCCTGAGGCTGCCCGAGTGTATCTGGAATCGCGTATCGCGGCGGCGACGACGGCTGAAGACTTTGCTAAACTAACGGGCCTATTCTGGCCTCTGAGCTCCCTTCGGCAGGTTCCTCCATCTTTCGAGAGGATCACTTCCCTCAGAGAAGTGAGGGGCGTGCTGGTCGTCCCGGGGGCAAAGGCTGACTCGGAGGTACTCGCTGGTCTCGCTAGTCAGTTTCCCTCTCTACCGCGGCTGCTTACACAGCCCCCAGGTACGGCGGCGGTGTTGCATACCACAGACACCTGGGAGACCCTCGCTGGGTCTCCAGGCAACGGAGGCGAAGCTCGCCACCTTGTAGTAGGCATTTTACATCCCAACAAGCCCTGCGATGAGGCTGTTATCACTCTGTTCCGCTCCGTTATTGATCGCATGACCCAGCTCTCAACCTCAGCGAGCACGGAACCCCCTCTCCTATACGTCGCCCACCAGTGGCGATCAGAGACGACGCAGCGGATTCTGGCGGCCCTCGTGGCCCAGTCATCACGAGATGGCCTTATAGAGCTTTGCCGGGCAGACAGGCCGCAAGCAGGTCGGTCGCCAGTGAGTGCGAGTAAAGCCCCGCCGCCGGCCCCAGTCCTGGCGGGACAATTGTCTCTCAGGGTCAGGGTCGGAGAGGGCCGGACCTGGGCCGACACAGTGAAGAGCCTACGAGCTCATCTGGCCGACAACACACAAGTGGAGTCGGCTGTTAGCGGCCTCGTCAGGAATAATGACGGTGACGTCATTATCCGACTACGGGGCATCACCCAGGATCTCGGGGCTCAGCTGGCAGAAGACATCAGCAAGGCAACTGGCCACCAGACTGACAGCCGAATCAGTGACGGCTTGCGAGAAGTGGCCTTATGGGGCATTAATCCTCTGGCCAGTGCTAGAAGGATAGAGACAGACATCCGTCAGCTACTGGCGGCCACTGAGGCGGTTCCTATAGTGGCTAGTGACCCACGCCAGGGCCGCACCACGACCCGCTGGTACACGTTGCTGAAGGTGACGGCCCCTACAGCCCGGTGGCTTCAGGCCCAGCGATCTATCCTGATCGCGGGCAGCAGGTGCAGGCCCGAGGTCTGGGAGAGGTTGCCCACGTGCTTTAACTGCCAGAGACCCGGCCACAAGGCTGCTACCTGCACGGCACCCAAAACGGCCGCCCGCCTCTGTCGTCGATGCGGATCGCCAGACCATGCGGTGGCTGCGTGTAAAGCCGAGACAACACACTGTATTGTGTGCGAGGTCTCGGGCCACAGAGCCGACAGTATGGCCTGCCCGTCATACCGCGCACAGCTGCAAGAATCACGTAAGCGGAGGGAGCCTATTTCACATGGAGAGCCAAAAACAGGTGGCGCCCTACCAGAAGCATCCAGACCCGCTGAAGAGGCGTTGGATCGAGGGCGGCGACAATTTTGCCGTAGGACCCTCGCGCCGACGGAAGACTGGCAAACGGCGGGCAATGCCTCCCAGGTTGAAACCCCCCAGGAAGAGTAATGGTCAGGTTTCTCCAGGTAAACCTCAATCGGTGCCGGGCGGCCCACGACCTACTGAACGCATACACCACACAACACCGGGTAGGCCTTTGCCTCTTATCAGAACCAAATGTGTACATCTCTCGTTCAGCACCTAACATGTACACTGATGCACAAAGCAATGTGGCCATCTGGTGGACACGTCAAGACGCGACGCTCTCCCTCACCGATTGGGGTCATGCTGAAGGCTTCGTGTGGGCGTACCTTCCACACAATAATATCGTTGTATATTCGTGTTATTTTTCGCCTAATAAAACTCTGCATGACCTGGAGGGCTACCTGGATAGGCTATCGGGGTCAATAACATCTCACCGATACCCAAAACACTCACTGCTTGTCACGGGCGACTTCAATGCGGTGCACACTGCCTGGGGGGGTCACCGCGCCACCGACAAAGGCGCGACTCTTCTTGACTGGATGTCCGAGCACAACATGACCCTGGCCAACCATGGCGACGTTCCTACGTTCGCGCGCCGAGGTCAAACATCGTTCTTAGACCTCACCTTTGCGGACCCGAGCGCCCTACGACGGATACAAGACTGGAAGGTCCAGGAGAACGAGGAAACCTTGAGCGACCACCGCTATCTAACGTTTGAATTGCGCTCGCCGATCACGCGTTGTCCCGATACGCGGAGGCGCACGTGGCAGATGCGATACATCAACAAAAAGGCTCTCCAGACCTTCTTTAGAAACCGGTTCAATCGCTTGGCGGACACTCCATTAGACGCGGATACCCTGGCTAAAATCCTGGCGGCTGCCTGCCGGGCGGCCGGGGGCCCAGCCAGACGTGGCGGCACGAGAGCCCGGCCTGCTAAACCTTGGTGGAGCACGGTTATTCAGACAGCCCGTGTAGACTGTTTACGCGCGAACCGCACACTGACACGTGCACGCTCTTGGCTGGCGAAACGAAGACGACAGGGGCACAATGTCGACCCTCTGGCAGATGCCACTGCCAGGGTTGAGCGCCTAGGGGATCTTTATCGTACGCATCGACTCTACTTACGAAAGCTCATTCAGCAGGCAAAAGTCGAATCCTGGAAGGCCTTGGTGGATTCGGTTGAGGTGGACGTGTGGGGTCTTCCCTATCGGATCGTTATGGGCAAGCTCCGCGCACCACCACCACCTCTCCCGGCAGAAGAAATTCGCCGAGTAGTTCTCAAGCTCTTTCCGCAACAACCGGCCCGCGTTCATACCAGCATTCCCGTTGACCCTGAACAGATCCCGGAAGTAACAACAGAGGACATAATAGAAGCGGCGGAGCGGCTAGCACCGGGTAAAGCCCCGGGCCCGGACGGGGTCCCACCGGACGTGGTGCGACTGCTGGCACGATCCTATCCCAAGCCTCTTGCAAAGCTAGTGTCACGCTTGCTCGTAGAGGGTCGCTTTCCCACCCAGTGGAAACGTGCCCATTTAGTACTGATACCGAAGCCGAACGCCTCACCCGGCTCGTCAGCGCATCGCCCCATATGCTTACTCGACGCTGTAAGCAAACTAGTCGAAAACGTGCTCGTTCGGCGTTTAAACGACGAACTGGAGGCGAGAGATGCCCTCTCAAATAACCAATACGGATTTCGCAGGGGCCGATCCACCCTTGACGCCGTGGAGCGAGTCATAGAGGCGGCTCGCGCCGAGCAGCAGCGGCCACTCTGGTCACGCAACTACGTGCTGTTGATATTGCTGGACGTCCGCAATGCGTTCAACACCGCCAACTGGTCGACAATAATGAGTGCGCTCGAGCAGAAGGGGATCTCCCCGTACCTGCGGCGCATACTATCATCGTACCTGGAGGAGCGGACACTCTTCACGCAAGGCGAAACCCATCCAATTACGGCGGGGGTGCCGCAGGGCTCAGTACTCGGCCCAGTTCTATGGAACGTGGCATACGATGGTGTCTTGCGGCTCGACGACCTGCCGGATGGGGTGGAGACAATCGCCTACGCGGATGATCTTGCACTGGTAGTCACCGCTCGCACATGGACTATCCTGGAGGCCAGGGCAAACACGGCTCTTGACCGGATAAACAGGTGGATGACTGAACATCACCTGGAGTTAGCACCACAGAAAACCGAGGCCCTTTTTCTAACAGGACGCAGGCGGATAGGACCTATGTCTCTGGAGCTCAACGGGCACGCTCTCACGCCGTCCCGCCACGCCAGGTACCTAGGGGTGACCTTGGACACAGGTCTAACTGGCCTGCCTCACATTAGGCAGGTTACGCAAAAGGTGGCAAGAGTATCGGCCAACCTGGCCCGAATACTACCCCGGGAGGGAGGCGCGTCCGATCCCAAACGGCGTCTACTAGCTGCTGTTGCAGAAGCGGTCGCGCTCTATGCCGCGCCAGTGTGGGCGGACTTAGCACTCAGGACGGACACGGCCCGCCAGGCTCTGCGCCGCTCCCAACGGGGTGTGGCAATTCGGGTTAGCCGGGCGTACCGGACGGTTTCCACGGACGTCCTGCTTGTTCTCGCATGCCTGCTTCCATGGGACATGCTGGCGGAGGAAAGGAGTAGGCGGAGATTAAACGGAGAGATATCATGGACCGAGGCTCGAGAGGCCACACTCGCCGCTTGGGTGGAGATGTGGACCCACCCGCCTGCCGGAGACACGAGAGGCACGTGGACACGCTTCCTCATCACGGACTTGCGCAAGTGGTATACGGCACAGAGACCAATGACATATTACGCCGCCCAGGCGCTGAGCGGACATGGTCAGTTTCAGGCGTACATGATGAAGATCGGAAAAGCCGCGACGGACATATGCGTTCTCTGCGACGCCGGAGTGCCCGATGATGCCGCGCATACAATTGAGACATGCACGGCGTTGTCTGCATACCGCGATAGCTCACCGTTTACCCTACGGGCATCTACCGCGCAAGTGATCGTCACGCACATGGTCGACTCAACGACTAATTGGGGTGCTGGCCTAAAATACCTCGACGGGCTCATGCGCGAAAAGATCCGGCTGGAGAATAATCGCCGGGCGCGATTCGTCGCCCGGAGCCCCCCTGATTTAACCCAGCAGGACTTACCTGCTCGGGATGCACCTACAGACTAAGGAAAGGGTTGAAGCGTGAGACTCCTCCCTCCTGGTCTCGAGGTAATGGTTCACAATTCCGAACCAGGAGGGGGTTCCGGGGGGGTGGTTTTTAGTGGGTAGTGCGCTCGGATTAGAGTGAGTCGCGTATTCCCTCTCCGAGCGTCTAGCCCCACACTACCCGTCATTATATCGGCGGGTGTGCGTAAATGCATTTTCCACCCCTAAAAAAAAAAAAATAAATAAAAAGATGACGTCCGTCAAAGTCTTGAGAAAAAGAAAACGATTGCTGCTCTTTTCGTTAAGTTAAGAAAGGCGTTTGATACCGTTGACATCAATATTCTGAATACCAAACTAAGAGTTTATGGAGCTAACGAGCGTGTTCAATCGTGGGTACGTTCTTTTATGTCAGAGAGACAACAAATGGTACAGATTGGGCAGAAGTTTTCAGATGTCGAGAACATATCAATTGGAGTGGCTCAAGGGAGTATCGACGGCCCACTGCTGTTTAATATATTTATCAACGATATATTTGACGTACCAAAACACGGCCGACTGACCCTATTTGCAAATGATACCACAGCACTCTATGTGGGCGATTCCCCATAAGAGGGCGGCCCACGACCTACTGAACGCATACACCACACAACACCGGGTAGGCCTTTGCCTCTTATCAGAACCAAATGTGTACATCTCTCGTTCAGCACCTAACATGTACACTGATGCACAAAGCAATGTGGCCATCTGGTGGACACGTCAAGACGCGACGCTCTCCCTCACCGATTGGGGTCATGCTGAAGGCTTCGTGTGGGCGTACCTTCCACACAATAATATCGTTGTATATTCGTGTTATTTTTCGCCTAATAAAACTCTGCATGACCTGGAGGGCTACCTGGATAGGCTATCGGGGTCAATAACATCTCACCGATACCCAAAACACTCACTGCTTGTCACGGGCGACTTCAATGCGGTGCACACTGCCTGGGGGGGTCACCGCGCCACCGACAAAGGCGCGACTCTTCTTGACTGGATGTCCGAGCACAACATGACCCTGGCCAACCATGGCGACGTTCCTACGTTTGCGCGCCGAGGTCAAACATCGTTCTTAGACCTCACCTTTGCGGACCCGAGCGCCCTACGACGGATACAAGACTGGAAGGTCCAGGAGAACGAGGAAACCTTGAGCGACCACCGCTATCTAACGTTTGAATTGCGCTCGCCGATCACGCGTTGTCCCGATACGCGGAGGCGCACGTGGCAGATGCGATACATCAACAAAAAGGCTCTCCAGACCTTCTTTAGAAACCGGTTCAATCGCTTGGCGGACACTCCATTAGACGCGGATACCCTGGCTAAAATCCTGGCGGCTGCCTGCCGGGCGGCCGGGGGCCCAGCCAGACGTGGCGGCACGAGAGCCCGGCCTGCTAAACCTTGGTGGAGCACGGTTATTCAGACAGCCCGTGTAGACTGTTTGCGCGCGAACCGCACACTGACACGTGCACGCTCTTGGCTGGCGAAACGAAGACGACAGGGGCACAATGTCGACCCTCTGGCAGATGCCACTGCCAGGGTTGAGCGCCTAGGGGATCTTTATCGTACGCATCGACTCTACTTACGAAAGCTCATTCAGCAGGCAAAAGTCGAATCCTGGAAGGCCTTGGTGGATTCGGTTGAGGTGGACGTGTGGGGTCTTCCCTATCGGATCGTTATGGGCAAGCTCCGCGCACCACCACCACCTCTCCCGGCAGAAGAAATTCGCCGAGTAGTTCTCAAGCTCTTTCCGCAACAACCGGCCCGCGTTCATACCAGCATTCCCGTTGACCCTGAACAGATCCCGGAAGTAACAACAGAGGACATAATAGAAGCGGCGGAGCGGCTAGCACCGGGTAAAGCCCCGGGCCCGGACGGGGTCCCACCGGACGTGGTGCGACTGCTGGCACGATCCTATCCCAAGCCTCTTGCAAAGCTAGTGTCACGCTTGCTCGTAGAGGGTCGCTTTCCCACCCAGTGGAAACGTGCCCATTTAGTACTGATACCGAAGCCGAACGCCTCACCCGGCTCGTTAGCGCATCGCCCCATATGCTTACTCGACGCTGTAAGCAATTTAGTCGAAAACGTGCTCGTTCGGCGTTTAAACGACGAACTGGAGGCGAGAGATGCCCTCTTAAATAACCAATACGGATTTCGCAGGGGCCGATCCACCCTTGACGCCGTGGAGCGAGTCATAGAGGCGGCTCGCGCCGAGCAGCAGCGGCCACTCTGGTCACGCAACTACGTGCTGTTGATATTGCTGGACGTCCGCAATGCGTTCAACACCGCCAACTGGTCGACAATAATGAGTGCGCTCGAGCAGAAGGGGATCTCCCCGTACCTGCGGCGCATACTATCATCGTACCTGGAGGAGCGGACACTCTTCACGCAAGGCGAAACCCATCCAATTACGGCGGGGGTGCCGCAGGGCTCAGTACTCGGCCCAGTTCTATGGAACGTGGCATACGATGGTGTCTTGCGGCTCGACGACCTGCCGGATGGGGTGGAGACAATCGCCTACGCGGATGATCTTGCACTGGTAGTCACCGCTCGCACATGGACTATCCTGGAGGCCAGGGCAAACACGGCTCTTGACCGGATAAACAGGTGGATGACTGAACATCACCTGGAGTTAGCACCACAGAAAACCGAGGCCCTTTTTCTAACAGGACGCAGGCGGATAGGACCTATGTCTCTGGAGCTCAACGGGCACGCTCTCACGCCGTCCCGCCACGCCAGGTACCTAGGGGTGACCTTGGACACAGGTCTAACTGGCCTGCCTCACATTAGGCAGGTTACGCAAAAGGTGGCAAGAGTATCGGCCAACCTGGCCCGAATACTACCCCGGGAGGGAGGCGCGTCCGATCCCAAACGGCGTCTACTAGCTGCTGTTGCAGAAGCGGTCGCGCTCTATGCCGCGCCAGTGTGGGCGGACTTAGCACTCAGGACGGACACGGCCCGCCAGGCTCTGCGCCGCTCCCAACGGGGTGTGGCAATTCGGGTTAGCCGGGCGTACCGGACGGTTTCCACGGACGTCCTGCTTGTTCTCGCATGCCTGCTTCCATGGGACATGCTGGCGGAGGAAAGGAGTAGGCGGAGATTAAACGGAGAGATATCATGGACCGAGGCTCGAGAGGCCACACTCGCCGCTTGGGTGGAGATGTGGACCCACCCGCCTGCCGGAGACACGAGAGGCACGTGGACACGCTTCCTCATCACGGACTTGCGCAAGTGGTATACGGCACAGAGACCAATGACATATTACGCCGCCCAGGCGCTGAGCGGACATGGTCAGTTTCAGGCGTACATGATGAAGATCGGAAAAGCCGCGACGGACATATGCGTTCTCTGCGACGCCGGAGTGCCCGATGATGCCGCGCATACAATTGAGACATGCACGGCGTTGTCTGCATACCGCGATAGCTCACCGTTTACTCTACGGGCATCTACCGCGCAAGTGATCGTCACGCACATGGTCGACTCAACGACTAATTGGGGTGCTGGCCTAAAATACCTCGACGGGCTCATGCGCGAAAAGATCCGGCTGGAGAATAATCGCCGGGCGCGATTCGTCGCCCGGAGCCCCCCTGATTTAACCCAGCAGGACTTACCTGCTCGGGATGCACCTACAGACTAAGGAAAGGGTTGAAGCGTGAGACTCCTCCCTCCTGGTCTCGAGGTAATGGTTCACAATTCCGAACCAGGAGGGGGTTCCGGGGGGGTGGTTTTTAGTGGGTAGTGCGCTCGGATTAGAGTGAGTCGCGTATTCCCTCTCCGAGCGTCTAGCCCCACACTACCCGTCATTATATCGGCGGGTGTGCGTAAATGCATTTCCCACCCCTAAAAAAAAAAAAAAAAAAAAGATGACGTCCGTCAAAGTCTTGAGAAAAAGAAAACGATTGCTGCTCTTTTCGTTAAGTTAAGAAAGGCGTTTGATACCGTTGACATCAATATTCTGAATACCAAACTAAGAGTTTATGGAGCTAACGAGCGTGTTCAATCGTGGGTACGTTCTTTTATGTCAGAGAGACAACAAATGGTACAGATTGGGCAGAAGTTTTCAGATGTCGAGAACATATCAATTGGAGTGGCTCAAGGGAGTATCGACGGCCCACTGCTGTTTAATATATTTATCAACAATATATTTGAAGTACCAAAACACGGCCGACTGACCCTATTTGCAAATGATACCACAGCACTCTGTGTGGGCGATTTCCCATAAGAGGTAGAGCAGATGATTAAAGAAGACCTTAAGCGACTCTCAGATTGGTTTAGAGCCAATGGCTTGTCCGTGAATTGGTCAAAGACTGGTGTTATCCAGTTCTTATCGCCTAGAGGTGTCCTAAGTATGAACCATGAGACATTTAAATGCGGAAACCACACTCTTAGCATGATCAATAAGACAAAATTCTTAGGCGTTGTCTTAGATTCCAGATTATCATTTGAAGCTCATACAGATCACATTCGTAAAACAGTTGTAGGGAGCATCGCTGCCCTGTTCAAGAGCCGTAATATTCTGCTTTGTGACTGTCTACTCGCCATGTACTACGCCTACGTTCATAGTTATATGACCTACGCAGTTGAAATATTTGGAATGACTTATATGCGTTTTTTATGTCCGTTTATGTCTGCAAAAAAGAGCCTTGCGCGTAATATTGGGATATCTACCATGGGAATCCATGCGTTATAAATACGTAGAGATATCGATTCTGCCTTACCCTCTGCAAATAGAGATGTGTGTCGTAACTGAGATCAAACGAATCTTAATGGGACTTTATCCCAACCTGCTTAATCTTGCCCATTCGACATCCACCATGAACACAAAGGGATCTCACACACAACTTCTCATCTTGTCTGTAGCTTCATGTAACCAATCTCGTTTCTCAATATCAAATCTCGGTGCCACATATTGGAACAAGCTCCCCCAGATGTGCGCGCAACCACTTCTTTGACAATATTCAAACAAAGTGCTAAGCAATTCTATTTAGGTACCTTACTCTAATATAAGCCGAACACGATAATAATATAATCATAATGACAATAAGTAAAATTATAAGAAAATATGCAATATAAACACTCCATACTAGCCTTTGATGGCTTTGAGGGGCTGTGAACCTATGTACAAATGTAAGCGACTCATGAGAATAATAAAACCTATCTATCTATCATATAAACGAAAGTGCAATGGCAGGAGTCGAACCCGTGCACCTATATGTCTCCTCCAGTCGCAAGGCGCACGCGAATGAATCATTCCCATTCATCCACGGTCGGACTCTCCCCGGTGTGTGTGTTTGAGCCTCCGAAATTGCATCTTAGGTAAGTACTTCAGAGAGTTAGAGAAGAGATTTGTTTCTGAATATATACGTAAACAAAAATATTATATTCTGCCTACGTAGTAGGGGATTCCACAATGTACAACTGAAAGGCTTTCAACAACGTAAGGTTTATTAAAAAATTAAAGACACTGGGGCTGCACTGCCCCAACCTACGACATCTCAGGTCGTTCACGTGACGACTTCTCCGTCACCCGACCTTCTCGGAAGCCAACACCAAAGTGCACATCGGAACATGTTTGCTGAACGGCGCTAAGCATACACTTGTCTACCTTTAGAGCGGTTCTTCTCCCCCTTTTTTAATTTTTCCCCCGCATCTACTGACTCTGTTATCTGCTCGAACCTTGTGGAGACATAACAAAGCAGCTATACAAAGTGGAGGGGGAACAGAGAACGTCAACAACGTCCAGGAGATCTACTGGTATTAATTACTATATGAAAATGGAGCAAGATGTTGTTTTGAAAAATTCCTGACTATTTTTTTTTTTCAACCCAGTTTTGCCATTATCTAGAACGCTCGCGACTTTGTCTGGAAATGATGCATTATGAAGCTTTTTTTAAAAGAAGAAATCATTGTAACGGCGCGGAATGGCCATGCACACAACCCACGGAAGTGTTTCACCTTTTTTCAACTCTGTGGCATACACACGCCAGGCATGTTCGAGCACATAAAATAGAACCCTCCATCCGGAATCGAAAGTGCGATAGATAACGTCGCCACCGTGGCGGGTAAATCTGTTTAAAGTACCAAGCTGGTGCTACATATATATTAATAATGCAATGTGCATATCGGTCGACTCGCATACAAAAAGTTACCAACAGGTGAGGTGCTGGTGACAATGTCAGGTAAGATCTTTTATGGTCTTAATACAAAATATGTTGTCATTTCAAGTTATCCTTTATAGTTAATATTCCAGTGCTATTTTTGGCAACAACTAAGCGCGCTACATTTCTTAAAACACATTGTGATAGTACCAACGCTGTTTTAAACCACGCATAAAATTAATTTACTAGTATTTACGTCCAATTAGCCGACATATATGAAATAAAGGACCATTTATGGTTGGTTATGTGGTAATATCAAGTTGGTTTGATTGAAAAATGCTAGACTTTTACAACGGAATGTGCAAATTAAAGTGGCAGTATCATTTGTTGGGTGCTTGACGTAGTTCCATACGTCACATACAATCCTTACGGCAACGCTCGTGGTATCGTTGACTGTTCGCTGCCGTACAACAAAGACTATATATATATATATATATATATATATATATATATATATATATATATTGAGAGCCATTTAAAATAGAAGCACGTGGGATAACGAGTTACTTATATAGCACCTGGTTACAACTTAAATAACAGTAAATTAGGCAATGGGATGTACGGCGTTTCGTCGTCGTTTCGATTTTGATCGCTTATCCTACCATCTCAAGAAAACTCACACTATGAGGCTTTTTTTTTTAAGGGACTAACTGGAAAATGCGGTTCGCATACACGAACACCACGGCAGGAAAGCTCACTGCAAATGTGGGCCGGTAGTGTGGGGCTCCAACCCACTAAAAACCAGTCATGTACCCATTTCCACACTCAACTGAGAACTGCGCAAGCAATACTTTAAACAATTGAGGGGGGGGGGGTGAATAGTAATAGCGTCCTAAAAATGTGGAACGCTTCACGAATTTGCGTGTCATCCTTGCGCAGGGGCCATGCTAATCTTCTCTGTATCGTTCCAATTACTATGAGGCCCTGGACATGCACAACGTATTAAAAGCTGCTCCATTGTTCTCCATTCGGGGATCGCACACTCGGCACATACCATGATCCCCCACATACCTTCTCATGTTTAGATTTGTAGTTTTTATCTTAAACGTTCGTACCCGACGGTTTGCCAAGAAGCCCGGTGCTTCTAAGGTACTATGTATTATTTGACTGAATTCAGTCTCTGTTACAGAATCTGCACATTGTAATATGGATTTTGAATTTGATCTAGACTATCCGCCGTCTTCCACGGGCTTGATATCGCCGTGATGCGATGCACCGACAGCCGGACATGTTCCCCAACAGCAGCCATGTGGCAGCATGGTCAATGCTCTCATGAGCACAGCTCAAATAAAGTTTTACCAATAACAGAAATCGACCCGGTACCACCCCGATAGTTGACAACCATGCCAACGCACTAGCCTTCGCACTAGACCGTGCTGCCAACTGGTTTGAACGTTATATGCCATCATCTTCTTGGCTCCGCAGATTTGTCCGTACGTGTCTTTGCGAGCTTTTCCAGTGTCCTGATCAAATCGTACTGCACTCCTATCCACAGATCCGCTATACACATAAAATAGTAACTCGTGTGCTCTTCACAATAGAATTAAATCGTATCTTTTTGCCCATATTTTTGCAGCAACATTTTTTTAATTGTGCCATCTGAGAATTCGTAATTTAGCGGCATACTTTGCCTGCTATCTCTACGAGCTCAGAAACTGCGCACACGGAACTCCCCTTTCACGCATTGAGTCGGTCCTATTGGCCTGCAGTAGGCCAACTAAGTGTTGTCAGAGCAGAATAAATGTCAATTATTTCTTTGATTGTTTAAGAAATGTTAATTTTTTATTATTACGACATATGAACAAGTATAAATATTGAATTAAAAATCAAAATTGGTTATTATTTTTAATCATCATCGTATTTATTTCACTCATATTGAGTATGCATATAACATGAACAATTATACATATTATACAATTATACACTCAGCTCCTCGAGGCATGTTATACGAGAGAGGCAGTGCAGTGATCTTTTCGCAAGGGCCAGGCAGGCAGATGCATGAAACTTCGTACACGCCTGAGAGCACAGTCGACAGACGCACTCGGTGTACTCTTCGTGGAAGCTCGTATTCGAACAAACCAGGTGATGATAGCCATGAACTATGTATGGTATAGACGTGGCGATTGTCACACGCAAGACCAGACCAGAGGTGACAGGCCCTGAAAACATCCAAGTCTCCGACCTCTCGTCGGACTTGTTCAACTTTATTTTCCCATTCCGAGATAAAGCTCTCGAATGGTACTGTACGCGGCGTCTTCAACCTCAATCGAATAATCTCAACAACTGGTGCACAGCCTGACATTAGGTACACAAAGCGGCTCCTTGCCCGCATTGACAGGCAAAGTAGTCGCTTCATGTACATTGTAAAACAACTTTCAAGCAAACCAAAGTTTGCCCGAGTGAGGTGTTCCCATACTCTGTCAAAACCATACATCAGCGCCGGAACAACCTTGAAGTAGAAAAGCGCCTCTGCCGTCGGGACGGACAGTCGCCGGACATCGCCTATTTCTCCATAAAGAGAAATTAGGGCTGCGCGCGCTGTCTCGACGATGTGAGTCGTCGAGACGATGTGAGAGAAGGTCGTCCCAGTATAATGAAGCCGAAGCCCCAGATACCGGAAAGAGTTAACGAATTCCAAGGATTGGCCGCCGCAACGTGTAACGTCTTTAGCAGCCAATCGACCTCCTCTTCTGAATTTCATAGCCTTGGTCTTCATGGCGTTTATTTCCAGCCCTCTTGAGACAAGGAACACCTCCGCCAGAGAAGTGATGCGCTTGATGGCACCCAGGTCGTGATGAGCGACCACTATGTCATCTGCGTACATCACAACTGTGGCCTTCTGGAACTTTTGTCGAATATAATCAACAAAATCGGCAAGCAGGAGAGTGAAGGAGACGCAGCTCAGTGGGTCGCCTCGCGGGGTTCCCACATTTTGCCTTACCTGCAACACTTCCTGCTCACCTTGTACCAGTAAGGTGTCATCATCAAATAAACTGGAAATTACGTTCAGAAGAGAGCCACCAACCCCTGCGTATCGGAATGACTTCACCAGGAGATCTCGAGGTGCTTTGTCGAAAGCCTTGACGCAGTCTATAAAGACTGCATACAAATGGCCTCCGGGCTTTGCCACAGCTCGCTCTATCTCTGACTGAAGCACATGGATTGCATCACGCGTTCCTCGACCTCTTCGAGAGCCGAATTGCTCCGGTGGAAGGGTCTGGTCGACAACGTACTCGATCCGTTTTATAACCAATTTGCAGATCTTCTTCAGCGTCCTTTCAGACGCTATACCGCGGTATAAGTTTGGGTCTCGTCTGTCATCACCATGCTTACCCTTAAATAAAAGAGAAAGCCTGGCAATATGCCAGGCTCCTGGCATTTGTCCCCTCTTCATGATCTCGTTGAAGAAATCACAAAGAATGGTTTGCCAAAAGTGGCTCAGACTGCACCCAGTGCTCATAGTACACTTGGTCTGGCCCCGCACTCTTTCCTCTCGGAAGAGAGTGCAGAACCTGACTTACTTCTTCTACCTCAAAGGGCAGATTCATAGCATCCTGCTCCAATGTGAGCGGGTGCTCAATCAGTGGAGCCAGGCGTACCGTCTCGCGGTTATATAGAAGACCGGTCAGGTGACTCGTTACATGTTCGTCGCTGAGCAGGTGGTTCGCCCCCCTACGAGGCCGTACGACGTAGGCTGAGGGCTTGCGCTCCGCTCTTTCGAGCAGTCGGATTTCCTCCCGCCTAGCGTATTCACGCTTGTGGTCAAGGCATAGCTTTATGTAAGCTTTTCTACTATTGAAGTAGTCAAGCCTGCGTCTGGCTAGCAGCTGTGGTGGTGCCTTTACCCTCGCTTGGCGCAAAAGCTCGAGCACCCCACGGTGGGCGAGATAGCAAGCCTGAGAAAACCACTGTCGTGATCTCCTCTGCCCCGGTATCTTCCACCTGACTGCACTTCTCATGGTTCTCTCTAGCAGTTCACAACAAGTATCCACATCACAGCCCACCTCGAGGCTATCAACCTCTAATAGTGAAAGGTCAACACGCCTCGTGGCAACCAGGTGTGGGTCGCCTTGCTGCTTAAACTAGATATCTGGAATATTTGCAACTGCTGACATCGGTAGGTGCTTCCTTGCAGCCACCTCGAGAACATCGAAGCTTTCAACTTCGCCATCGACAAGGTTGTGAAACAGTAGGTCAATGGTGCTGCTTCCGTTATGACTTATATACGTGTAGTCTTCGCGTGCATTTGCACATCTCAGACCAAAGTATTCCATCAACTGGAGCAGCACCTCTCCTTTATCGTTAGTAGCCCCACCATCAATACGGGCATTGAAGTCGCCACCGACGATGGTTGGCATAGACAGGTCGAAACCTGATATACCGGAACTCACCGTGTCAGCGACCTCTGCCGAGTCAAGATGAGGGGGAAGGTAGAAGACGGCTATGTTCACCCTCATAGATGAGAGACCCACATAGAAATCGTTCTTCCTTACACATTGCGCCGGCGGTAAACGTTTATGTAGGTAGATTGATAATCCACCCACTGGTCTACCACGGCCTCCAGCAGGTAGAACTGCTAGCTGGTGGAACCCTCGCATATTATTGATATGCAGTTCCTCCTGCTGGTAGGTCTCCGTAAGGAGTGCAATGTCCACCGACGTAAGCATGTCAACTGGCGCTAGGTCTATTGCTCCTCTTAGTCCCTCACAGTTCCAAAGAAGCAGCCGCAGAGACCTAGTAGTCTCCACGTTAGCATCTCTAGATCTGTTCAGTCACGTTAGCATCTCTAGATCTGTTCGTCCCGTAGGGGCACATACTGACACGTGACTAGTGTTTACACATCCGGTATGGCGTGAATTCTTCGCTCGAGACAGTAGATCTGTTCAGTCACTTACGAAGAGCCGGACCGCCAGGCGCGATAAAGCTTTCCATAACCATTTTCTCGTAGGGAGCACCACCAGCCCAACGACGAAATAGGATACCTTTTGGCCAGAACTCACTCTTGCTGCACTTTGCGTACTCGCCGTCACCCAGCACTACACAGAACACGGCATCATTTCCCTGCGTTCGCATTTTGAATACTGCCTTTACACAAATGCTTCTGTTAACGAGCCATGTGGGTAGGTTGACAGCTGACGTTTTCGCCGCCAGCCGTGCTACTCTCAGCGCGCTGAACCTGCCTGGCCCAGCATACACTTCAAGATCTCCTACTCCATCAGCTGCACTGCCTTTCTGCATACGATGCTTTGTTTTGCCGCTCCTCCTCCGTTGGACGGTGACAAAACCATCGTTGTCTTCCTCGTCTTTCCTCGCCTCTGCGGTTGTCTCCGTTGGCGACGTTGCGGCCGCTGCCGCTTCCCTTGCCGTTGGCGTGTTGTCACCCATCGGCTCATTTTCTTCGAGGGTAGTGGCGGTGTTGTTGTTATTTTTAATAGAATGATTTAGCTAAAATGACAGGCTCACGTTTAAGCTTTAGGCCAAACATAAGCCTTTCATTTGGTTACTTCTCCGTTATATTATATATTATATTATTATATATCCTCCTTCTAAAAAATCTAATAAGTTATTTCTCTAAACTCGTCGACTAAGATTCCTTAATGACGTCAACGGTGTACAAACCGTTCCTTCCCACAAGGGGATGTATCATTTCTGGTAATACCCACCTGCTCTGATTCCGAGGCAGTTGTTCGTAAACTTAATACCTGCTCTTGTCTTTTTATTTCTAGGCAGTCAATTTTCCTTCACACGGCCGATTTCCTTTGACGCCGATGGCAAGTATAATAGTGATGCAAACTTTATTTTATGTCTGTTTGGTATACCGTTTGTCCAATGTGTTTCCTTCTGCTCGTTCTGTTTCTTTCGCATATTGATGTATTCTCACTTTCAAATGGGTTGTTTGCCCTTTATGTTTTGCAGTAAGTTTTTGTAGCGGCTGGTGGCTTAGGCGGCTAACGCACCGTTCGAAACGGGGCGTTGCCATGGCAACCACGGTTAGCAAAACATCGCTAGTTCGAGCCCTGGCCGTGCTGGTAGAATTTGTTGGACGTGGTTGTCATTGCCTTGCTGCTACATACCTCTGCTGGAGAAAGCCTATATAATTCCAGTACGAGAACGCAATGACGATAGATGCATTTAGACGCTATCGTGCCACAGGCAACTTAGCCCATTACGAGCGTCTAAAATGTAGTTGTCAGAGCGTTGAAAAAAAAAAAAAAAGTAAGCTTTAAGTTATAGTTTCTCAAGTTTCACTCACTAGTGTGTGAGAAAATGTTTTTTTGCTCGCTAAAATGCGTTGATACAGAAATCTAGCTATCTGCTAGATGTTTGTATCCACGCCTTTCTGGAAATAGATGCTTAGCAGATAACCTTCTCATTTTTTTTTATTATTTCTTATTTTTTAAGAGAACTTACTGGAAAATGCGGTGGCACACACGGACACCACTGCAGGGAGTCCCTGCAAATGTGGGCCGGTAGTGTGGGGCTCCAACCCACTAAAACCCAGTCATGTCCCCGTCCCCCAACTAACCGGGAACTGCTTGCGCATGCATCAAACAGTCAGAGGGGGCGAGTCTTCTTACTCCTGGCGAAAGTTGTCCCTGGGAGCCGCAGGGAATTGTAAAAGTCGCAGCTTGTTGGCCGATGTCTTAGCTTGTAAAATCTTGTTAAAAACCGCTGTTGTCAAATTCCACTGTTCCAGGGATTCTGTCATCTTCAGAACGACGTCGCGTAGAATAAAAATGTGCGTATTCATTAAAGTCCTCAAAGGGTGACGCTGTTCCGCCCATGCGGGACACGCCAGAGCTGTGTGCTCTGGAGTGTCCTCGGGTCCATTGTCGCAGTGGACGCACATGGGGCTGGGGGCCTTCCCGATCCTGAATAGGTACAATTAAAAGTCGCTGTGCCCCGTCAAAATCTGGGTGGTGTGGAAGGTGAGCTCCCCACCGGGCCGGTACAGCCAGTCCTTGATGTTAGGGACCAGCTTGCGGAGACTGGTACCTGGGTCCCCCTCCGCCAGGCCATCCCACTCCCCCTTTTTTTTTTGTAGAGGTAGAAAATGCTTTACGCACACCCTTCGATGTTAATGAAGGGTAGTGTGGGACTAAACGCCGGGGAAGAGTATAATACTCGATCTAATCCGCGCGTTCTACCCACTAAAAACCACCTCTCCCACCCTCTTCTGGTTTGGAATTGTGAACCATTACATCGAGACCAGAAGAGGGGAGTCCTGTGCTGCGACCCTCTACTTAGTCTACGAGTTGCCCGAGCAGAGAGTGGGTCCTGCTCGGGAGTGGACACTAGAGGCCTAGTGTTGAATCGCGATCTGCGGCGGTCTTCCTGGCGACATTTTTCGCGCATAAGCCCGTCTAAGTATTGGATCCCGGCGTGCCAGTCCGTTGTCGACTTGAGCATGTTGGCCACGATGGTCGTAGTCGGGCTACCTTTGTGGACGTAGGAGGAGCCCGTGCGGTAGGCCGTAAGGGCCTCGCAGTCCTCTACGGTGTGCGCCGCGTCGTCGGGTGCGCCTGTGGTGCAGTGAACGCATATATCTGTATTCGCCTTGCCTATCCGGAAAAGGTACGACTGGAATTGTCCATGCCCTGTGAGCACTTGCACGGAGTGATATGTAAGTGTTCCCTTGAGCTTATACCAGGTTATGAGGTCTGTGATTTGGCTTCTTGTCCAGGCCCCTCTGGTATTCCCAGCTGGTGGGTTGGACCACGTGCCCGCCCATGTGACCAGGGAAAGCTCCCGTGCTTGGGTCCATGAAGTGTCGCCGTCCTTCTTGCGCTTGCTTCCTTCTTCAGCAAGTATGTCCCAAGGGATCTGGCAGGCGAGCGCCAACAGGACGTCCGTCGAGACAGTCCGGTAGGCCCGCGTGACCCGGATGGCCATCGCTCTTTGGGAGCTTCGTATCATGCGCCGTGCCTTTGCGGTCCGCAGCGCCCTACCAGCCCATATGGGCGCGGCATACAGAGCGATGGCCTCTGCCACGGCCGCTAGGAGCAGCCGCTTGGCGTGCGTTGCGCCCCCTTTGCGAGGAAGGATGCGTGCAAGGTTGGTGGAGACCTTCCCGACCTTCTGGATGATGCTCTGGATGTGTGACAGGCCGGTGCGACCTGTGTCCAGCGTTACGCCTAGGTACTTTGCCTCCCGTTTGATAGTCAGGCGGTGTCCTGCAAGTTCTAACGATGCTTGCCTAGTATGACGGCGGCCGGTTAGGCCTCGGTCTTCCGGGGGGCCAGCTCCAGGTAATTGTCGACCATCCACTTCTCTATTCTGAAAAGAGCCGTGTTCGCTCGCGCCTCAAGCACCGCCTCCGTTTTCGCGGTGACCACCAGCGCCAGATCGTCGGCGTAGGCATTTATGTCCACCCCGTCAGGCAGGTCGTCTAACCGCAGGACTCCGTCGTATGCTATATTCCAGAGGATCGGCCCGAGCACTGAGCCCTGCGGGACGCCCGCCTGACAGGGTGGATTTCACCGTTGGCCGAAAGTGAACGCGCGTCAAATAACGAGGAAATAATCCGTCGCATGTAGGGGGATATGCCTCTCTGTTCAAGGGTGTCCATTATTACTTGCCAATTCGCTGTATTAAACGCGTTTCGCACGTCAAGCAGGATAAGTAAAACGTGCGCGTCCTAAGTGTCCGTTGTTGTTCTGTGTAGGCTACCTGGAGCACTCGTTCGACGGCATCGAGGGTCGATCGGCTCTTGCGAAAGCCGTATTGGTTGTCCGACAGAGCGGCTTTCTCCTCGATCTCTTTGTTTAGGCGTCTGACCAGCACATTCTCGAAGAGTTTGCTGATTGTGTTGAGTAGGCATATGGGGCGTGGTGGGTCGAACCTGATCCCGCTGCCTGCGTTTTCGGTTTCGGTATAGATCAAGGAGGCGCGCTTTCCCTGGGATGGAAAACGACCAGTAAGCGTGTAAAAGCAGCGGAGTTTTGGACGCCAAGATTTTTGACCCTGGGGGACCGTCCGGCCCAGGTGCTTTCAGTTGCAGGCGTCGCGGTCCATTCCTCGGACTCCGGATCTGTGTCTAACTCGATGTTGACGGGGGGCAACTGCTGCCGGGGAGAGGCGTCTAGGTTTCGACTGCCGTGGGGAGCGGGGGGGGGGGGGACGAAGCTTTCAACCGTCGGTCATGCCCAGACTCTTCCATGATCCCAGCGCTTGCAGGACTCGGCCTTCGCTCTGCCTATTAGCCGTCGCAGACGCAACCGCTTGGCTCGGTACAGCTGTTGTAGTGATCAGCGCGGTTTTTGACCGCGTTAGCAGCTGAGGGCGGTTAGGGTTTTATCGTTGTCCTCGTTGACGGCGTATTCGCCAACCACGACCGCGCCCGAGTCATGATACGGTTCGCGCGCACGCAGGCTGCGCGGGCGGTCCCGATTTCTGGGCTCCACCAGTGTTTAGCGGAGGCTCTCCTTGGACCTCCTTGTCTGGCCGGACCGCCGGCCGCACGACATGCCATTGTAATGATCGTCGTTAGATCGTTCTCGTCGAGCGGCGTATCGCCGAGGCGAGTGAGCCGTCTCTTAAAAGTGTCTACCAATAGTTCCTTATTAATGTGTCGCATTTGCCAGTATCGGCGGTTCGGCAGACGCGGGTAATGTCTATTTTGCGGCGTTATCTAAAAGGTGATGTAGCGGTGGTCGCTGAGACTCTCCTCCGCCTCCTGTACCACCCAGTCCTGGATATTGGCTATCGCAGCCGAGTCCGCTAGCGTCATATCAAGGAAAGATATCTGGCCGCGACGCGCAAACGTTGACACGTCGCTGTTATTGGCAAGTGCCAAGCCCCGGCCCGACAGCCAGTCCAGTAGGATCTGTCCTCGGTCCGTGTTGCGGCGAGTGCCCCACGCGACGTGTAGTGCATTGAAGTCGCGACTATCAATGAATGGCCAGGGTAGCGATGAGTGTCAATCGATGCGCTAATGTCGTCTAAAAACTTGTTAAAATCTTCTACCGTCCTGTTTTGGGAGAAGTAGCAACTGTATATTACACAGTTAAGATCTGGCAGATAAGCCCATGAGAATCCGTTTCCCTGGCCGTGGCCCGTGATAGACAGTGCGGCCTCCTGTCATGTCCACCAGATAGCAGCGTCGCAGGAATTGTCTGTCCATGCGTTGGTTAGGTTCCTCGAGAGAGCGACATTTGGCTCTAAAATAATGCAGAGGGCGATTCGATGTTGTACAACGTACGACTCCAGCAGGTCATGCGCGGCTCTGCAGCGGTTAAGATTTATTTGCAGAATCTTGATCATTTTTGTCATGAGAAGACACTGCGCCTACATGGTGCCAGTCGGCGCCGCCGTCATCCGCCGGCTGGGTAACATTCTTACGACGAGAGCGTTGCTCGCTTAGTGGGGCTGGCGTAGGTAGTGTTTCTGTGGATTGTGCGTCCTCTGCCGATGCTGGTAGTCCGTCGGCTGGAGCTGCGTGTTTTGGCCGGCCTTTATCCGCTCGCCCTCGCAACTCCAGTAGATTTGTCCTGTATGCTGGGCATGCCATACTGTCCGCTCGATGACCCGGGACCTCGCACACTATGCAGTGGGAGGTCTTGGCCGTGCAAGCCGCGACGGCATGTTCCGGTGATCCGCATCGGCGGCAGAGACGTGTAGTCACCTTCTGAGCCTTGCAGAAAGTGGCAGTGTGGCCCGGTCTCTGGCAGTTAAAGCGTATTGGGAATATCCCACTCCCCCTGCCATAGTTGCAATGTGTGTTGCCGTGCCTCTTCCTGCTTAAGGCTCTGGTCGCCCCACAGGCGGCGGCGCTCTTCTGCCTTCAGGTCCCATGGGAGAGTGCCCGCGAGCACGAGCGCCGCCGCTGTGCTAACCGTGCGGTACGCCATGGTGACCCTAAGGGCTCCGACCCGTTGAGCCCGCCGTAAGCGGGTTCTATTTGCCTTAGTCTTCAGAGCGTTGGTAGGCCAGGCCGGAGCCCCGTATAAAGCGACTGACTCGGCCACGGACATAATATTCCATCTTCTTGTTTGTTTAGGGCCGTATGTGTTTGGCATAAGGCGCGCGAAACTATTGGCGATCTTCAATGCCCTTTCTGACGCCCGCCGTAGGTGTTCAGTACCCCGGAGGCCTCGGTCCAGGAAGATCCCGAGGTACTTTGTAGTATTGACTACAGCAATCTCCTGGTCCTCCAGGACAAGGCGCGGCGGGGGCAAGCCCCTCCGACCCACCAGGAGAATAGCTTCGCTTTTAGCGGGGGCCAGGGTAAGCCCCGTTATTTGCATCCAGTGCGCAATGTCGAAGAGGGCTTCATTCGCACGCGCCTCAAGCTGGCCCATTGTCCGGGCCTGGACGGTGAGGACCAGGTCGTCAGCGTAGGCGAGGTGTTCGACTCCGGGTGGGAGATCCCCCAGCCGCAGCACGTCATCGTACGTGATGTTCCATAGCAGAGCACCTAGTATTGAGCCCTGCGGCACCCCTGCAGTCATGTTAAAAGTTTGGTCGTGTTAGTGGATAATCCTGTCGTGTAGGTAGCTCGATAAAATCCGTCTTAAGTAAAAGGGCACCCTTTTCCTGTGGAGAGTATCGAGGATGACTCTCCACGGGAGGCTATTAAAAGCGTTCTTCACGTCCAGTAGTATTGCTAAAAATAGATCTCGGCGTCCGGGCGGGGAGTCGCGAATGCTTTCGGCCTTTAGTTAGATTTTCTTTATCGCTGCAATGGTGGAGCGATTTTTACGAAACCCATATTAGGCCTCGCAAAGGAGGCCGTTCTCCTCCGCGAACTCTCGGAGTCGTGCCTCTACGATGGACTCGAAGGCCTTGGCCAGGGAGCCGAGAAGGCATATGGGCCGGTACAAGCCGGGGCCCTTAGGTATTAGCACGAGGTCCGCGGCCTTCCATGCGGTAGGGAACAAGCCCATCCGAAGCATCTCCGTCGCCGCGGCGGCCACCGCCTCTGGGTATTCCTTCAGCAGGAGCTTAACCGCGAGGACGGGGATCCCGTCTGGGCCCGGTGCCTTTCCCGGCTTGAGGCGTTCCCCCGCTGTGAGAACTTCGTGCGGGGTTACCTCTGGTATGCTGTCCTCAGATTCCCCTGTGTCTTCTAAGTACGGGGTTCGGTCAAAGGGCGGGCGCCGCGGGAAAAGTGCCATGACTGCTTCCCGGGTTTCCTCTGACGTAAGCTCCACCCTTCGTTTAAAGGGGGGAAAACCCCGCACCATCTTATACGGGCGGCCCCATGGGTCGCCCTCCAGCTCTTCGAGAAAGGCTCTCCAGGAGCGTTTCTTGCTCCTGGAGATTTTCCTACGCAGGCAGTCTCGCAGCCTTTTATATTCCGCGCCGTGTTGCAGGGCAGCTTGCCCCTCAGGCGCGGCTCGCCGAGCGCGGGTGAGGAGACGCCGTGCCCGGATGCACCTTTTCCTAAGGCCTCCTATTTCGCTCGCCCACCAGTTCTTCGGGGTCCTTCGATGCAACCGGTGTGCTCCGCAGCCCGTGACGACTCTGCAAACGGCCTTGAGGAGGTTTTGGAGGCCCGCGGGTGTTGTTGGCATCCCGTCCTAGTAGATAAGGGTCCTAAGGGACTCCCGGATCTCGTTGACCCCCTGGCGCCTGGTTGTAGGACGAAGCGTTGTGGGCGGTCCCTCGCGGGAGATGGTTACGTGAAACTCAAGTAGATGATGGTCACTTAGAGATTCCTCGTCTAGTAAAACCTTCCAGTTTAAAATCCTCTGTGCTTCCGTTCTTCTTGTTATTGTAATATTGATGCACGAGGTGTGCCCAGCTCTGTGGAAGGTGGGCGTACCCGTGTTAAGAACAACTAGGTTCTCCGCCGCCAGCCACTCGAGGACGGCGTGCTCTCTTCGGTTGGTGACCGTAGAGCCCCATGTAGTGGAAGCTGCGTTAAAATCTCCGGTTAAGACTAGAAGTGGCACGTCGTTTCGGTTAAAAGGCTCTGTTAAATTGTCTAAGAACCTATGAAAGTCTTCGAGAGGGGCGTTGGGCTTGCAGTAGCAGGAATAAAACCGCCCAACGCCCGTTAGATCCACCCAACTAAAACCGTACCCGCTGCCGTGTCCAGAAACCCGGAGGCGACAGTGGTTGTCTAGTAAAATGCTTGTCAAATTGTTTGCTTCTGTAAAAAAGTCCGGGGTGCCGTTTTTCTCCCACCGGACGTTGGCTCACTGAGAAGTAGCAGATCTGTCCCAGACCTGTTACTAATTTCCTGGATCATGT
Source organism: Dermanyssus gallinae (assembly GCA_003439945.1). NCBI lineage: Eukaryota > Metazoa > Arthropoda > Arachnida > Mesostigmata > Dermanyssidae > Dermanyssus > Dermanyssus gallinae. The sequence continues at coordinate 38,374 of QVRM01001385.1, forward strand.
TGTGGGCACCCATGCTCCGGTTGCAGTTCAGCTGTAATGCTTTAAGAGTAGTTGTCATATACGTTGTTTAGGATTCGCCCGTGTTTGACTGCTTTGTGGATCGGGAGTCTATGGGAGGAGATGGTTGCCCCCTCTTTCGACTCCTTTGCATTACCAGGGTGAACTCGTCCTAGTCCTGAGCGCCTCTGGGGTGGTCTCCCGCTGTGGGGAGCACCGTGCTTTGGTCGGGCGCAGACCTTGTCGAGGGGGGCAGCAGCCTGCCTTGGTTGCCAGACTGGTTGCCGCCGCGGCGAAGCTCTGCAAGTTCGGCTCTGTACGTAGGGCAAGCAGCGGCGTTGGCCGCGTGCCCCTCATCGCCGCAGTTGTAGCATTTGGCGTTATGAGTGCATTCCCTCGACAGGTGCCCCAGTACCCCGCATTTGTGGCAGCGCCTGGAGGTCGCCGCAGTGGTTGTGTGCCCTACTCGCTGGCACTTCTGGCACGTGGGGACGGTGATCCATTCCACAATGGGGCAGGATAGCCATCCCAGTTGGACCCGCTTCAGGTCCAGCGCTCGACGGGCATCGGGCGGCGCCACACGGAGGAGCGCCGACCATCTTCCGGTATCCCTCCTTTCGAAAGGGGTCCACCATTAGTGGCCCGTCAAATCGAGTTTTTCTGCGGAGCGCCTCCTCGACTTTCTTTGCCGTTGTCCCCTCCATGATGTCTCTGACAATCAGACGCTTGAGGGAGGACCGATCGAGGCTCACCTCGCCCTCCCCGGCCGCCTGTAGGGCACCGAGGAATGCGCTGGCCCCTCCTGGCGCCGCCTCCGTCACTACAAGTCTCACGTCCCCGCTGGGAAGGTGTTGTGCCCGTTTGACCGAGACCTTGTAGGAGCCGGGGTCCACCTTGGCCCTAAGATCCCTAATGGTATCTGCGTAGGATTTCCCTTCCTTCTTTTTAAGTAGAACGGTAGTCGTTGGCGTGGATAGATAACCTCCTCTGTCCCGACCTAAAAACGTCTACTTCTATTGACGACCACAAGTTCACGCATAATAGGGAGTCGCGTCCTGGACCTTCAATCGATTTGATGCCCTTAACAACCCTGTGTGTGCTTTTCCCATACCTCATCTGTATTTTATTATCGCCGCATTGTGCTGCTCGACGTTTAAACGTTTTTTTTGTGTTTGTATTGCGCATACTTTGTTTTGCGCAACCCCAATTTAGTTGTAGTTACTTTCTTTGTTGAGTACTTCTCCTCATCGATAAAGTTCTATCTACAAAACAGAACCCCGCGTTTTTGTCTACGAAACGTGCACTCAATCAAGCACCAGTTTCGCGTGCTCCTCCGTGTATGCTTACTTCTCTTACATGTTTTAATACATCGACACATGCCCAAGAAAGTTTCGCGCTGGAGCACGTCTGGCCTGTAAACGTCACTGAGACGTACAGCTTCTTCCAGGTCTTATTTTGGCTGTAATTCTGAACGAAGTAAAAAGCTTTTACGCTGAAGCTAGCTGATAAGATATTGCATTTCATATCATGCTAAATGTTGTTCTTAAAAAGAAGAGGGCTGACCAATCGCACCTGGAAGTTAAACCGGTAAAGAATTCGGCGTGACATTTAAAAAACTACAAAAGACACCGTGAAAAGCGAGATCGAACGTTTGATTTCGAACGTTTGAGAACGACCGGTGCTACCGGCTCGCTTGTTTACAAGTAGTGGCATTAGCTGACTAGCGCAATTAGGCCAGTGTATATGTATAATTCTGTATATATACCCTGCAAGTGTACATAGTGCGCTAGAAGTGTGTAAACTAGTGTGTACATTTGCCACACACCACAAGCAGTGGTTAGAGGTGGTAAAGGGCACTGTGCGAGTGTAAATAGCCGGCGGCAGGTGCAACGCCTCGGACTTCGATCAAGTAGAACGAAGTACAAATCCCAGCGGAAACTTTTTTTTATTAATTTAATTTATTTATTTGTATATTTATATTTATTTATTTAATCCCTTTTTTATTAATTCAATTTATTTTATTTATTTATTTACTTCGGCGATGTTCCGTTCGCCCCCAAACTATTGCCGAAGAGGAGAATGGCGGGCCCTCAACGGCACTCCCTGGTGGCCTTTCCGACGTCGTGGAACTGACAAGAGAGCTCTGCGCCTATGTCAGCGGACGCAAAACTCTAGATACGGCCGTGAAGATTCTGGCGGAGCAACTCCGGGCGGCTGTAAAGAGGGCTCAAGTGACACTTAACAGGCCAGAAGGAGCAGACGCAGGCACACAAACGGAAATACAACGGACTCAGGATGCCAATGCACCCCAGAAGGCTTTGCCCTGGAAAGGCAGGCCGAAAAGATCAATAAAATGATCGAGGGCTGTGACACCGAAGAGGATCTCAAAAGCCTCGTCTCAGAGGACTGGCCTTCAGCTGTCTACACGAAGATGACAACCCTAGGAGCCAGCATAACAAGGGATAGTCCCCTCCGGGTGCTTGTGGCCAGGGAGGGGGACGCATCCGACAGTGCCACTTGGAGGAACATGGCCTGCCAGTTCCAGGGCATTGCCGGAAGCAAGGCAGGCGTGGTACTGTCCCGCCGAATAACGGAGTCGGGAGACGACGGGGAGCTGACTACCAGAGCGCTGGTGGCACTTCGGCTCCCCAAAGACGCGACGCTGCTCCAGCACAAGAATCTCCTGATGCAAGTACTAATAAAGGCAAAGGCCCTCATGGGCCCAGAAGACCTACCGGCGATCCCTTGCTACATGACCAGCGAGGGAGAGCGGACAGGAGTCGACAAGCTCCTCGAATGCCTGGCCCGCACTCACGAGCTGCGCCTAGCAGTTACCCCCGTAGCGGGAAAACGGGTTGCCGAGGCTTCGAAAAGTCCCACGTCCACGCCAACGACTACCGTTCTACTTAAAAAGAAGGAAGGGAAGACCCACGCAGAAACCATTAGGGATCTTAGGGCCAAGGTGGACCCTGGCTCCTACAAGGTCTCGGTCAAACGGCACCTTCCCAGCAGAGACGTGAGACTTGTTGCGACGGAGGCGGCGCCAGGAGGGGCCAGAGCATTCCTTGGTGCCCTACAGGCGGCCAGGGAGGGCGAGGCGAGCCGATCCTCCCTCAAGCGTCTGATTGTCAGAGACATCATGGAGGGGATAACGGCAAAGGAAGTCGAGGAGGCGCTCCGCAGAGGAACTCGATTCGACGGGCCACTAATGGTGGACCCCCCCCACCGAAAGGGGGCTACCGGAAGATGGTTGGCGCTCGTCCGTGTGGCGCCGCCCGATGCCCGTCGAGCGCTGGACCTGAAGCGGGTCCAACTGGGATGGCTATCCTGCTCCATTGTGGAATGGATCACCGCCCCCACGTGCCAGAAGTGCCAGCGAGTAGGGCACACAACCACTTCGTGCACATTTAAAGCGGCGTCCTCCAGGCGCTGCCACAAATGCGGGGTACTGGGGCACCTGTCGAGGGAATGCACTCAAAACGCCAAATGCTACAACTGCGGCGAGAAGGGGCACGCGGCTAAGGCCGCTGTTTGCCCTACGTACAAAGCTCAACTTGCAGAGCTTCGCCGCGGCGGCAACCAGTCTGGCAACCGAGGCAGGCTGCCGCCCCCCTCGACAGGGCCAGAGAGAGAGAACAGCATACCAGAGGTAACCCCGCACGAAGTGCTCGCAGCGGGGAACCGCCTCAAGCCGGGAAAGGCACCGGGCCCAGACGGGATCCCCGTCTTCGCGGTTAAGCTCCTGCTGAAGGAATACCTAGAGGCGGTGGCCGCCGCGGCGACGGAGATGCTTCGGACGGGCTCGTTCCCTATCGCATGGAAGGCCGCGGACCTCGTGCTAATACCTAAGGGCCCCGGCTCGTACCGGCCCATATGCCTTCTCGGCTCCCTGGTCAAGGCCTTCGAGTCCGTCGTCGAGGCACGACTCCGAGAGTTCGCGGAGGAGAACGGCCTCCTTTCCAAGGCCCAATATGGGTTTCGTAAAGGTCGTTCCACCATTGCAGCGATAAAGAAAATCCAACTTAAGGCCGAAAGCATTCGCAACTCCCCGCCCGGACCCCGAGATCTTTTTTTAGCAATACTACTGGACGTGAAGAACGCTTTTAATAGCCTCTTGTGGAGAGTCATCCTCGATACTCTCCACAGGAAAAGGGTGCCCTTTTACTTAAGACGGATTTTATCGAGCTACCTACATGACAGGATTACATGACTAAACTTTTAACATAACCGCAGGGGTGCCGCAGGGCTCAATACTAACCCCCTGCTATGGAACATTACGTACGATGACGTGCTGCGGCTGGGGGATCTCCCACCCGGAGTTGAACTCCTCGCCTACGCTGACGACCTGGTCCTCACCGTCGCGGCCCGGACAATGGCCCAGCTTGAGGCGCGTGCAAATGAAGCCCTTTTCGTTGCGCACTGGATGCAAATAACGGGGCTTACCTTGGCCCCCGCTAATAGCGAAGCTCTTCTCCTGGTGGGGTCGGAGGGGCTTGCCCCCGTTGCACCTTGTCCTGGAGGACCAGGAGATTGCTGTAGTCAATACTACAAAGTTCCTCGGGGTCTTCCTGGACCGGGGCCTCCAGGGTACTGAACGCCTACGGCGGGCGTCATAAAGGGCATTGAGGATTGCCAATAGTTTCGCGCGCCTCATGTCCAACACCTACGGCCCTAAACAAACAAGAAGAAGGATTATTATGTCCGTGGCCGAGTCAGTCGCCTTATACGGGGTTCCGGCCTGACCTACCAACGCTCTGAAGACTAAGGCAAATAGAACCCGCTTACGGGCTCAACGGGTCGGAGCCCTTAGGGTCACCATGGCGTACCGCACGGTTAGCACAGCGGCGGCGCTCGTGCTCGCGGGCACTATTTCATGGGACCTGAAGGCAGAAGAGCGCCGCCGCCTGTGGGGCGACCAGAGCCTTAAGAAGGGAGAGGCACGGCAACACACATTGCAGCTATGGCAGAGGAGTGGGATGGCCTGGCGGAGGGGGACCCAGGTGCCAGTCTCCGCAAGCTGGTCCCTAATATCAAAGACTGGCTGTACCGGGCTGGTGGGGAGCTCACTTTCCACACCACCCAGGTTTTGACGGGGCACGGCGACTTTCAGTCGTACCTATTCAGGATCGGGAAGGCCCCCAGCACCACGTGCGTCCACTGCGGCAATGGACTCGAGGACACTTCAGAGCACACAGCTCTGGCGTGTCCCGCATGGGCGGAACAGCGTCACCCCTTGAGGACTCTAATGAATACGCACATTTTCAATCTACGCGACGTCGTTCTGAAGATGACAGAATCCCTGGAACACTGGAACTTGACAACAGCGGTTTTTAACAAGATTTTACAAGCTAAGACATCGGCCAACAAGCTGCGACTTTTGCGGTTCTCCTGCGGCTCCCAGGAACAACTGCCATGCCTGTCGCCAGTAGTAAGAAGACTCGCCCTTTCTGACTGTTTGATGCATGCGCAAGCAGTTCCCAGTCAGTTGGGAGACGGGGACATGACTGTTTTTTAGTGGGTTGGAGCCCTACACTACCGGCCCACACTTGCAAGGACTCCCTGCAGTAGTGTCCGTGTGTGCAACCGCATTTTCCAGTTAGTCATCTTAAAAAAAAGACTCAGCAGGAACAGCGTGGTGTTCTTTCGACAACCCGTGGCTACGACACGCAAACATGATGGTTAAGTTAGCTGCATTGTGATGCTCTATATTAGACAGCTCTCCAATCCGATAGTCTCCAGAGTTAAGCGTAAGTCAACAGAACGTGCACAGATGTAATACCAGAATTCCAGACTCTGTAATCTGTGCACCTGGCCTGGTATTAGCAAAAGCGAGGAACAAGACGTGCCAGTGACGACACAGGCTCCAAAACGCAACACTCGCGCCTCTTACCTCATTTACCTCTCACTCTTATTTCCACCTCATCGTCGACTTTTAGCAAAGTCTACAATCGTAGCAAACGAGGCAATCCCAGGCAAGAAGCGATGTTACATAGCTGCCCTCGACACCATGACCAGCAACAACCATTTGTTTGAAGCTCGAAGAGAGGTTTTGGAAGACTTCGTTGCCGCGTGTGGGTTGGCCATAGTGAGAACATCAGCACTATGCGCATGCACAACACAGTAGTACACTTTAGCGGCAGTCGTTATCCATATAACTTAGCTCGCGGCCGATAAAGTTTTGAGCTATTCAGCGCTATATATATATATATATATATATATATATCATTTTTCAAAAATAACGAATTTACACGATCTCTGCACACGAAACACGGTGCCACTGCTGTATATGGAATTTCATATGTTTGACGCGCATTGGTCCCAATTTGTCCGACTGGGTATATTAGTACTGTCTGCGGGGCTTGGAATTGCCATGGCGCCAAGCGTGATAAGCAAAGCCGCTGTGATAGCTACGCGTTTAGCAGCGCAAGCGCATGCTAATCAATTCATAGGTGGTGAATTTGTTTGTGCTCCTTCTATTCATCCATAAAAATCTATCCTTAAAATAAAATCCCGCTTTTCTGTCTGCGACACAAAATCAACCACCAATTTCGCCCTCTCCTTTGTGTGTGCTTACTTTCCCAGATGTGTAACATATGCACAAGCAAGTTCCGCGCTGAAGCACGTATGGTACCTCTAAACTGTCACTGATGCACACAACTCCTTCCAAGTTTTGCCTTTGGCTGTCATTTACTATATAATAGCTTTTTAACCGATGGTTTGTTTACAATATTGCGCGTACAGAGAGAGCACACACTTACATACGTATATTTATCACGGTTCTAAAAGTCGAGTCAATCATCATGGCAAGATGGCGGCGCCCAGCATAGGCTACTTCGTTTGCGGCTCCGGCTTTTCAGCCGACTCCGCCCGGAATTTGTGTTCTGGTTGTCACTTGGTGGCCATACACAAAGACTGTGAAGAACGAGGAACCTCTGATTAAGCTATTCACGTGAAAAATGCGTGGATTGTTCGGCTCGGGGTCCAGGCACAGTCTTAACCCCAGAAGCACTGCTGCTGCAGCTGGCAAGGCTACTCTTCGACACCAGGCTGAAGCTCTTCGACGCCATTGAGCAGGTGAACGTTCGGACTAGCATCGGGACTACCGGCAATAAAGGCAAGAAGAACAACCGCGACAACACACTCACAAAACCCGGAAAATGCGCCAAACAAAGCGCAAACGATAGTGTCAGGGTGCTAGATTCGAACGTTTCGAAAGTTTTCGAAACTTCCCGCGAATTGCACTGCACCAAGGAAATTCCCCACGACACCACTACACGGCGCCAACGTTGGCGAAACTGAAGATATGGAGGTTTGTCTCCCCCACGTCCCAGTAGATGGTGCGGCCCGACGCAGCTTCACTGACAGCTATATCAATAGCTTGTCCAGCTGGCCGAAATGATGACCGCACACTGGAGATACACAAGGAGACAGATGACAGCAAAGCCAATTTGGCGGAGAGAAGCAACAGCAACATCAAAAGCAGTAGCGGAGGTGGTGGTGGTGAAAAACCGTCCAAGAGGAAGGAGGGCAAAGGAGAGATCGAGTGGCACAACAACTTCAGCTGAAAGCGGCGCGATTGAAATGCGACTTGCGGAGAAGGATGAAAACAACGTACCGCAGAGGCAGAGTGAAAAGGACAAGGAGAAAGGGTTCCTTCCCGTTACATATAAACGAAGAACGGCCAACCGTCTCCGGGCGGGATGTGCAGCTGAAGAGAATACTGATTTGAAAGTATTTAAAGTATTTGCCAAAAATCAACAAACCTGTTATCAAAGCTCTTCGAGTAGAAGGACTAGTTGCAGATACGTCGGCAGCGGACCTGCGAGGCTGACTGGCCGACAAAGATGTTAAAGTTGATGCATTATTTAGATTGCATACAAAGGTAAGTGGGCTGTATTTTGGCGTTGTACCTGAAATAAAGGACTTCGTGCGATGCTCCAAGGAGGACTTCTGGATGAAGGGTGTGTATTTCCGTCGCTGGAACGGCCGCCGCTTCATTCGAGAAAATGGTCATGCAAAGCTTTGTGGCTAAAAACGGTCCTCACCCCTCGAAATGACTAGATAGTGGTACAGAGGTGTGTTCGGAGGCAACCATACCTCGACGAATACTATTGTGTAACTGTGAAGATCTGAAAGGGGTAATGGATCTAATGCCAGATGATTTGTTTCGAGAAGTAGACATCGCCCTCTTGTTAGAGACGTTCCAGCGGGAAAGAACTGCATTTCGATGAGATGCAAGGGTTTCATCAGTTGGCCGCCATGCCCTGGTTAGGGATTGGGCAGACCAATAGGACGACTTTCTGTCTATCTACGTAACTATTTGTGCCCTATGCAATGTATAAGAAAAGATGAATACGATGACACTTTCATCCGGAAGTGTTAACATTGTCGTGTTTTGTCTCCCCTCCGATATTTAATTCTGCAGAAACTTACAGACGTCGTATTTGCGGGACTCTCGGGTCATGACCTTAGGGCTCCAACGATCGTTGGAGGTGACTTCCAATTGCAGAATAGATAAGGGAGCCAATGACGACAAAGATGAAGTTCTTCTGCAGCTTATAAAAGATGTGGGTTTTGTGCTAATGCACGAAATGACTTCACGTTTGCCATAGCGGCAGGAGTACCATAGAATTATTGTTTCATAATCTTGATTGTAATGAGTTTCAGAGCTTTGAAATTCTGGAATTTGCTGCAAGAAGGCATCTACCTGTACGAGCTGCAGTACGCGTGCCTGCTCTTTGGTAGGAACAGCAGAAACGTTCACAGATGAAGCCGACCCGTCAACTCGATTTAGCCGCGTTTTAAGTCGGTCTTAAGAGTGTATTGGCCGGAAATGATGTAGATGTCTGTTGTCGGACTATCGAAGGAGTAATGCAGAGAGCAGTTAAGTGGAAAAAGTTCAAGCCGCGGAGGTCCCGGTCGTGGTTCACACGGACTTGTTACCTCCGACATAGAGAACAACTCGGCTTGCTGAGACTAGCAAAAGCCCGAGCAGATCCACAACTCCAAGCAAGGCGAAGACAGGACTACGCGTCTCGTAGAAAGTCCTACATATGGCTATGCCCGTGACTATAAGGTCGAAACATGCGAGGCGAGAGGAAGCCCGTCTACTTGAACGAGCAGAAAGGGAGCCCCATGCTACATAAACGCCTCATAAGGGATACGGCAATCACTGAGTGACGAGCAGCCCTCGTAGGCGTAACTTGACGAATCTGCTATTCAACCCTCACGTAAA